>JAVXUP010000001.1:2362500-2962500 GCA_033070095.1 Escallonia herrerae | reverse complement strand
CCCTAGTAGCGACATTCTGACTTTAGCATCGGAGCTTCCTCCACTGGAACATCCCCGGTTGTCACTCCGTGTTCTATTTTGCAGGTCCATTTCATGGCTGTGGTTCCCGATCAACATTCTAGGAGCAACAGGGTGTAAAAAGGAAAAAGAAAAGAAGGAAGAGGGAGACCCACTATCATGAGGCAGTGGGCAGGGGAGGTTATATATATGTGTGTGTGTGGAGGGGGGATGTTTTGGAGGTAATGGAGGTACACACACTGTGTGTGTGTGTGTATATATATATATATATGCGCGCGTGTGTGTGTACGTATATAAATTTATATGGTGGCTATCCAACATGAGAAGGTGAATTTATTAAGGTTCTGAGCATGTAAAGAATAAAGAAAATTAAAGGAGATGAAGCAAGTTTTTGAGGCACAACAGTTTGGGTGGTACCCTGTGCTTGCACAAGTGTACCACCGATGATCATTAGCATGTAAAATTTTATAGTAGAATACTTTAAGAAAAGTTAGAATTTTTGGCAAAATTTTGTAATTTTCTAAAGTCAAATGAATTTTAAATAATTTCTGTAATTTCACATTTGTAAAATCTTTTAGAGTCTTTAAAATTCATGAAAATATTCTGAAAAAATTAGAGTAATGTTTTTATGGTATAAAGAAGTCTTAGTATAAAGTTGGTGATTTTGGCAGTCAATTTCTTATCATTACTGTATCTCATTGATTTTTAAAAATAGTTTTAATGCATTTTAAATTACAATTTCAATTTTCATACATATATTACGGCTTTTAAAAAATTATGAGTCTTTATTTCCAGTAAAACTCAATTATGGCAATTTAAGGGCTTTTAGTGAATTTAAAGGAATTATTTTTAATTCAAATTTTTTTTTGATATGTTGTATTAAGAGATAATGAATGCTTAATCTGAATTAAAAATATTTCTGAGTTATTTATGAGCCTCGAGGAGTTTGACGGGTCTTCTGGTTAAGTTGGCCATGTGCAGGACCCGCTTTGAATTTCGTCGTTCCGGATAAAGAAATAAGCACGTGTGGGTAGTTATACTAGGTTTATAATATATTAGTATAGATAGTGTTCTGATAGATGATTTGTCAACCTAGATCAATTTTCAGGATTTGATCGAAGGCGTTTTAGCTTCATCTTACTTGGATTGAGGTAAGAAAATCTGTCTGAAACCCCATTTCATCTGATTGATATCATTTATAGTTTTCTGAGTTATTATCAAATTTTTAATGATCTCTGATATTTTATTTGTCATGAAATTATTTTTTAATTTTCGTGAAACTCTAAATTGAGCTTTAAAGCGATTATTTGGAATTGATTATTCCTTTCATCTATTTATTAATTTGGTCGTCATAAAGCGTTTTCAATTTTATTTACTCCTTCTAAATGTTGACATGAGTTAGTAATAAGAGAGTTATAAACATGGTGCGCATTTTTGGCGTTATAAGAATAGTCTGTTGATTGGGTTAAACTAGTACCTGAATTGATTAGTCTGTGTACATATGCATATGTAAAGCGTATCGAGCACTGCCTGGGTGGCTTTGCTATAATGTACTGCTCATGTTCAATGTTTTCTATTTCTGTTCTATTGCACTTGAAGTGTTTCAAAATGGTTATTAATTTTAGGGATTGATACTCGTCCCTATGTTTATATCGAAATGCATTGGTTTTATTTGAAAATTTGGTTTTTTGAAAAATCATTTTAAAAATTATCATTTGACTGTAAATGTAAAATCATCCGAATCATTTTGTTGTTTTTAAATCTTTGATTGACCTTATTGGGCTCTCAAAAGCTTACTTTCCTTTGATTTCCTTTCTGCAGGTGATAACAATTAATATGATATTTGGAGTGATTAGAGCCTGAATAAGAAATTGACTGGAAATCCTATTATTTCTTTTAGTTAAGCCCCTGCAAGGGAAAGTAATGTTTAACTTTGTTTAACGAGTATTTAATTTTTGTGTTTTATTTAAGAACAATGTAATTGAGAGTTAGAGTTACTGTAGAAGCTCTAATACACATTGGAGCTTCCTTATCAAATTGAGGTAATTAAATGATGAAGTGATTGATTAATCAATTGTTTAGCGTTCCGGATGTTACAGTTGGTATTAGAACATAGGTTTATGATTCTATAGACTTTAGAAGCTTGTGAGGGGAAATCCTGTGTTTCGATAATAGAGTTACGGAAAGCTTTAATAATTTAGTGAATCATAGTGGCTAGATGGTGTACATGGTGTCGATGGTGAGTTTGTTTTGATGAAGATGTTGAGTTAAATACACATTAGTACCCTGAAAGTACTTTGAAATCTCACCCGAGAGTCTAAAAGTTTATTGTTTTACACAAAAGGGTATGTAGTTTTAATTTTACAATAAGTTAGGACTTTCGTCCAAATTCCTAACATTCTAAGCAAGCCCGTCTGGGGCAAAATTGTCCGGACATGTTTAATTTTTTTCTCTTCTTTTCTTCAACTTTTATTCTCTTCTTCTTTAATTTCTTTTCTCTTCTTCTTCTTCTTCTTCAAATTTTCACCCATCTCCTCCCTACCCAGTTCGGCATTTATCCCAGCCCCACTAGCGATCTAGCATACACAGAGAAGCCAAATCAACCAAATCAGCATCACCACATTCAAACCACCACCATACCATCTCATCTCATCAGATCACCATCATCGTTGGCACCGTCTCATCACATCACCATTTGTGCCAATACTATTGCCACTGTGGAGCACCAACATAGTCTCCGTCAACAATTGGCTCAACATCGTCGCTGGGGACCACCAGATCGGCCAAATCTCCATCACTGGACCCACCGGTGTAGACCCATCGACTAGGACCACCAGATCACCCAAATCAGCATCACCACATTCAAACCACCACCATACCATACCATCTCATCTCATCAGATCACCGTCACCGTTGGCACCGTCTCATCACATCACCATTTGCGCCAATACTGTTGCCACAGTGGAGCACCAACATAGTCTCCGTCAACAATCGGCTCAATATCGTCATTGGGGACCACCAGATCGGCCGAATCTCCATCACTGGACTGACCGGTGTAGACCCATCGACAAGGACCACCAGATCGACGGATCTCCATCACCTGACCCACCTTTCAACTAACCTAAATGACCCACCTTTTAACTAACCTAAATGATCCACCTTTCACCTTACCCACATTTAATCTGACAGGACCCGAGGGCTTGCATACCGGTTTTGATGAGGTTGATTAGGAACATGGCCATGTGATCAGCCATGTTGGCGATCGAGCTGGCGATCATGAATTGTTAGTAGTGGAGGCCTTCATTGGTAGTTGAGGCAGCTATTTAGACGTGAAAATCAGACAAGTGTGGGACAGGGATGAGGTCAGGATTCTGAAAATTGGGTGTGGCCTCAATGGCCATTTGGGCTTTGACGATTGGGGTTTTTGGTGATTGAATTGAAAGGGGTTATCTCCATAAATGGGCTCAGCTCTCTAGAGAGAGAGTGGCTTGCATGTGTAGAAATGAAGTTAGAGGAAAACAGAGAGATTGGTATAAGAGAGAAATCGATGGAGGCTTGTAACATGTCAAGGGATTGACGAGGTGGTTCTGGGGATGTGGCTTGAGATGAGATTCTTGTAATGGATTAGGGTTCCAAAAATCAAGGGCTTTTACAATATAAAACCAAATATGGCTTGACAAAATTGCCCTTGACCGAGAGGGCTAGATCGATAGGAATATGAACGGAAGTCCTTACTTATTGCAAATTTGAAATCACATACCCTTATGTGTAAGAAATAAACTTTGGGACCCTCAAGTGAGACTTCGAGATACTTTCAGGATACTAACGTGTATTTAACCCTTTTATTTAAGAACAATATAATTAAAAGTCAGAGTTACTTTAAAAGCTCGAATACACATTAGGGCTTCCTTATTAAATTGAGGTAATTAAATGATTAAGTGATCGATAAATCGATTGTTTAACGTTCCAAAAATGTTTGATATGTTACAAGGTTAGGGGAGGATGGGGGTAGCAGCAGCGAGGTGGGGGGATGGGGGCAGCCATAGGTTAACAGGGGGCAGCGATGGGTTAGAGAGGATGGTGGGGGCGACGATGGGGTGGGTGGTGGGAGTGAGGGATGGCGATGGGGTGGGGGAGGATAGGGGTAGCCACAGATTAAGGGAGGGATAAGAGCAGCCACATGTTAAGGGAAGGGGTGGAGGCAGCGACAGGGTAGGGAGAAGGGTAGGGAGACTAGGGGGTAGGGGAGGTAGCAGCAAGGTAGGGGAGAGTGGGGGCACCGGGGATAAGGGGAAAGGCGACAGGGTAGGGGGACGGTGGGGGCAGCAGTGGCAGGGTGGAGGAAGTTGAGAGAGAGAGAGAGAGAGAGAGAGAGAGAGATAGAGATGTTTATGCAAACTATTTCCATAAAAAAATTGCAACATGACTAAAAAATTAAACACAAATTTGAAAAGAAAAAGGGCTTTAATCTGTAATTTGAAAGGGGGCTTAATTGTTGTTAGAGCGATCCTAATTTAGAAATTAGGGTTAGATAAACCCAAATTTGAGGAAGAAGTCAATTAGGGTTTTAACCCAAGTTAGCCAGGAACGGCATTTGAGAGTTACACTACTAAGTGATGGGCATTTTGGTTAGATTATTTCCGTTCAGTCAACGACATAAGTGTTATTTGTACACACAAATGGACACACGTGTAATTTCACCATAACCTCAAGGACATTACTGTAATTATCCTTTTATTATATTTTACTAAATGTATATGTACTTAAAAATAACATAATTATTGCAACAAAATATCTATATAACATATAAAATCATTAATCATACTAAAGGATAATTTTTTGCTTTGATAAGACCTCACAATGAACAAAGTAGCTATATATTTGAAAATATTTAAAACCTTTAAGCTGCAAAAATATGATATATTATCAGATTATGTTTTCAATGTATAATAAAATTATAAACATTATAAGTGTCTCTAAAGGTCTTAGATATTACCTTGAATGGGGTTCTTATTTTTTAATAAGTTAATTTCAATATTAATAAGCTTTATATAATAACTACAAGAAAAGATAGATTTAGCGACGGAATTTTAGTGACAGAATGTTTTCCGTCGCCAAAAGCTCTTTCAGCGATGGGAGACTCTGTCGGTAAAAATTCGTTGGTAAAAAGTTTTACTGAACGAATATTATGTCGGTAAAAACCTTTGCTGACGGACTTTTAACAATGGGCTTTTAACAACGGGGATACCGTCGTTAAATTTTTCTATGAAATTTATAATTTTGAGGTTTTTTTAATATATAAAGTGACGTAATAATACCTTCGCTAAAAAATCGGTCGAATAAAATTTCTTTGACCGACAGACTTCTAGCGACGGGTTATTCCGTCGCTAAAAGTCCTTCAATTAACACAAATCTGCATTTTCTCTCTCCCCATTTTTCTCTCTTTTCGCCGTTTATCTTTCTGTCCCCGTTTTCACCCACCGACGATCTAACTTCGGTGAGCCTCCCTCACCGCCGATGACAACCCACTAACGCCGCACCACCTCTGACATCGGTGACCTCCCACGATAGCCATCGAACAGTCACGACTACCCACGACATCACCGAACAGCCGCGACCATCGAAAACCATCTAGGACCTCTGGTGATCAACGGGGACCTCCAGTAACCACCCGCAACAACCCTACTTATCTCCGGCAGCTTCGCTTCGAAGGTATGTCTCTGACTTCCTCTATGTCTTCCTTTTCCACAATTTTTTTTTTTTGGTTTCTACTGTGGAATCACTACAAGAAAATAGGCTTTTAGCGACGGAAAAATTCGTCGCTAAAAGCCCAAAATCCGTCGCTAAAAGAATTAGCGACGGATTCACCGTCGCTAAAAATCCCTCGTATAAAAGCCCGTCACTAATAGTTTAGCGACGGAATTTTTAAATCCGTCGCTAAATATGTCATTTTTACCGACGGATTCATTTTTCATTAGCGACGGAAAATTCCGTCGCTAAAGGTAATTTCTATATTTTTGCTAATTTTAAATTTCTGAATAAAAAATATTTTAGCGATGGAATTTCCGTTGCTAAAAGTTTTCGCAAAAGTATTTAGCGACATTAATTGCGTCGCTAAAAATCTCTTTAGATCATTTACCAATAGATTTTTAATGACACAATTTCGTTGCTAAAAGTCTGTATCTAAAAATATTTACCATTTTGTAGAAGGACTTTAGCGACGGAATTCCGTCGCTAAAACCCAAAAGGCTGTTTTTTCTATTTTTATTAATTTTCAAAATGCGAAATCTGTTTTAGACAGTTACTTCTTATCAACTAATCCAACAATAATTGAATTATTTAAACTAGCATTCATCTTTACCAAATTCCAAGTAAAACAAATAAGATTTAAGTTAGATGTTCACTGAATATAATGTATAATATATCACATCAAACAATCTCAAGAAAAATACAAGTTACATTGAAACTAAAAAAATTATAAACCAAGGATTTGCTCCGAAGCCTGCACACACAAAAAAAATATCATTAAGGTTTAACAAGTATTTCAAAACGATTGAGGAAAACTTAGAACATGGTGCAAAAGAAAAACATATATTGGTCGCCACCTTAAAGTCTTCTAGTTACATACTCGCTTAAGTAAGCTAAAGTTAATGCAACACGGAAATAAAACGGTTTTGGCTAAAATCATTAAGGAGATTGCTTTTTCAGTACTGATGTTTCATCAGACATGCCTACCAACTTCCTAATGGACAGAACAGACTTCAATTGATGTTGGATCACTTAAACCACCGTCCTAATGGCTCATTTAAGAAGCAATAAGGCGGGTAAAGCAAAAGAAAATTCAGAGACAATGGAAACTAAGGCCCCGTACGCTTACAATATTCGTTTTCTGTTTTTAGTAATGATGATGAAAAAGATTAGCGTACGGGGCCTAGCTCTCTCAAATTGTTTTTCTCCTAAACTGGCTGCAGGCTGTAATATCTAAAGATGTCAAGTTGCAAACTAGTATGCATCTTCTGGTCAACTCACTAAAAAGCCATACTTAGGCCAACAATAAGCTCCATCCCCAACCCCAATCCCCACTGCCGCCACTTTCTTGAAAGCTAAAAGCATACAGTAGTTTCACATGAACAAGAAGATCCTTTGGTTCACCAGGTGCCCATGCTAAGGTTCAACTCCAACAAACACCCTACGACAGTGACTAGTTGCACTTGCGATTCGAATAGCACATAAATCGCCTTCTACAGTATATTGAAGGGGAAGCATACTTCTGCTTCTTATATCGGCAATTATTGCTCCAGGTGCCTAATATACTAGATTCTGTATAACTGTGTCCATTTGAGGCTCGGTGCCATCACATATGCCGTATCCGAGAATGACCCTATCAGAAGATTATTTGATATAGAACTATAATATATCAAGCAGTCACCAAATCACCTGTTACAAGTCTTGACATATTATCATGTCCTTAATCACAGTTGGGGGCAAGAACTATAGGAACAATATTTTTATTCACTATAGGTCTAGAGCCAAAATTCAACAACGAAAATGCTTCAAATGGCTATTGTCTTCTCATAAAGCATGAGCCAGCTCAAGTCAAATTGTAACAAAACCATTTAAAAGGCTCCAATTCAGAAAATCTAAAATGACTCCTAATCAATCATGGGAAATAATATAGCTCTAACGTTTCAGTTATTGATTTTGTTCCCACGGTTCCTAATGGGATGTTGAAACTAGGTAACATCGGCATCGTGTTGCGGATTTTCACGCGTAGTCTATTTTAAAAGCCAACAAGACCTTGAACGAGCAAACAACAAACTGTTGCTTCATATAACACATGTACTAGAAATTAACTCATTAAATCCGATAATTAACAAATGCGAGATTGACTGTAAAAGTGAACCAAAGCTTAAGTACCTTCTTTGAAACATACGTTCCAGCCGGGCGTGTCAAAATAGCCACCATGCGGTGGCCGGCGACAGTGGAGATCGGCGGGACAGAGGAGCGTGGGGCTGTACAGCCGGGCGTGCGTGGCTGTTACACCGGCGGGGCGTGCCTAGTTGCTGACGTGGCGGAGTTGTGGTGGCAGGGGTGGCAAGGGGGTGAGGCAAGGGGTGCTGTAGAGAGGAGAGAGAGAGAGAGGCAGAGAGAAAATAGGAAGAGAAGGCTGTTGAGCGGCTGGGAGAAAGAAAAGAATGCAACTAGGGTTTGTGTTCATTTAAGTAACTTTTAGCGACGGATTTTAGCCGTCGTTAAAAGTCCGTCGCTAAAAGTTATTAAAAAATTTTAAGGGTGGACTTTTACCGACGGATTTATTCCGTCGGTAAAAGTCCGTCGCCAAAAGTAATTTAAAAATTATTTTTCAAAAAAAGAAGTTTTTCAAAACGGAAGAATTTTTCAAATTCAAATTAACGACAGATTTACCGTCGGTAAACATCCGTCGGTAAAAATCCGTCGCTGAAGATATTTACCGACAAAAAATTTCGTCAGTAAATATCTTTAGCGACGGTAAATTCGTCGCTAAAAGTGCTTTTTAGCGACGGAAATTGGTCCGTTGCTAAAAAAACCGTCGCTAAATACTGTTTTTCTTGTAGTGAATGTTAGGTGTTTTTGTGTAATTATAGTCTTACTTCTCACATCAAAATTCTTTTTTTTTAATTTTGTTGTGATAGTGTGTATTTTTTATATGATATATTGATATGATATATTGTATTTGTTATGAATATGATGTATTTGGTAGATGCAAAGAGTTAGGCCTGTGTTGCACAAGAATATAGATGGGGTTACAGTAGGGATGCAAAGAGGTAAGCCTCTGTTGCACAAGAATGTAGATCGGTGAGGACGGTGGCTTGTGTCATAGCACTTTTAATTGAAATTTGTTCTTGCCTATCTTATTTTCTTACTGTGGACTCTGAATGACAAGGGATCTCATTTGAATTGTTGATCCAGTGTGTTTTCAAATGGTGGTTGCTTGATGTTGCAAATTAGTGAGCATTGGATTGGGTTTGTTTGTGTTTGTGGGAGTGGGTGGGGATTGGTTGGGGCTATAAAGTGACGGTGCAGGTGCAGGATGTTAGTCAGAGATAGTGGAATAAGGTTTCAGCATAGCATGTGTCATAATATATGGTGGCCTTGTGACATTTTTGAAAGGTTGGATCTATACCTCATTGATATGATAGCCAGATCCATCCCTGTTATATTATATACTGATTTGACCCCTCATGTTGCATACGAAGCGCTATTTGACAATTACCAAAATGCTCATTTAAATGGCCAAACAATTAGCAAAGGTGAATGTTGACAAAAACAACAATTACCTAAGCCTTGGAATGGGGGGACACTTCACTACATGCCAGTAAAAATGTTATAATACAACAAATAGGCCATATTAATCGACAAACTAATAAAAATAAACTAGAAGTTTTTACCGTCAAAGTTAGAATTAAATTAATGTAATGAAATCACTAGTAAAAAAAACTAAAACCTTCATTATAGGAGTTCTACAATGTGAAAGAACCTTAACGTCCATAAGTTTATAACATAAACAAAGCAGGGGGAATTGAGCAGCACAATAGAATTTGACAAAAAAAACTCAACCAACTAACCATATATTCAAACTGTTATTAGATTCTAAAAACTTTTGTTGTCACTCATACATATTGTCATATCTGTACCCGCACCCACCCGTACCCGTGCTTCTTAGCTAATGTCTTTATGAAACTAATGTCTCGATCACAACTTAATTTTCTTTGTGACTTCTTGAGATGGACAAGAAACATAACATATATGCTCATTTTCTTTAAATACTTCCCATTTGAACATTGATTATTTTCAATTGGATTGTTTTCTTTAAAATTATCAAATAAATAGCTTGTGAAGTTTTCTTGAGATGAAAAATAATTCAAGCGTATCGGACATGTGCATTTTGAACAATTTTTTTCTCATTTGAACATTGATTATTGTTTGATAATTTTAGGTTGTTAATTGTGCATTTGAGAATTGTGATTATTAATTGATGATTTTAGGTTGTTAATTGTGCATGTGAGAATTGTGATTATTAATTGATGATTTTAGATTATTAATTGTGTATTGAGCATTTGACAATTAAGATCGTTGATGGAGGATGAGACCCAATTGGATTTATAGTGTGATTTTTATTAATTTTTATTGCAATCAGTATTTGAGAATTGAGATTGTTGACGGAGGATGGGACCCAATTGGATTGAGATACTTGTTAGGTAGCACAGACACGGACACCACGTCCGATCGACGCCGAAACTAAAATGTCAAAGTTTTAATTATACTTGTGGACACATCTTCAATGGGTGTCCGACACCTATTCAATGGGTGTCCGACAATTAAAAATAAATCAATGTCTTCAGACACCGTTAAGATGTGTCGGACACGTGTTCGGAGGTGTCGACACGTGTTCGGATGTGTTTATGAGGCCTTGAGATGTCGGTAGGTCACGGACACTGCGTCTGATCGACACCGACACCAAAATATCACATTTTGGCTTTATACTTGTGGACACCTCTTCAAAGGGTGTCCGACACCTCTTCAAGGGGTGACGAGCACGGTGTCTAGAATTTAAAAAATAAAACAATGTCTTTGGACATGTCCGGAGGTGTCGGACACCATATCGACACCCTATATGAGGTATTGGAAATATAGATTATTAACTGTGCATTGAGAATTTGAGAATTAAGATTGTTGACGGAGGATGGGATCCAATTGGATTGAGATATATGTGAATTAGTTGAATGGTTAGTTGCTGAATTTAGGTTAATAAGATTAACGCGACATTTTTAGTACCCCTTAGAATCTCATCGTAGCTCTAGCACTGGCTATAATTAGCCCTAATTAGTCCCGATTATCCCTAATGAACCCAATTAACCCTAATTAGGTCTAACGAGCCTAATTAGTTTAATTAACCTTAAGAACCCAATGAAAATTAAACTAGCTGTAATTATCCCAAATTGATCCTAATTAACACTAATCAGCCCAAATGAAACTCTAATTAGCCATAATTACTCATATCTTGTAGACCCGTGATTAGATTAGTTACACCCTAAAACCTAACTAAACTCTGATTACGCACCTAATTAGTCGTTATTAAGCCTAACAACCTAATTAAGCCTAATTAGTGCTAATTAGGACTAATCAACACTACTCCGCATAATTAAACCCTAATTAACTTAAAATAACCCTAATTAGTCCTAATTAGCTATAATTAGCCTAAGATAATCCTCATTAACATTAATTAGCCCTAACATAACCCAATTAAGCCTACTTAGCCCTAATTAGGACTAATCAACACTACTCTGCCTGATTAAACCCAAATTAGCTCAAAATAACCCTAATTAGTCATAATTAACCCTAATTAGCTATAATTAGCCCAAGATAATCCTCATTAACACTAATCAACCCTAACACAATCCAATTTAGCCTAATTAGTCCTAATTAGGACTAATCAACACTACTCCGCACAATTAAACCCTAATTAGCTTAAAATAACCCTAATTAGTCCTAATCAACCTTAATTAGTCCAAGGTAACCCTCATTAACACTATTTAGTCCTAACATAACCTAATTAAGCCTAATTAGCCCTAATTAAGACTAATCAACGCTACTTTGCACAATTAAACCCGGCTATTAGCTCAAAATAACCCTAATTAGTTCTAATCAACCCTAATTAGCTATAATTAGCCCAAGGTAATCCTCATTAACACTAATTTGCCCAGAGATGGTTCAATTACTCGTTATTTATAAACCCTGCATTCTTTATATTCGTTGTTGTTTTGCAAAGTCCATTGGCAACGAGATGGTTTAACTCATTGTAACAAATTCTATTTAAAGTGGAATTGGTAACATATGCAACGATCTTTCTGCATTTTTTATATTTCAGAAAGATTCTTGCATATGTTATCAATTTCTGAATGCATGCATGCATAAAAACCCTTAGTTCTCGTTCAAAGGTACTCATTACAAAGTAATGCTTTATAATGAGCTTTTGGATGTCCAGTTTGAACAATTTGGAAAAGCTACGTGTTTATAAAATAGTGTTTCAACTCATGCTCTGTGCTCTATGTTGTGGATATTTGGTGCACGTTCTCATGTGTTTCTCTGGGTGCATATAGATCTAGTGTCCTAACAACCGTCAAACCTTGTAAGGAAAGGTTATATATGACTAAACATGAGTTTTTCACTGTTTTATAAACATGTGCTTTTCAGAATGGGATAGGACCACTACCTATTAGAGAATGGAGGGAAAATATATAAACATGTTGTAACATTCATGCATTCATATTTACATCGACCCTGCCTAATGATTGGTCATAATTAAAGATGGTATACAGTACGATAATTCAGTCATCATGTCGGTCGATCAAAGTTGGATGAAAAGAAAGAATGCTGACGATTTTGAGGATCGCGTTGACAAATTTCTCAACTTTGCTTATGCGCATCCTACACATGTTGACTTTGATAAGATAAGGTGTCCGTGCGATAGATATGAGTTGTTGCATCGGAGAAAAAGAATTGAAGTAAAATGGCATCTTCGTCGGTACGATTTTATGGGTGGATACACAAGGTGGACGCAGCACGGGGAAATGATAGTATTGTCGTCCAACCTGGCTAGTCAAACTGAAGTTAGGGAGGAGGCACGGTATGATTATCGAGATATGATTATGGATGCTGGACATGCTAATGTTGACTGGGGTAACGACAGTGGTGACGATAGTCCCCAACTGCCGAACGAGGGGGCTCATCAGTTTTATGAGTTGTTGAGAGCTGCGGAAGAGCTGTTGTGGGATGGAGCTCCGAAACACACACTGATCTGGGTTAGTAGGTTATTACAGTTAAAATCAGACCACGGGCTGAGTGAGAAAGGTTTTAACGAGTTTGTTACCTTAATCAAAGAAATTATGCCCAAAAGTGAAAACTACCGCCGTCGTACTATGACGCGAAGAAGATGATGAGGAAACTTGGGTTGAGCTATGACCGGATAGATGCATGCAATAATAATTGTGTATTGTTCTGGAAATAAAATAAGGATTTGTCATGGTGTCCAGTATGTGATCATTCGAGGTACAAACTGGACAAAGGGAAGAAGAAAAATATTGCATGGAAGATATTACGATATTTTTTGGTCACACCACGGCTTCAGAGAATGTACTACTCCTTCAATACAGCTGAACATATGAGGGCTCACCGTGAGACTCGTAGCAACGATGCTGATGTGCTGACACACCCAGCTGATGGAGAGGCGTGGAAGGAGTTTGACCGCAGGCATCCAGTCTTTGCTCAGGAGGTTCGGAATGTTAGACTTGGTCTGGCAACCGATGGGTTCAACCCTTTCGGTCAGTCTACCATGCCTTACTCCTGTTGGCATGTTATTATTGTCCCGTACAACTTTCCACCAGGCATGTGCATGAAGAAGCCATACATGTTCTTGTCGTTGCTTATTCTGGGGCCGAAGAGTCCCGGCAAGGACATAGATGTGTATTTAAGGCCGTTGATTGATGAGTTAAAACAGTTATGGAATCATGGAGTCAAAACATATGATGCATCCCTTAAACATAATTTTCAGATAAGGGCTGCTTTGATGTGGACTATACATGATTTCCCCACATTGGGAATGACGTGTGGCTGGAGCACACATGGGAAGCTAGCATGCCCTGCTTGTATGGGTGTGAACCCCGGTCATACGTTAAAGCACGGCAGAAAATTTTTGTGGTTCGGATGTCACCGTAAGCTTTTGCCACCGGGCCATCAGTTTCGTAGGCAGAAGGATAAATTTGACGGGACAATCGAGCGTGAGGTTGTCACACTGGACTACCCATCTGGTGAAGAAGTGCTCTCACACCTGGAGGCACTTGATACTGACATACCACACAACAAGGGTGTGCCAGATCAAAAGATTCCAGGGTACGGGAAAGAGCACAACTGGAGAAAATTTTGTATTTTCTGGGAGTTAGCCTACTGGAGGACGCTCGTTATCCGAAACAACATGGATGTGATGCATATTGAGAAGAACGTTTTTGATAATGTGTTCAACACAGTGATGAATGTCAAGGGGAAATCGAAAGATCACCTTAAAGCGAGAAGGGATCTACAACAGTTGGGTGTATGCCGTGAATTGCATCCTCGGACAGTCAGCGGAGAACGATACTTCCAAAAGCACCTTACTGTCTAGACAAGAAACAAGTGGAGAAGGTCTGTAAGTGGGTTAAGAATTTAAAGCTTCTGGATGGGTTTGCGTCCAACATATCTCATTGTTGCAATGTATCAAAATGCAAGTTTCAAGGGATGAAGAGTCACGACTGCCACGTATTCATGGAGGGATTCATTCCTATTGCTTTCAGGGGACTGTTGTCACGGGTTGTTTGCGAGACTTTGACTGAATTATCTCATTTCTTTTGAGATATATGTTCTTCTACAATCCGGGTGAGTAACATGGAGGTGCTTGAGAAGAACATTGTGGTGACGATTTGCAAGCTGGAGAAAATCTTCCCACCTTTGTTCTTTGATTCAATGGAGCATCTGCCTTTTCACTTGGCATATGAAGCTAAGATGGGTGGACCCGTGCAATATCGGTGGATGTATCCCTTCGAGAGGTAATCTTTAAATTGTTACAGTTGTTCGTTTACACTTAATGCGACACCTGTTATCATTGATATTCCACCTAACTCGATTCACTAAACTTCTAGGTTCATGTTTCATTTAAAGAAAAAAGTCCGCAATAAGGCTCGGGTCGAGGGCTCAATTGCGGAGGCTTACGTAATGGAAGAGCTTGTAAACTTTTGTAGTCAATATTTCGGGCCTGATGTTGATACAAGGTTAAATCAACTAGGCCGAAATGATCCCGGATCAAGCACAAATTTGGAAGGGCAATTGTCAATATTCAAGCAGTCAGGTAGTCCGTTCGGCCGAACGTATACTCGATGGCTAACGGATGAAGAGTACAGTGTTGCAACAATATATGCCCTTCTAAATTGCGATGAAGTTTCGGCATTCGTTGAGTAAGTTAATGTCTTAATTCACTTACATTGCTGTACATAATTAAAAGTGTGTGATAAGCGAGTCAACTATATTGGTTTGCAGTGAGTTCGATGCGAAATCTTTAATCACTTATCTCGCTGGACTTGAATCTCATCGGAAATCACAATTTGTACAGTGGTTCAAAAGGCGTGTAAGTCTTTAACGAAATTATATTATGTGTTATATACAGTTCTGTGGCCAATTAGTATACTGATTTATCCTTAATTTTTACCGTCATCTACAATAGGTTCAGTCAATGGATAGACCAGTGGCCTCCTGCTTGAAATTACTAGCTCAAGGCCCTAACAAACAAGCATCCTGTCATGGAGGCTATATCATCAACGGGTTTAGGTTTAACGTAAAAGATGATGACCGAACAAAACAAACCCAAAACAGTGGAGTCTTGGTCAACGGCGACTGTTATGCTGAGAATTGCATGGACTTTTACGGAGAGCTAGATGAGATTGTTGAGCTAACATATCTGGGTTTCCAAAACCGCCTGGTAATGTTCAAGTGTACGTGGTTCGATGTCACATGCAGTAGAGGAATCCGTGTTAGCTCTCAAGGGATTGTAGATGTCAATGTCAAGTCAAGACTTGCATCAGACGAGCCCTTTGTGTTTGCTAGTCAAGCTGTACAAGTCTTTTACGCAGAGGACGTCGCCAATCCCAAATCTCATTGGTATACAGTTATCAAGTCCAAGAAATTGCCCGTGACATATGACAGTGAGCTAGACTCCTTTCAAGCCGACCAACCACCTGTCTTGTTACCTGTTGAGGTCAACAACGAGGAGGACGATCTTCCTCTTCCAACAACACTTCATGTAGGAGAAGAAGTCGTAGATGATGACGCGGAAGACGTGAAAAGTGTTGGAGATGATGTGACTGAGTCTACTGATGAAGAGGATGAATTAGAAGATGAAGAGGACGACGAGTCTAATGATGAAGATGATGATGATTCCCAAACTGAAAATGATTGACTTGTAATGTTGTAACATCACGTAAAAATGTAGTAACATTTTAGAACTTGGTTCATATTGATGTGTTTTTGCACCTCCGTTCATATATATATAGTGTCGATGATGATTTCTGCCGAATTATTATTTTTAATGTGTTAATGTCTTTGCAATTTATCTATACGAAGTCAGATATGGATAGGATACGGGCTATTCGTGGCCGGGCTGGACGCCGAGCTGCTTCCTCCCCGGTGGGTCCCACCTCGTCATTGCCCACTGATGACGAGGCACAGAGTGATCGCATACAGCAGACGGGGCTCCAGCTCCAGCCCCAGCCATCAACCCAGCCCCAGCTGTCACCCCAGCCCGACACAGATTCATCCCACACGCGCGTTGATTCTCCTTCTCCTGTGGGTTCTACCTCAGGTATAGTTGATAACGGTGTTTAGTCATTTTTGCTAGCCTTATATTTAAAGTATATTTGAACTGTATTAATGTCTGTGTTTTGTAGGATCTCGACGAGGCCGTGGCCTGACACGCGGGGTACGCATCGACCCCCAGCGTAAACAGAGAGTTACGCTCACCCAGGAGGGCCTGTAAGTAAAAAAAATCACATCATGCCTTATATTTAAAATTTTGGGGTGTTAATTTATATTTGAACTGTATTAATTTATTTATTTACTTCTTTGGCAGGATCCTGGAGAATCAAGCGAGGACGAAGATCGGCGTTCTTGTGAAGGGCCGATTCTTTGAGCCACGCCTGTACTGGAAGGACTGGGATGCCGCTGCGAGGGAGTCCCTATGGGAGGAGTGGCTGGTACGGTGAAGTATTTTTTTCTGCGATAGTATTTGTTTAATTAGAGTTTGTATTTAAATTAATTTGTGTTATTGAATGCCTTGCAGGAGGGGTTCACGTTTGACTTGCCTGATCAGCAGGCACTGGGGCGACAGGCCTTCTTTGCTTACATCGGCAAGAATTACCGCCGATGGCTCCACGACGCACGGGACCGGGCGAAGAAGATGCTTCCCGAGGGTGCCCCAATGACGGAGATGAAGACATATCCCCCACATTGGATATCTCTGACTGTATGGGGGCAGATGATAGATCGGTGGGCTGCGGATCCAGGCTGGGATGCCAAGAGTAAGAGTTTGGCCTAGAACAGACAGAACAGAGATCCGACGCACACGGGGGGGTCGGTGCCACACGACATCGTCCGACACATGAATGCAGTCGAGAACCCGGATCTGGAGGAGGATGAGGTCGTAGCTCTGACGTATAATCAGACGCACGTGCGGAAGAAGGACAAGGACGAGGTGCACCGGGCGGGCGACTATATTTCAGATATTGCCCGACGGATCGATGTGAGTCAATTGTTTAAGTTGATAATTTTTTGTCTTTCTATTCAATGTCTGTTGCGTTAATTAATGCCCTAACATATCTTTAAATCACTGTTTTTGCAGGCCTCGTATGAACAGCTTGGGGGGTCCGAGCAGCAGTCCGGACAGCCATCAGCGTCCACTAGTACGAGTGCGAGTACTGGGACGTTGAAGCGATGGCTGGATACACCGGAGGTCGTCAATCGGCCGAAAGGTCGCATACGCGGCCTGCCTAGCACGACTGCTCGTGCCATGATAGGAGCGTCTCCACCCCCTGCTGCCCCTCCACAGACACCGGCTCCTCCACGTTCGTTGGACGAGGAGGAGATCCAGCGCATTGCTACAGTGGTGTTGAGGATGATCAGGGAGCAAGATCAGTAGGGCACCGCTGCCGGACATGTCGAGCCGGCCCGGAATCAGCAGGATCCAGATCTAGGACTCGGCAACCCTGATGAGCCCCTTCTCGTGCCCGGTCCCAGCTTGTCCCCCCCGCTCGGCTTGTACTCGATCTTCTCCCTTCCCTTAACCTGCTGTATTCAGTTCCTGGCTTGTACATTACGATTTGTTTTTACAATAAACATTTTTTAAATTTGATTGTATATAGTTGTTTGTGTCTTGGGGATTGTGCATTGTTGTTGAGGATTGGATTTTTTATTATAGGTTTGGACATTAGAAAAACAAGAAAAATATTTTAAAAAATTGACTTTTAGCGACGGATTAATTCCATCGCTAAAAGTACTTAATTCTAAGATTTTAGCGACGGAATATTCTGTCGTCAAAATAGCGATGGAATATCTCGTCGCTAAAAATTATATTCCATCGCTAAATAATTATTGATTAAATTAATTTCAAATAAAAAGAAAATAAATTAAAATACGTAAAATAGAATTAGCAACGAAAGTTCCGTCGCTAATTTATAAAGAAATCCATCACTGAAATTTCAATATCAGACGACGGATTTTTAAATTCCGTCGTAAAACTTTTAGTTACGCCCTTTTATACGAGGGACTTTTAACGACAGTAATTCCGTCGCTAAAAGTTTTAGTGACATTGTGGCTTTTAGTCACGGATTTTCCCGTCGCCAAAAGCCGTATTCCTTGTAGTGAATTGAAAAACTAATTCTAATCATTCTAAAACTCTAACTAATTAATGAACTAACATATTATGACTTAACTTTAACTATTGTATCCTTAAGACACTGTCTAATATGAATATTGAAATTTAATTATCTAAAAATAAAAATAACATTAAGAAGAAAAAATGATGTTACAATTGAGATTGAAACAACAAAAATAACGTAACACTTGATTCATATATATTTTATTTTAGTATGTGCTTATTGTAATAGATGTAATGGTTTGTCAATATAATATAAAGCTTTGAAATATTTTGGTAAAATAAAAAAATTGATTGTATTTTTTGGGTGAGACCACACGACCAACAAATAATTATACAATTATTGTTAATTAAAATTGCAGTAATAATCATCTAATAGTTAAAAAGGATTTAAAGCTATTTACTAAACATGTTAGTGTCTCTAAAGGTATGCAAATACTATTGTCTTTAAGTTTCTTCAATTTGTAAAAACTATACGAGTGCTATATTAGAAGCCTTATATAATGTGCAAATTTATGTCTATACTACATATAAAAGTGTGGATATTTGAAAATCATTTTTGGACCTCTCTTCTTATATTTAGAATTCACTCCCTTGCCATTCAAAAGACACTTCATAAATGGATGTATGTTCTTTATCATTAATATGCCTAGAATTTAAATTCTTTAACAATTTTATTTTTTTACTATTCATAAATGCTACAATTAGTACATAGATTCTGCCTACAAGAAACAGTGGCTTTAGCGAGCGCAGGTTGCGGTCGCTAAACATAAAATTGCCGTCGCTAGACATGAAATTGCGGTTGCTAAAGTGGATTAGAGACCGCATTTTGCTATAGTTCAGGTCGCTAAATGTTAGCGACGCGTTGACCAAATTTAGCGACCGCAAAATGTAGTCTCTAATTCTTTTATAGTGATTTTAATGCTTTATTTAGTGACCGTTTATACTTATTTCGCGATCAAATTTTGTGTCGCTAAAGCTGTGATCTGAATTGATAGAAAACCCGTATTTTAAAACCAACATTTTAACCTGCTATCCCTGATAATTTTATCATCAAATTATAAGCAGAATTCATTCTATAATTATATCATCAAATTATAAGCATAATTCATTCTAAAACTCATTTTATTAACAATCATGTCAAAGTATTATACCGTCAAATTATAAACATAATTCATTCCAAAATTTATTTAACTAACAATCACATCAAATGACAAATAAAATCATCAAGTCTTCATTAAATATACATTGTACGAGTCAAGTAGTTCACGAGCTAAACAACTACAATAGGACCAACTAAGAACATACTAGTCTTCACACCCATCAATGTCGTCATCAAAATTTTCTTCATCCCTTGTTGAAGGCATACTGGATCCAACAATGTCTTCACACCTTGATAATCATCGGTATTAAGCACAATACCGCTCTGCATGAAGCCAAAAAATAATTCAACACAATTGTAATAATGCCTTATCCACATTAGAGATGCTTAAAATCAAATCAAATATTGAAGAAAAGAACAAAATATGCAGAAATGCCAAAGCCACATTGCCTATCAAATCTCCAGTTGAATTGCCCTAAGAAAGTAGAGTAACTACTAAGATTGAAGGACTCATTCCAACTACAATCCTTATTTATGAGGAATTGATTTTTACTACTATACTGTGAGGAACGTACTACTATACTACTATTAATTTTCACGTTGCCATGTTTGATCAAAAAAACCTGAACAAAAAGCAAAAAAATTTGCACCACAAACAATTGTCTTCCTTGAACATCCATGGGAATTGTGACGCAACGCTGCATGCATTCACAGAATCCAAAAATATTCTAGTCCAAATGCAGGAAATACATTCTGGGCATCAAACTATGCTTTCTTATGGCAGCCTTAATTGAATACCAAGAAGATGTTCACCTCATGAAGTGCAACAGTAAGATTGTTATGGTCCAGATGTAGGAAATACATGGAAGTGCACATAGTTCTGCCCCTCCTTCGCGTTAGTGAAGTAGATGGAAAATGGAGATTCGTGGACTCGCATGGTGAGTTTCAACAAGAGTAGAAAGCAGAAATCGAGGATCAAAATTGCAATAGAAACATGAAATGTTCGAAGTATCGAACATGCAATGTTTATGGTGATCTGAAACTAATCAATAGAAAATTATGTAAGAGTAGGCTAATGAAGATTGTGTTAGCTGATTGCCATAGCAAGGAGAAAATTCCTGGGGCTGTGGTACTTTTCCCGGTCTCTAGCTTTGGCAAACTCTTCAAGATTCTTCGACAAGTCCTTGAGACCAATGTCCACACTTCGTCTTCTGCAATCTCTTCTCCTCCCATGACTCAAATTTATTCAAAACCTTGTTCACAAAGAAAAAAAGAGATCTCTCCTGGCTTTAATAGCAAGAAATTCACATATTTTGCGAAGGAATATTACTAGTTTAATGGCAGATATGTAGAATTGGAAAAAGGGAGGCCGGAAAGTGGGAAAAATTCCTCACCCCATGCTAAATGTATTATACATGAAAATCAACAATTAATTAATTTGAAAATACCTCAGGCAGTTGACTGATTGAACGGTCACGGGTTACCGGTCGTCGTCGGCGGCAGTGGGTTCTTCGTCGCCAGTGGAGTCTTCTCTTTGTTGTTGCCACTCGCTAGTTAGATTTGAACAGAAGAAGAGCTTGCCGTCGCCGGTCCACTAGCTATGCTATCAGAACCCTAAATTGTGGGGGTGGGCGGTGCTATCAAAGAAAGAAAGACGTGATCGACCGTTGATGGTCATCAAAACTCTAGTCTCCACCGTCATCATCAGAACCCTAGAACCGCTGCTATCAGAGAGAGTCAGCATCGGCATCGGTGTCGCAAACCACTATGGCCATTGTGATGTCGCCTGTCCACAATTTAGGAGTGGCCGAAGTGGGTGAGGCGATGAGGGTGAAACTGTGAGTGCAGTGAAGAGATAGAGAGAGAGTCGTTATCACAGATGTACGGCCAAAATATGAGAGAAAGATTAAAGATTAGGGTTTTATACCTTGAATTTAGTGACCACTAGTGCGGTCGCTAACTACAGTTGCTAAAGTATGACTTTGACGGACTAGATTTTGTTTATACTTAGCAAGTACAAACAATAGCGGTCGCTAATGCGGTAACTAAAGTATGACTGGTGGTCACTAAATGCGGTCGCTAAATACACTATTTCTTGTATTGTTTCTTCATTTCTTATGGGGAGTACAACTTATCATTAATAGAATAGGTGTATTGTTCATTGTTGTCTACGACTCGATGCTTTGTATAGAGTAAGGCATGCAAGACATTGATGATGATAACATTTTGTGACATAAGTAGAGCAAATAAATTTTCTATGATGACCATTAGATTATTCTCAACATAGATAAATTTTATTTTCATATTATTTTATGGATAATCAATTTAGCCTTTTACAATATTGGCAATGAAAATTTGGTAAGATAGTTCAACAAACAAATTTCTAGACATGCTTAATTTTGTCATTCAGCTTTCCTATATTTAGATTCAAGACGTGATACAATATTTGTGTGTCTATATACATATTTATGTATGTGTGTGTGTGGGGGTGGGTGGGTGATATATATAGTCTTGCCCATGCAATGTTATTAATTCTCTAACCCAAATTTCAAAATATTGACCGGCTTAAGTTTCTTTTTCTTCTTTTGATTATTATGGAGTACTTTCAGCTTTATCAATGGTTTGTGGGTAGGAATGAAAAATTATGGTTTTAACCATTATGCCTTGATAAAGTCTAAAGATTATACTTTTTACAATAATTATTGATTAAGTATCAACACAGCCTTCTATTTAAGGATGACTCCACCTCTTCCGCTCCTCAAAAATCTGAATCTTAAACATAAGGATTAACATAGATAGCTATCAGTTCCTTTACACAGATATCGTACTGTACGTTGACGAACGCTTGCAAGAAAATTACAAATGTTGCTTTTGACTGGAGCAAGTTGTTATGACATCACTTCTTATTCATCTTTATGTATACTGCCATCACCGTTTAGATAATCGCTAATTGGATACTAATAAATGGGCAATTATACGTGTTTGCAACTGAGTATTTATAGAGGTGGGAAAGAATATGACCATTTGGAATTAGGTGGAGCAATAAATGCGCCAAACGGCTGTTACAGTCGACTGCAATGTCCCATTGCAGTCGACTGTATTCCCAAAGTAGCCGTTGGAAATTCAAAATTTCCAACTTGCAGTCGACTGTATTCCAATGCAGTCGACTGTAATAGGCTACTGGAAGTATTGCAGTCGACTGCATTATAATGCAGTCGAATGTAATACCTCACTGCCCAAGTTGCAGTCGACTGCATTCCAAAAAATGCAATTTCCTAGTTTTCAAAGAATGAAAAACTTTTATGCATGCAAGGAAAACCTGTGGGCAAGTTCTAGGTATACAGTCATCGATACGAACATCTCTCTATCTAGTTTACAAAGAAGAAAATAAAAGCATAGTAAAATTCAAACGACGAATTCCTTCTTTGATGCGTTCCGTTGAGAGTTTTTGACCGAGTTGCTCGTCTAATAGTCCGTTTGCATGAGTATGAGATTGTTCCTATTGCTTCATCAACTCAATGCATGTTAGACAACATAAACATCAATGTTGGGTATCATCAAAACTAAATATAATCCTAAGTTAAATAACCGTAGGGTTAACAAATACTTCATCCATAAAAATAGTGTTAGAAGTGCCATCAATAACCTTTAACCAAAATATCTTGTAAATTAATAACAGGATAAGGCAAAGCCGCTCCAACAAGAAGAACAAAGGTTTGTCTCGATGGAAGAGGGTACACCATAAGTCAATCATTCACAATTGTCACGACCTTCACCCGGAGATAAAAGCCCTCCTTTTTACTAGCAACTAGTTGCCATCTAACTTTCATAAATTGATTAATGATCAATCATAAATAGCAACCTCAGTTCAATCATTCACAATTACCACTCTCTCACTCTCTCTCTCTCTCTCTCCTCCCCCCCCCCCCCCCCCCAACACCCCCCACGCGCGCAGCACTTACCACAATTAATTGCAAAGGCAAAAATTCTGAATCACGTTAATCTAATCAATAGCTACCTCAGTTCAATCACATAGCATTGCTTGACAACATAATTTAAATAGAAACTGTGAAGCATGCTAACTACATGTTAGATATTGCCTTTAGCAATAAATTGTTAATGTTTCCTTCTATAGAAACTTTAATTGTTTGAGTTCAATAAATTATCTACAGGATTGATCTATGCTTGGTGAGGAAAATTTGATTACTTTACACCTTCATAGTCGCTTATGAAGTTGAAATTGATCGGGGGTGAGTTAGATGACTATTATGCAGGTCGATTAGGACTTATAGGTGAAAGGGAATGCATGTCTCGGGGATTCATTACCAGCCAACATCTGCAGTGCATTTTTAGGGCGGCCATTACCTCGAAATTTTTTGAAAACATTTCTGGAGTTTATTAATTAAGTACCCATCAAAACTGTGTAGATCGGCGAACTTAAGAGGCTTGAGTCTTTCTTATCCTGAAATTTGTTATGAACCTAAATAGTACCATGGAAAGTTATGGAAGTCTACTTTCACATGATTTTAGAATCAGTTAAGAGAATTGAGTAGAGCTCAAGATGTGTATAAGATCCTAAATGTGTGTCGGTGCTAAATCCTGATTATATCAATTAATACTTAACAAAATTACACTTATGGCGTGTCGGTTATAAGAATTCTTCAAGCTGAATTAATCATTATTCGCCAAAGTCTGACAATTTTGCTCTTGCGCCCAAAATTAATCTGTATCAAGTACTAAAATCCAATACTAGCATAAATCATGATTTAATATTAACGGCAAAATTGTAGAAGATGCGATAATACGGCAAACTATAGCAATGACGATAAAGAAACTATGCATACACAATGACCCAAAGATGGATCTGTGGCTGCAAAATATTGGGCATCTGCAAAAATTTTAGCTACAAATTCTGTTCCCTTACAAATTCCTATTAAGCTTTTCCATGATGCATGCAGGAACCATAAGTCCAAAGAAGTGATATATCCAGTTCACTTTTACCACATAAAAATTTGTTATTGACACTATGGCTCTGTTTAACAACACTTTTTTTTTTCAGTTTTCAAAAAAAATAATAATAATTTAAAGAGCAGTTAAAAAAAAAATTTTACAAAAACAAGTTGGTGTTTGATAACTCAGTTTTTATTTTGAGTTTTTTTTTGTTTGATAACCCAATTTTTATTTTGAGTTTTTTTTGTGGTGCTTTGCGGTGGCAGTGGCTGCCGACGGAGGTGGCAGCCGACAGTGGGCGGTGGCTGCCGGCGGTGGGAGGGTGGTGGTGGTCTAAAAAAAAACCAAAATTGAAAATCGGAACTTATTTATGGAGTTTTTAAAAATAGCTTTTATTTAAAAATTAATTTTTTAAAATGAAGAAAAAATTGGTTACAAACGCGTTTATTTTTTCCAGTTTCTAAAACTGAAAAAAAAACCTGTTAAAGGGGGCCTAAAGGATACAAATGCACTTTTCAATTCCCTCAATTGAAAATCCACGGCGTTTTCGACAAGAACTATAAATCCCTATGATAGTAATGAAGAAAGAATCTGTTTTGACTTGTTTTGATGCTTAAGCAATAGCGAATTTCACTAAAATAATGTGATCTTCATGGTTTGTACTCCCCTTTGGATATTGCTCTATATTAGATTTAATCAAATTTTCTGCTTTAGCTTTAGGCCTATTAGCTTTTCAGCGAGTTTCAGCTTGTCACGGGATGGATCTATACATAAGCAAAGGACGTCAATTGATCACCTAAATGTAACGCCCCAAATTTTCGTAGCGTTAATATCAAATAAACAGGGTCACGAAACCTCAAAATTCAAAAAATCTCCCAAACAAGATATGCAGAGTATCTAAATAAAGAAAACCTCCAAGTTACATAATTAAATGTCAAATAGACTTAAAACAGTAATTTAATCCCCAATTACTCCTACAGGGAGTTCCAAATTAAATATCCAAATCCAAATATTTTCTCTTATTATAATTTTTTAAAATAATCAAAAGAAATCTTAAATTAAACCGCTAGCTCTCAGTTACACAGCTAACTCTGTAATCTAATCCCACTTAGTGATCACCTGAAAGGAAACAATAAGGGAGTCAGCCAAATGCCCAGTACGGTATCTCAACGGTCCAACAAAAAAAGATACAAAATGTCTGAGAAATGTAATTGCGGACATACAAAATTTTTAACGGAATAGATATACGAAAGAATTTCGAAATGCCAAAATATATTTTTCTACAAAAACAAATACTAGAGAGTCATTCAGAATAAGGTTACACATGCCATCACTGATACATGAAACCAGGTTTAGAAAATTAGATCGCGATCTCTAGTTCATCCCACTGAGTTAGTCCATGTTACAATCCACGTAGGTAAGTCGGAAACAGACACGTCATATATACTGTGACACGGCTCATAAAATTTTCTACACTTACGTTCAATAAATTAGGCAAGACAAGAACAAGTTGCCTTGATCATGTAAACCAGTGCATTGTATATACCTCGCAGCCATGATTCACAAAAGTATCACTCCTAAGTCACGCAAACGCAAGGTCGTGTGATAAAATTTTACAGAAATTTATGAAGCGATTCGAGTAAAGTATTCGTTAATGGTATAAATTACTCAAAATTATACTTATATTGAAAAGAATATCAAAAACTTATTTAACAGCAGTGATGTCAACCAAATCAGAGTTTGTGAAAGGTAATTATATCTGAACAAAGAAACGGTACTGCTTGGGCACACAAATGGAATAACAAATTAAGCACCCAAGTATATAGCTTTTTCAGCCGAGCTAATAAAATATAAGACTGCAACGGATGGGAATCAAAAAGTCTGGTAGTTAAAGGAAAATAGAGATGATAAAACATGCATGATAGATGAAGTAAAAAAACAAAATCATGCATCACGTGTAATCAGAACAAAACAGGGGCATCGATCCAAGAAGCAGCCTACAAGTTGTCAGAGTTTAGTGATGGGGTGAATGAAGAGAAGATAGTAAACAAAAAGGCTTGGTCAGTCAACTTGCAAGACTTATGAAACAATTAGCAGAGCAAGGACGACAATAGTCAATGGAAACAAACAAAAATCAATGACTAATATACGTGTGAGGTCAAAGAAAACCCATTACGAACGGAGAATTACCGGTACGGTAATGACGATGATCGAACTAAGGGCAAGCCATTGAAATCAAGAATAATAATTCGATAATAAATCTAGATTGAAAAATTAAACTTTACAAACAACAGATTAACCGATCCAATGCTGATTTAAATTTCAATTACAGTATACCCTTACACGAATGATTAGTCCAACTCTGAATCAGATTTTTAAAAATAAACCCTTACACGAATGGTTAGTCCAACGTTGAATCAGATTTTTTAAAAGTAAACATTTACCTCTTACCGTGATTAAACCCAAAATTTGATCTTATCAATTCAATTGTGTCAAAAATCCGTAAAAATTGACAAACCCAAAGGTTTCAATAAAATTCTAATGACAACGGAAATTTATAGACTACCACAATCCCAAATCAAAAATCAATTTCAATTCTTACCTCAAGCAATTTGTAAAATCTCAAGAAGTCTGTTCTTATGAATTCTTTGAAGACTCTTCTGAACTTTGGTGTGCTTCTATAAATGTACGTAACTATTAGACCCTAAAAGATATATATATATATATATATATATATATATATATATATATCTAAAACAAATAGAATTTTAAAATACCTATTACGTCCGAAACTCTCTAATTTTATTTTCTTCTTTTTTTAAGTATTTAAATATGAGGGGTCTAACATCCCCCCCCCCCCCCCCAAAATAAAAATTTTGTCCTCAGAATAAAAATGTACCTGAGGTGCCAAAAAGGTGCAAATAAGTATGTCTCATATATTTTTTAGATTCCCAAGTAGCCTCCTCAATTTCATGGTTCCGCCATAAAACCTTAATTAAGGGAATGACTTTCATCCTTAACACCTGATCACGACGGTCAAGAATTTCAACTGGTTACTCTTCGTAGGAAAGGTCCTCATGTACTGATAAAGGCTCATATGACACAATGTGCGTCGGATCATAAACGTACTTCTTTAGATTCGAAACATGGAAAACATTGTGAACGTGCGAAAACTCTGGCGGCAATGCAACTCTATAAGCCACCGGACCGATCATTTCTAAAATCTCGAATGGCCCAACAAACCTAGGGCTAAGCTTGTCTTTCTTACCAAAACGCATCACTCCCTTCCAAGGTAAAACCCTTAAGAACACGTGATCACCTACCTCAAACTGAAGTTCACGGCGATGATGAGATGTATAACTGCATTGTCTGTTCTGAGCTACTTTGAGACGTTCTTGAATCAAATCAACTTTTTGAGTAGTCAACTGTACTAACTCTGGTACCAACTAGGGGTGAGCATTTAAACACGTAAAAACCGATCCAACTGTGAAAACCGAACCAACCAATCCGACTAATTCCAAACCGATATAAAAAATAATCGGTTTAAATTGTTTTTTCCAAACCGCATAATCAGTTCGGTCGATTCGGTTTGAATTTTTTGAAACCAATCTAAATCGAACCGACCGTACTTATTATATATATATATATATATATATATATATATATATATATATATATATATATATATATTTTAACTAATTCCAATTAATTTTACTAACTGCCTTAGTTAAACTTAACCCATTAATATAAATAGTAAGCAACCCTAAATTTCATTTACCCTAATTCCTACTTTTCAATTTTCACACGCCGTCAAATCCGGATTGCTCCATAGCCTCAAGCCCTCAGCCTCCAAATCTTGAGTCAAGATCTGCCATTCTGTCGATTGCTCCCTGCCTCCACGACAGCGCCTCCCTCAGCCACGTCTTTCCTCTAGCCGTCGTCTTTACCTCCCACAACACTGCCTCTATCTCTGACGTCTCTCCTTCCGTCGGCGCCTCCAACCTCCTTCAGTCTCCAAGTACGAAGTTATGTCTCCCTTTCTTCTCTGCTATTCTGTTTCTTCTATTTTCTTTTGTTTCTTGAATCTTTTCTCTTGAGTTTCTTTTCTTCACCACATGATCTGACCAAATCTCACCAAATAGACCAAAGGGTATCTTGAGAATATAGAGTAACTGATAACATGATGTTTCCTTTGAATAAATTGATGAATCAATTTTTCAGCTTTACTTGATTTGTTATGGTTGAAGTGTATTGTATCATTTTGTTGTTTCTGTTAGCTCTTTAATCCAGCAAATTTCAAATGACAAGACTTCTTTTGGCTGTCTGGCAGTACGAGTATAGGTGTTTAGCTTATCTGGGTGCATTAGTTACACTTGCTTTTATGTGATACTTAGTTCTTTATTTACGGAATGCAACTGCCAATTTTTTCTGTATTCATGAGCTCCATCTACATTCAGTGTGTTTTTAGTTTATAACTTTGTTTGCTGATACCTTTTCATTTTCATTTTTTAGAAATTATATGTTGATTGAAGGTTGATTGGTGACGAAGGTTTTGAAGATGCCAAAGTCGATCCTTAAGACTTGTTCCCTATTTAACTTAATCTAGTCGTTATAATGATGCTGTAATGTTTAACTTGATTATAACTTTAACTCATGCCATGTAATGATCTCTTTAGAGTTATGTAATTTGATTAGAAAACTCATGACATGTAATGATTTCTTTGTAGTTATGTAATTTGATTAGAAATTTAGAACTTTTATAGATAATTGTAAATTAATGATATTGTGTAATGAATAATTATGTCTTGAATGTTATGTAATCTAATTAGGATTTTAAACTTATATTTCTTGGTTATTTCTTTGAGTTTTTAGTACACAATTCATTATTTTTGGGACAAGAAAGGAGTCTAGCCCAAACCGATTAATCCGCTCAAACTAAACCGTTCGATCCATTCAATCCGTTCAAACAGGACCGTTTGAATGCGGTTTGATTTATTTTTTTTCAAACTGATGTTGGACGGTTCGGTTCAGTATTCAACTTCCAAACAGAACCAACCGAACCGTGCTCACCCCTAGTCCCAACAACCGTCTCTCTCCTACCTCATCCCAGCATAATGGAGTCCTACACCTTCGTCCAGACAATGCCTCATACGGTGCCATCTTATTACTTGTATGATAGCCGTTATTGTAGGCAAACTCAACTAAAGTTAAATATCTATGCCAACTACCACCAAGGTCTAGTGTGCCCTCAAAATATCCTCTAGCGTCTGAATAGTACGTTCAGACTGCCCATCTGTCTATGGGTGGTAAGCAGTGCTGAAACGGAGATTAATGCCCATTGAATTCTGGAAACTCCTCCATAACATTGAAGTAAAATGCAGATCTCAATCTAACACTATTGATAATGTTACCCCATGCAACCTCACTATCTCATCATATATATAACCTAACTAGCTCAGATAATGGTGCCGTAGCTCGGATCGGAAGGAAATGTGTGGTCTTTGTCAACCTATCAACAATAACCCAAATAGTGTCAAAACCCTTGACTGTCCTCGATAAGCCGACCACAAAATCAGTTGTTATATGCTCCCACTTCCACTGCGGACTCTCAAGTGGCTGAAGTGGTCCGCCAGGCTTCCGATGCTCCGTTTTCACTTTTTGACAAACCAAACAATGGGAGACAAACTCTGCTTTGTCCGACTTCATGCCGCTCCAGCAAAAATGCTCCTTAAGGTCATGATACATCTTTGTTCCTCTAGGTGGATAAAAAAAACTAGAGTTATGAGCCTCTGACAATAACTCCCTCCTCAAGGACATATCTACTGGCACACACAGTCTCTTATGGAACCAAACTACACCATGCTCGTCAACTCTGAACTCAAACTATTTGCCATTGTTAATGTTCTCGATAATGCGAACTATACCAGAATCTCCATCTTGAGCTTCCTTAATCCTGCTAATCAAGGTAGGACGTACCTGCAATCTTGCCATCTGATCTCCAGATCCAACTTTTTCATATCTTCTAATAATTGAGGTTGACAGGTGATAAGTGCTACTAAGTTTCCTGTAACTTCTCGGAATTTTTTGAAATGTTAACACTCAATCAATCGATAACACTAAGACAATAATGTCCTTAACCTCAATAAATAATGCAACAAACTATCAGAGTAACTATCCATCAATCAAACTATACTCTCAATTAACTATCATAATTGAAATACCAAGTCTACGTCTAACAAAATTTAAATAATAATATTTACCTACACAGGGGTTCTAACGATCAATACTAAACTTAAATTTAAATTCTTTAGCTAGCTCGACTCTAATCAGTACAGGCAACCTCAACCTAAATGCTAGCTATCACCTGTAAAAAGGAAGTCAAAGGAGAGTAAGTTTTCGAGAGTCCAGTAAGGTCGATCAAAGATTTAATAATCACAAAACGATTCGAACGGGTTTTTATATAGAGTCAAACAAAACTTTTTAAAAGTATTCAATAAAAAGACAATATTTCGACAAAGATGAACAAAATGAACAATTTTTACATTCAAGTCCAATAACATCTTTTTGAGGAATTTTGCTTTCGATGAAATCACTACAATACGATATAAACATAGGGATGAGTATTCAACTCAATCCCTTTACTAATAGTCATTCGAAACACTTCAGGTATAATAAAAACATGAATGGATAATATTCAAAACAATTCAAGTGTAATAAAACATAAACAGGGAACATTGAACATAAGTAGTACGTTGTAGTAAAGCCACCCCGACAGTGCTCGATACGCTTTACATATGCATATATACATTAACTAGTCCATCTAGGTACTAGTTAAACTCATCCAACAGACCATCCTTATAACGCCAACAATATAGACCATCCTTATGGCTCCCAAGTTACTAATTCATGTCAACATTGAGAAGCAATAAATAGAATTGAAAATATTTTACGATGATTTAGTCAATAAATAGATAAGTATGAATCAAAATTTCAAACGATCGCTAAACGACTCAAATTAGGGTTACATAGCAATTGAAAACATTTTCATGAAAGTAAAATATCAGAGTTCATTAAAAATTCGATAACAACTCAGAAAATTATATTTGATATCAATGATGAAATGGAGTTCGGATAGAAATCCTTACCTCGGTCCAAGTTAAGCAATGCTACCAAACCTCGATCAAAATTCTCTGAATAAACCTAGATTGGCAATCCATTTGTTAGAAGACAAAATCTATTTTGATATACTATAAACCTTAATATCAACTACCCACCAAGTGCTCACATCTATCCTTAAATTTGCGCGACTCGAAGCGGGTTCCGCACACAACCAACCTAACTAACCGAAAATCTTGTACACTACTTAATGTGTAACAATATTCTAAAATTCATAATAAATTTAAATTAAACACTTCTATGGCTTAATAAATTCATAAAATTCAAAATATGAATTTTTTAAATTTTTGAATATTTTCGAATTAAAATAGTTTCTTTAAATGCAATAAAAACTCATAAATTACCAAAATTACTTCTAGCTGAAAATAAAGTCTCATAATTTTTGTAACAGCTTTAAAATACGTATAAAAATTATAGAAACTTAAATCAGAAGTTAAAAAGCATTAAAACTATTTTTTAAATATTCATTTTGCTAAAAATAATGTGATATGGAAACACCATAGCAAATCAACCCCAAAAATCATCAAACTTTTACTGAGTTTTTAATATACTATAAAAACATTACTATAATTTTTTCCAAAATATTTTCAGGGTTTAAAGACTCCAAAAGAATTTTACAAATATGAAATTACAGAAAATATTAAAAATTCATACGATTTCAGAAAATTATAAAATTTTGCCAAGAATTCTAATATGGTCTAATGTATTATATTGTAAAATTTTACAGTCTAATGATAAGCGTGCGCTAACATATACACGTGTCGAACTTAACGCTAACCCGATACGCGATCCGCACTTCTCTTCTTCTTCATCTCCTCTTCTGCACCACTTCTATGACTTTCTAACACACGGCAGACCCACGTCTCACACAGCAGACCCACACTTCTCTAATACATTCTCATCCAACCATTTTACCCACTATTATCTACACATCTTCACTTACACAGACACACACTCACAGTCACATATCCCCACCTGATACAAACCCACATATTTATATTTATCCTGCATGCCTAGGTCTCCCTTCTTCTTTCATTTTACACACACACACACACACATTTATTCACTCAAGCACCCATGCACACATATATACATTGCACACTCACCCTCATTACATCCGCAACACCCACAAATATATATATATATATATATATATATATATATATATATATATATATATATATATATATATATATATATATATACATCTACCATCCCCCTCCCTTTCTTCTTCCTTTTCATTTTGTACTTCACATAACTATATGTAAACACACAAATATATACACCTTACTCACGCACACAGCACACACACACACACACACACACACACACACCAACCCACAACACACACACACAGCAGCTGCCATGGCTGCCCCAACTCCTCCCTCTCTCTCCCTTAATTTCTCCCCACACAGGTACATATGCCAACCACAAACCTGTAACACAGCTGCCCCCTTGTACCCATTTCAATTCACTTCCTCTCTAACCCACACAAGCACACATTACCACACCTAATAGCATGCACCATTCCCACACATCTTCATGGGGCTGTTCGGCAGTCCATCCTACATGGACCACAACTTATACAAAACACTCCATTTCTATACACACAAACATGTCACTCATAGCCACTTCACCCTTCACATAGTCCTCTTCACATATATAAACACACCCACAAACATATATGCACACACATGCACAAGGTAGTGGCCAGATTGCAAAGTCTATGCGCCAATCTCTCTCAAACAGTTTCTCATTGCTCTCACTATCAGCACACAGACTCACACAAACTCACACATAGATCCATCGCCACACCTCTCTCTCTCTCTCTCTCTCTCTCTCCCCCTCTCTCTCTATAGCAATAGCCCTTCACTGTAGTCTCTCTTTCTCACCACAGCAATCCCATTACACTAATTTACACAGGTTACCTGATCGCGCATATACCTACATAACACATTCATGGACTGCCCCCATGGCAGTCCACCTGTGTACACCCACAATCATTCAGCCACTCATATTAGACCTTATACGCACACCTAAATATACAGCACTCACATCTCTACATGTGCACACTAAAATGCTGAAATAAAAAGAGAAGAAGAAGAAGAAGAAGAAGAGGTCGAGGCTTACCTGAAAATGTTTCTCCATCGTTGTTGACAGCTGCCTCTCCAAGTTTGTGTGTATATATATTAAAACACTAAACTGGAAAATCACAGAGAACACCCCTACGTTTCTTTAGTCGCTCAAATATTTACCCGAAATTTTATTACCGTGAAAAAGTCCAAAATAAGTATCGACAATAATTTAGGTGCTAGGAAGATTATTTAAGGGGTCATTACGCCATCCTGTTTCCCAAATCGTCGCTTATAGTTGCTATGTAAATACGCCAATCTCAAAAGTGAATTGTCACTAAAAGTCACTAAATAAAATATCAACGCTAACTGAAAAAAAAATCGTTGCAAAAAAAAAATATATATATATATATATATATATATATATATATATATATATATATATATATATTTGCATCTAAAATTTCTAATTCAATCCAAAAAAGGATCGTGGTGTTACATTTCCTGTGCTCTTCCTACTGAGTGCGTCGGCCACGACATTCGCCTTACCAGGGTGATAGTGAATCGTGCAGTCATAGTCTTTCAAAAGCTCAAATCAATGCCTCTGTCTCATGTTCAGCTTTTTCTGTGTGAAAATATACTTAAGACTTTTATGGTTAGTGTATATTTCTCACCATACAAGTATAGTGCCTCCATATCTTCAAAGCAAATATCACAGTTGCTAGCTCAAGATTATGGGTGGGGTGATTCTGCTCGTAAGGCTTAAGCTGTCTAGAAGCATAAGTAATCACCTTACCATGCTGCATTAAAACACAACCTAAGCCTCTCTTTGAGGCATCACTATATATCACAAAACCTCCAGAACTAGATGGTAAGGTCAATACAGGTGGAAACACCAACCTCTCCTTCAGTTCTTAAAAACTAGCCTCACACTCCCGACTCCAAGAAAATCGGTTGTTCTTCTTAGTCAACTGAATCAAAGGAATAGCTATTCTCAAAAAACCTTATACAAATCGATGGTAGTAACCTGCTAATCCCAAAAAGCTTCGCACTTCAGTAATAGTGCAAGGTTGCTGCTAATTGGTCACCGCCGCAATCTTAGAGGGGTCAACAGCTATTCCATCCTTAGACACCATATGTCCCAGAAATGTAACTTGCTCAAGCCAAAACTCGCATTTCTTAAAATTAGCACACAACTGGTTATCCTTCAAAGTCTGTAAGATAATTTTCAAATGCTCGCTATGCTCTTCTTCTGACTTAGAGTACACCAAAATGTCATCAATGAAAACAATAACGAACTGATCCAAATACTACCTAAACACACTATTCATCAGGTCCATAAAAGCAGCAGGGGCATTAGTCAACCCGAAAGGCATCACTAAGAACTCGTAGTGACCGTAATGAGTCCTAAATGTGGTCTTTGGCACATCCTCTGCCCTAACTTTTAGCTGATGGTATCCAGAACGCAGATCCATCTTTGAGAAAAACCTTGCTCCCTGATGTTGGTCAAAAAAATCATCTATCTACGGCCAAGGGTATTTGTTACGTGTGGTGATCTTATTCAACTCAATGTAGTCGATGCAAAGCCTTAACATGCCATCATTCTTCCTGACGAACAAGACATACAGGGGCACCCCAAGGTGACACGCTAGGACGTATAAACCCCCTATCAAGTAATGCTTGAAGCTATTCCCTTAACTCCTTCATCTCTATAGGAGCCATTCGATACGGAGCCTTGGAAATAGGTGCCACACCAAGCACCAAATCAATTGTGAATTCAACCTCACGATCGATGGATTTTCTCAGCAACTCCTCCGGAAACACCTCAGGGAAGTTACGTACGATCGGTATGTCTGATACCTCTAGAACTCCATGGTTAGTATCAAGGACGTGTGCAATGTAACCCTCACAACCTTTACAAAGCATACGACAAGCCGAAATAGCTGAGATAATAGACAACCCACTAGGTTTTGAACCCTGAAATTCAAACTTAGACGAATCAAATAGATGGAAACAGACTAGTTTGTCAAAGCAATCGACCAAGGCATGATAGGATGCCAACCAATCCATACCCAAAATCACGTCAAAATCATGAATATCTAAAAGAACTAGATCCCCAGGAAGGTCCCTATCACAAATATGGATTCTATAATTCTTCAATACTTACTTAACTACCACTGAATCCCCAATAGGAGTACCAACAGACAACTCACAGTCTAGAGACTAGGGTTTAACCCCAAGGCGATGTGCAAATGAAAGAGAAACAAAAGAGTGTGTGGCACCAGAGTCAAACAATACATGCGCATCAATTGAATTAATCTGAATCGTGCCTACCACTACATCCTTTGAACCTGATACATCCTTAGCTGTCATGTTGAACACCCTGCCGGTAGCTTAGCCTTCTGCGCTCCTACTGACTAACTCGTACTAGGTCTTGGGCCTGAAGCTGTACTCCCTGCAATTGAACCTTGCTGGCCAGATTTCCCTGATGCTGGAATAGGACAGTCTCTGATATGGTGACCCTTCTGGCCACACCTGAAGCAGGCTCCTGTATCCCAATGACAACTCTGACCGTCATGTCTCTTGTTGCACCTCTGACAAATAGGGTTGGAACCTGTAGATAGGGGTCTCTGAGCAAAGTTCTTATTACAATCCCCACTGAAGTTAACCTGAGCCTGACCCTGTCTCTGACCTTGGCCCCTCTGGCCAAAAGAAGTCAAGGAAGAAGTTTGTCTGCGCTTCCCATCACCTAGTGCCATGTGTGACTAAGATAGCTCTGGGTGGTCTCTCTTGCCTGCCTTGGCATCTTTTCTCTCTCTGTCGTCCCTTGCCTAAGCCTCAATGGTCTTTGCAATGTCCACGCACTGAACATAGGTCTCAATCGAGACTGGAACAATGTGCTACCCTAAGTGAACATATGCACTCTATCCTTTTTATCAGCCGCCAACTACTTATCATAACGATAGTCGCGTAGACTTGACGTCATACTTAACGACACTCTCATTCTCCCCTTACCTCAGGTTAAGAAAATCACAATACATTTAATCTTTTACACTCCTAGGAAAGTAGCGGTCAAAGAACAAGTCCGTAAACTGATCCCATGTCATCGCTTTGTGTTGTTTCACCGTTTTACTATCCTCGTATAGTTTTCCACAGTGGTTTACTTTACCATCTAGCTTATACATTATGAGTTCTATATTTTCCTCATCAGTGCAACCCAAAGGCCTAAACACTTTCTCAAGTCGAGAAATCCAATCCTCTGCCATAATCAGATCATCTATACCTCCAAAAGGTTCTACATTCTTCTTATCAAACTGCTCTAACAAGCTACGACTCTGAGCCTGCCCATGATTAGGATTCGGATTTGGGTTCAGCTGATTCTGTTGATTTAGCTGAGCTTGTTGGTTCGCCAGTAGTTGAGTTAGACGAGCTTGCTGATTTGCCAGAATAGTCAGAAGATCTGGTGGATTCTCGTTCCCTGTGATGTTTTGATGTTCCACATTCCGATTGTTGGCGCGCCTATTATTACGACCGCTTGCCATTACTACAAAAGAAAACTAGAATCAGATACTGACTAGGACAATAAACTTAAATCTACCCATCCTACCCATCTCACAACTTATCTGATCCTAAGCATATAAGTCTACAGGAGTTTAAACCTATAACTCTGACACCAACTGTAACGTCTCAAATTTTCATAACGTTATATCAAATAAACAGAGTCAGGAAACCTCACGTTTCAAAAGTTCCCCAAACAGGTTATTCAAAGTATCTAAAAAAGGAAAACCTCCAAGTTACATAATTAAATGTCAAATAAACTTAAAACAGTAATTTAATCTCCAATTACTCCTAAAGGGAGTTCCAAATTAAATATCCAAATCCAAATATTTCTTCTTATTATAATTTCTAAAAATAATCAAAAGAAATCTGAAATTAAATCGCTAGCTCTCAGTCACACAGCTAGCACTGTAATCCAATCCCACCTAGTGATCACCTGAAAGGAAAATAATAAGGGAGTGAGCCAAATGCCCAGTAAGGTCGCTCAACGGACCAAAAAAAAGGATACAAAATGTCTGAGAAACGAAATTGCGGACATACAAAATTTTTAACGGAATAGATACACGAAAGAATTTCGAAATGCCAAAGTATATTTTTCTACAGAAACAGATACTAGAGAGCCATTCAGAATAAGGTTACACATGCCATCACTGACACGTGAAACCAGATTCAGAAAATTAGATCGCGATCTCTAGTTCGTCCCACTGAGCTAGTCCACGTTACAATCCACGTAAGTAAGTCGGAAACAGAAACGTCATATACACTGTGATAGGGCTCATAAAATTTTCTGCACTTACGTTCAATAAATTAGGCAAGACAAGAACAAGTTGCCTTGATCGTGTAAACCAGTGCATCATATATACCTCGCGGCCATGATTCACAAAAGTATCACCCCTAAGTCACGCAAATGCAAGGTCGTGTGATAAAATTTTATAGAAATTTATGAAGCAATTCGAGTAAAGTATTCGTTAATGGTAGAAATTACTCAACATTACACTTAAATTGAAAAGAATATCAAAACGTATTTAACGGAAGTGCTGTCTACCAAATCAGAGTTTGTGAAAGGTAATTATATCTGAACAAAGAAACGGTACTGCTTGGGCACACAAATGGAATAACAAATTAAGCACCCAAGTACATAGCTTTTTCAGCCGAGCTAATAGAATACAAGACTGCAACAGATTTTTTTTATACAAAAAAGCTGGACCGTAAGGCTCTAATCCAACCGGTATGGAGTATTGCGCCTCGGGGACTTACAAGGCCGCCACATACATCTGAGTCCTCAATTCCCGCACCTATGTAGGGGCCAAAGCGCACAAGGATCCGTGTGTGGAGCATATGCAGGGTAAGGACGTAAATTTACCACCAATAAGTGCGGCGGACAGGATTCAAACTCAGATAAAAAATCTGGATTGAAATCCTGAAAACTGCTGAAACCAACCCTTATTAGCACAAGACCGCAACAAATGGGAATCAAAAAGTTGGCAGTGAAAGGAAAATAAAGATGATAAAACATGCATGGTAGATGAAGTAAAAAAAACAAAATCATGCATCACGTGTAATCAGAACAACACAGGCGTCATAGCCACACGGTTGCAATGACACAATATAATTCATAGAATGGCACGCAATTGCGGCAGCAATTGGGCGACAGACCCACTATGAACAAAACAGGGGCATCGATCCAAGAAGCAGCCTACAAGTTGTCAGAGTATAGTAATGGGGTGAATGAAGAGAAGATAGTAAACAAAAAAGGCAACAGTAAACATGCATGGTGTACCCGGAAAAGGCTTGGTCAGGCAACTTGCAAGACATATAAGAAACGATTAGCGGAACAAGGACAACAATAGTCATTGGAAACAAACAAAAATCAATGACTGATGTACGTACGAGGACAAAAAAAACCCACGATTACCGGTACGGTAAGGACGATGATCGAACAAGGGCAAAATTGAAATCATAAAATGCGATAATTTTCTAAAGGCTATTCAACATATTATCAAACTGACAAATATTTTAGAATCTAATGCTGATTAGTAAATTTCAATTTTAAAAATCTTTTTACGAATGATTAGTCCAATTGAATCAACTGATTTTTAAAAGTAAATTCTTACTTAGATCATTTAAATCTAAAATTTGATTTTCCAATTTCAAATGTGTCAAACGCCCTAAAAATTGACAAATCCAAAGGTTCAATTTAAATTCTAATAAAATGAAAATTCATAAACTACTACAAGAAATCAAAAATCAATTTAAAAATTCTTACCTATGAAGATAATTTGTAAAATCAAAATAAATCTCTCCTTAGAATTCTTTGGAGGCTCATCTAAACTTTGATTGCTACTATGAATGTATAAAAGATATATATTTATATTCCTAAAACAGATAAAATTTCAAGAGACCCATTAAGATTAAATTAAAAATTTTATTAACTTTATTTTACGTGGCAAATTGAGGGGTGTCCACATAAATTATGTTGGAAATTTCTCTTACTTGAGTTTCAGCAATGATTAGAATAATATCTTATTATAATATATACTATATACAATTGTCAACTAGGATGGTACCAACAGATACCGTATAGAAATACATCTGGCATAATTTAGTTGTTACAAATTATGTTGAAGCTATTAATAATCCAGACATCCAAGTAACTGAGGAAAATGAATAAAATAAAAGCAAAAATTAAATTAAATCAAAAAATAGGAACAAAAATTTTGGTCAATACTTAGTTCATCTCAATAACAATAATGTATAAAATGATAGAAAAGGAAGAAAATAGCCCAAATATAATTGAAGAATCTGAAGATATAACACAACCAAGAAAATAACTATTGGGAAAGTAAAAGATTTAATTTAAGCCCTACATTAATGTTTAAATCAGCAGCTTCTTAGTATTAAATATTGAAGAATATGTTGAAGATACAATTTCTCTAAGTAGTGATGAAGAAGAAGATGACCTTCCTGTAGAAACAACTGATCAATTAGATATGTTTATAAATTCCTTGAAACAATCTAGTATTTATAATTTTATGTTCAAACCATCAGAACACAATTTAATCAAACAAGAAACTTGTATACATCAATGGGAAATAGGAAAAGGAATAGATACTAATACCTGCTACATATGTCAATGGTACCCTGCCATTAAAGTACGATGCAAATGTTCTTTATGTTATGCCGAAGCTTGTACAAAATGTTTAAAACATTTTTTTTTCAGGGCAGAGTTCAATTTACACTAAATGCCATATGATTCTAAAATCCTATCTCCTATATCATGTTTTAGTCTTTGAGATGTTAGGATTTGAAAGAAACGTTTCCCTTTAATTCATAGAAAGTTTTCACCTCATGAAAACCTATCAAGTAGTCCTAAGTTGTCCTTTTTTGAAAAATCCAAACAGGGCAGAGTTCAAAATTTACCTAAATGCCATATGATCTCTAAAATATCTCCTATATCATGTTTTAGTCTTTGAGATGTTAGGATTTTTGAAAGAAACGTTTCCCTTTCAATTCATAGAGAAGTGATAGGGTAGTAAGAGATATGATTCTAAGATTATCTTAATCATGTTATATATATATTTAAACGATCGATATATATATATATATATATATATATATATATATATATATATATATATATATATATATATAGGGAGCTGATCCATTGCTCGCACTAGCAAATATAGTTAAGTTGCAAGCGCGATCTGACCGTCCATCCTGAAAGATGGACGGCCCATATCGCGCCTTTTTCGAAAACTGTCAGTCGTCCGCGACACTATGTCGCGGACGGACTTTTTTACCTTTTTGCCCCTCCACCCGTCCGCTACACTGTATCACGGACGGTCCAAATCTTTTTTTACGTTTTTTTTAAGTTCGTCCGCTACATAATGTAGCGGACGTTTTTTGACAAAAATACCCTCATGTTCCATCTGTTACATTATGTAGCGGACGAGTAGGCAGGCACTATTTTTTTCTGTCCTTTCTCTCATTAAAATTCGGACATGGTTCTCTCTCTCATTTCTCTCGTCAATTTCTAACACACTCTCTTTCTCTCTCTCTCTCTCTCTCTCTCTCTATCTCTCATCAATTTATGACACTTTCTCTATCCTTTCTCTCTCTTTTCTCTCACCATGATTTCTTTTATGGGTTCTGGATGTAGCACAAATTTTCATAGCATGGATCTTGTTCAGCCGCAAAGAAGAGACGTCGAAGAGCAGCGCCGGAGCATTCAGGCTCGAAGAAAAGGCATTCAAGTAACAGTGCTACTGCCTCACGGCAGTGTCCCTTTGTTCATTTCTCCCTCACACACGCACACATGCACTCTCACGCAAGGCAGTAACCTGATGCTACTCCCCTCTCCTTCTTTTTTCACACACAGGTGCACTAATCCCCTCGCCCTCACCTCCTCACGGCAGCCATGGCTGCTTACCCACGAACCCATCACTGTATCTCATTAGAGCCTGTTTAACCCTCTCTTTCTTACTTTGTTTCTGCAAACTTTTATCATTTAGGTAACCATACAAACAAAAAACATTATCTGAAGAAAAAATGTTTCCAAAAGGCCAAATTCACAAAGACAAAGCAGAACATGAGAGAAAGGACAGAACAAATGTTTCCCAGAACTTTTATCCCATTTGTGCACTATCGAGACAAAGCAAAACATGAGAGAAAGGACAGAACAAATGTTTTCCAGAACTTTTATCCCATCTGTGCACTACCGTGACAAAGCAGAACACGGCAAACATAAAAATTATAATTCATGACTCACCAAAACAGAACAAATTCCGGGGAAGAGGCCCGCGCAGGTAACAGTTCTAATGAGAAAGGACAGTGAGAGAAACGAGAGAGAGAGAGATGTCAGAAGGACAATGAGAGAAAGGACAGAGAAAGAGAAAGAAAAAAAATAGTGTCTGTCAACCCGTCCGCTACATAATGTAGCGGATGGAACATGAGGGTATTTTTGTCAAAAAAGCGTCCGCTACATTATGTAGCGGACGAACTTAAAAAAAACGTAAAAAAAAAAATTTGGACCGTCCGCGATACAGTGTAGCGGACGGGTGGAGGGGCAAAAAGGTAAAAAAGTTCGTCCGCAACATAGTGTCGCGGACAACTGACAGTTTTCGAAAAAGGCGCGATCTGGGCCGTCCATCTTTCAGGATGGACGGTCAGATCGCGGTTGTAACATAACTCCATTTGCTAGCGCGAGCAATGGATCAACTCCCATATATATATATATATATATATACACACACACACACACACACACATACATATAGGGAGCTGATCCGTTGATAGCACTAGCAAAATAGGAAATTTTGCTAGCGCGATCTGGCCGTCCATCCCGAAGGGATGTTTCAAAAGCTGTCAGTTGTCTGTTACATAGTGTAGCGGATGAGCTCTTTTACCATATTGCCCCTCGGCCCTCGTCCGCAATACAGTATAGCGGACAACTTTTTTGACCTGACACTGTCAGTCAGGAAGTCATCCGCTATACTGTGTTGCGAACAAATTTTTGACTGACAGTGGTCAAGTCATCCACAACCCCCCTGCCAGTTGTCACACCAGTCGTGGGGGTGACAGGACTGCTGCTTTGTCCTTATCCCACCGTCCGCGATACTGTGTAGCGGACAACTTGACTGTTTTTCTGTCCGCTATACTATGTAGCGGACTAGACGTCTCTCACCTATACTGAAACTGTGTTTCATTCTTTTTCGAAACACATTCATCTTTCTTCTCACAATTTTTTTAGCGGCGTTGGCAAGTAGATCTGTGCAATTTCTTCCAAAGAAATTCTTTCATCATCACATCAATCACGTAAGTTTACATTCCAATCCTTTATTCGTTCATAATCTAGAGTTTGTTATGAGTATTGCGGCTTATGCATTTTTTTGAATATGTATGCGGTGGATTGTGCTAGCGTTTGTCAATATATGTGTATTGCTTAAATGTTCATGTGATTTCACTTGCATATACAAAGCATCTCAACTTATGTGAGCACATGCTAGCGTTGTATGTTTGAAAATTTTTACGCTTCCAACCTTGCCATTTTTTCATAATTTCAGTTGTAAAAAAATGGATTTTAACCCTGGACCAGAAGATCCCTCCGTATTATACGACCAAGCAAATCATGTCAGTACGCTCTTATGGGATGGTGGGGTAAGATCCTTATTTTATCAACTTTCCTATTCTTACGAACACTGTGTACCGTTTTTTTTGGTTAAATTGTATTTATTAATTCGTAGGAAAGAGCACTTCTCAACACAGTAGAAGTGTCCGATAATTTTAAAGCCTGGAAGTTGAACAAAGTCTAGAAACGGTTACTGCGTGGGCTTGGGTTTGGGATTTTCACGCATGGGCAAATCTTTCAACACCTTGACCGGCACTTAATAGGTGCCCTTGTTGAAAGGTGGAGAAGTGAAACGAATACGTTTCACTTCCCTCTCGGAGAGATGACAATTACCCTAGAAGATGTAGGGTTCATCTTAGGGTTACCGGTGACGGAACGGCCGGTAATTGCTCCTCCGTCGGAAGCAACGAATAAGAGAACCGCTAGGGACTTCTTTACTTCGATACCCCAGGATCAATTTAGCACTGGTGGTATCAAGTTGAAGTGGTTGGTAGATACCTACAAGGTTCTCCCGAAAAACTACACGGACGAGATGCTTGTGCTATACACACAAGCTTTCCTCTTGTGGGTGATGGGGGCAATTTTGTTCCCAACAACGTCGAAGAATACGGTCAGCGTCAAATATTTACCGTTGTTGGGTAACCTGCTGGAGGTTGGGGATTATGCCTGGGGTGCAACAACTCTTGCGTACCTGTACCGAGCATTGCACAAGGCAACGAGGCCCGACTCCAAAGCTATATGTGCGTGTCTCTCGCTATTGCAGGTATATCATACAAATCTTCATTACGTGCTTGTTTTTTTTTGTTGAATCGACATTTAATTTTGACGATACTTTATTTAATTTGTCTTTGCTCTCAGGTGTGGTCTTATGAACACCTTGCTACCGGCGCACCCAGGCGTAGGGACGGAACGGATAATGTGTGGCCTCGGTTGTGCGCCTGGGAGTACAGCCGGAAGGACAGCCACTACCTGAGGAGAGACGATCCCCATCATAACATTACGTACTATCGGGGGGAGCTCGACTCGCTATCTTCTGGCCAGATGCGATGGGCACCGTACAAATGTTTGGCGCGACGGGTGGGGGAGTCGTTCGTCTTCACGCTCTCTGGGTTGCAACGCACACCCCTGATCCACTTCGAGGTCGCAGAGTGGCAGCTACCAGATCGTGCTATGCGCCATTTTGAGTGCCTGCAGGGGTTGCCAGCCGATGCGCCGGATATGAGGGGTAACAGGAACCCACCAGGTGTCGGACGGTTTGGCAAGGCGAATGCGCACGACTTGTGCGCACGAGAACTTGAAGTTTGGGATTCCTGGCAGGACACGTTGGCGGCCATTGTGTTGGAGCCTGACCCCGTGATCAGCATCGAACAGTACAATGAGTGGTACTACCGCATCACCCGGAGGAGAGTAGCTCCAGTAAGGTTTGAACGCGGAGAGAAGTACCACCCTAAGGGTCAGATCGATGAGCAGATGGCATACAATCTGGTAAGTTTGCCCAACCAGTGCTTTTAATTGACCTTGATGATTCTAAGTGTGTATGAAGTTACTTATTTATTATCTCTTTGGATGTAGGTTAATGCCTCGTTCGCCTTTTTCCAGAAGTTGAGCGAGCGCAAGGATCTGGTGGATGCAATGGGCAAGGAGCTTCGCCAACAGGCCAAATCGTTGGCGTATGGCTGCGGGAATTTTTTGCACCAAGCATCCGGGCAGCCTTCGGGCGTCAACCCGGGAATGGGGGAACCCTGGTGGCAGCCCCCTTATGTGAGCTCGGGATATGGTGATCCCTCAGGACAGACTTCGGGGGTGAGCCAGGGATACAGTGGTCCCTCTGTACCGGGAATGGGTGGTGATTGGGGACCACCAAGCACCATGGGCCAGGCTCAAGCGCCGTGGGAAGAGTACAGTGCGCCCTCCTTCTCTTTGCTTCTGGACTCGGAACCCAAACCCCTCTCTCAAAGTCAAGTCACGCAGGACTGGGGTTCAGAAATATCAGTCTGTCCGAGACACTGCCCATTATCCGGTGGGCTGGACCATCTGTTGGGAAGGAGGGCAATATCCCCCGGTCGACCCCCAAGGGTAGTATCGTAAAGGGCATCCACTGAAGCCCCTAAAGCCGCATAAATGCCAAATTATCAGAGAGCGGTATTTTAGCGGGTTCCCCCAGGACAAAGCGTTTTATAGTGTGAATCACCCGGAGGGCATGGATTACTATTGCTCGCGGGGAGAAATGTCCTTCCTGGCTCTGGGAAGTTGGTTAGACAGCGGCGTCATCTCTACCTACGTGGAGATTCTGAAGGAAAGGGGCCGGGGCGGCCGAATGAGTATTCGGCCATATTTTTGTTGGATGCCTTTTTTCATAGCCTCCTAGTGGCTGAATGGCATGAGTGGGTCGAATGAAGGGGGAAGAAAAAGTTGAGTCAGTGGAGACCGTCAAATAACCTACGAGCGTATCTGAATAGGGATAGTCCAGTGAGCGCAATGGTTGCCCACGTGTTTCTAATCCCATTTCTAGGGGAAAGCCACTGGTACTTGGTTTGCTATGAACCAACGGAAAAAGTCGTATTGGTGATCGACAGTCTCCACGACGATACTCTCCCCATGCCTGTGCTGCGGATGTATAAATGAATAAGGTGATTGACAATGTTTTTTATAGTGCCTTTCGTGCAAAATAGCTGCATTGCATCTGAGAAAGAGCGCAACGCCGTCGCAATTAGAACTGATATGGCTAAAAGTATTCGTCAAGTCAGATGATGACACGTGGCAAGATTAACTCAACCCGATCAATCTCGGATTAGGGATTACCATGTTGGCAGAGTCAGAGTCCTAGAAGAATACTGATGTTATCAAAAAAGAGTTGTGATGTGATCCACAGGGATCTTAACATGATCCTAATTGATCCCAAGACCTATGTGATAAGAGTTGTAAGGTAATCGAGACTCTAGAAGCTAGGCCTATATGAGGGAGATATCCCCAGGTACGGGAGGACACACACAAGCACCCAGTGCATAATTGTTATTCAGAGCTCTACCCAGTGACATTCTAACTTTAGCATCGGAGCCTTCTTTGCTGGAACACCCCCTGGCGATCTCTCCATGTTCTATTTTGTAGGTCCATTCCTAGTCGTGGTTCCCGATCAAGCTAGATTTTAAGCAGCAACATTTTGGTGCCATCTGTGGGACCGGACCGACAGGAAACATGGCCAGACAATTGTCTTCCAACATATCTCTAGTTAATCGCTCAACTTGCAATCGGCGAGCGCGATCCAGTGGCACTCACCAAGAGGACCATTCTCATGATTGGCACTTGACTCCGTCTCACCGATACGTCGAGGGCGACCATGTCAATATAACCTCCGTTACACCTCAGACAAGTAACGATTCTGGAGGAAGTCATTCCCTCACAGTTACGCTGAAACAGGGAGACCTTCGTCACCGTCTCAGCCAAAAAATTTTCAAGACGCCAAACACAGATTTGACGAAAGAAATATACGAGCTCAAAGGTGTGGATAACAATCTGCAAAGAACACTCGAAGTCGTTGCTTCCACGGCTTCTACCAACCAGATTGACTTAGATCCGAGCGACCTCCGTCTCAGACTGACCTCAAGGTCGAGTTATGGTCGTAGGTACAGATCAGAGGATGATCCAAGCTATTAGCCAAGAAAGGAGATTGAGGGGCATGTCATGAGAATCAGTTCATGTTACTGTGGGGAGGCCCTGATGGAGGACAGCACAGATTCGTTCTCCATTCTAGCCTGTAAATCTTGAGGTCGGCACTATTTGGAAGGTGGACGTCCTCAAGGATGGACTCATCACAAGATACGGGAAGTACGCCCTCAAGGACAAACTTTTTGTAGAACCATCTCCGAACCCCGCCCAAAGGGATTCTCTCCCCCAAAGAGGGATTCTGGATACCCCTTATCCAAAGTGATCAAGAAGGCAAAGCTACCTCCCAACTTCAGGATGCCACAGTGTGACTTGTATGATGAAAGTGGTGACCCTGGAGAACACGTCTATCAGTTCCACAGACGACATGCTGCTGTTTTAAGTCTCTGATGCTATTATGTGCCGCGCTTTTTCTACGACCTTGAGAAAGGCCACGCACGCGTCGTTTAAATCCTTGCAGCCAAGGTCCATACACTCCTTCGCTCAGTTGTCCAACTTGTTTCAAAAGCACTTTGTAAGTAGTGGCACCAGGAGAAAGAACTCTACAAGCCTCCTCAACATAGTGCAAGAAAAGAACGAATCTCTATCCAATTATTTAGGAAGGTTCAATGTAACAATGCTAGAAATCGACAACTTGGATGAGTCCGTAAAATATACCGCCTTTATGCGCCCAGCCTATGTCAAAATTTGCATTCGCAGTAAACAAAAGTCCCCCTGGAAGCGTGAGTGCAATGTTAGACAAGGCTAACAAGTATATCCCAGCCAAAGAATATTTGGAAACACACAAGGGACATCGAAATGATAATGGGCAAGAACAAGAAAAACGTGCTCAGAATGATAGTCCTAGAAGTGGAATAAACTCTAAGCGCTCGAGACGAGATGAGCAGCGCCCTAAAGAGTTGTTCGATATGAAGAACTTGACACCTCTAAACACCCGACCATCACAGATTCGGAACGAGATAAGAGACAAGGAAATTCTAGATCGACCAGACAGAATGAGGTCAGCCTCGAGTAAACGAGATAGGAATTTATGGTGCCAGTATCACAATGATCATGGCCATACTACCGACAATTGCGGATTGCTTAAGCATGAAATTGAGGCCCTCATCAAGTGTGGACACTTGAAGAAGTACATCGCATGCAGAAATGATAGAGAAGCGACTTCGTTGTAGAGGGAAGAGAAGAGAGGCAAGAGAATACGGGCACTATCAATACAATCTCTGGCGGCATTGCAGCAGGAGGTTCTTCTGGATGGGGTCGCAAGGCCTATGCAAGCGAAGTATGCATCACAAGTCAGTCCCTAAGTAAGAAGCAGAAGACGACATTGGTGCCCATAATTTCCCTTTCGGATGATGAGATAGGGGATATATATACGCCCTATGATGACCCACTGGTTGTCACACTCCGAGTGGGTAATTTTGATGTCAAAAGGATTTTAGCCAATAACGGGAGTTCAGCCGAGGTACTTTTTTATGAAGCTTTCCAGAAGATGAATATCTCGTCTGATTGGCTGCTCAAGATGGGTACACCACTCTACGGCTTATCTAACCCCCCTGTTGCAGTCAAAGGGATCATTGCGTTACCAGTTGCCATCGGCACCCCTCCGGCTCAAGCCAAGTTGATGCTAGATTTTGTGGTTGTTCGTGTCCCTTCAGCTTACAATTCCATACTCGGGAGAACAACCTTGAACCAGTTAAAGGCAATGGTGCCCACGTATCATCTGAAGATGAAGTTCCCTATGGAACAAGGAGTAGGGGAAGTCAAAGGTGACCAGGTAGTGGCCGACAATGATACATGGCATCGTGCCGAACCAAAAATAAAGAAGCCCTTATCATTGAGAATTTCTGATACGGCACAATAGAGAACATTTGATGTTACTATTAGTAGTACTTTTCCCCAAGGCAGATACTCTTTTTCTTAAAAGGGCAAGAGGCTTAGACTTTGCCTATTCCGAAGTAGGATTTTTTTTGAATTCTTAGACTAGTACTCAGACAGTTAGATGAATAAAACGGGATAACATTAGTCCCCAATGCACTTATAGTATTTTGACCAAGAAATAAAGTCTTTTTCTAAGCATAATTGTGATGATTGTAAACCCTTGGCTAAGCAGAGTGATCAAGTAAACCTCTTATTGTTTCTAAGTTCTCAAGAACAAGTAAATACAGGCCAATCCGAGCAAAGCGCCCGAGTGCGTCGCCTGAATTCATCACCCAAGCAGGCTACTCGTCCATAACTTTTTGCAGATTAACATGGCTCCCAAGAGCCCAAATTCCTTTTCCATACATTCTTCCCAATAAGAAATGTACATAAGGTAATAAGGTAGGACTCAAGTCCTATCTAGAACGGTTTAACTATTGTTCTAACCGGTGAAACCGCAAAGTCCTTGTGGGAGTTCGTCGCCCCAGTCACTAATTCAAAACTTAGCCGAGCGGGAGTGCGAGGCTTCTTTGCCAACCCTTAAATGACGATAAGGGTTCGTGCCAAAGTAAAACATAATGCAAGATGTGGATAGCACGAGCTTAAAAACACAATTGCATAAGCACGCTCCCATGGAGAGGTGCAAAACACATGGGTCAAACTCTTCTAAGGGGCATCAAAATGCTTAGAAAAATGATGGTGATGGATTCTAGATTTTAAATCTTTCGAGAGCTTAAGTCTCTGGTGTCTACCTGAGCATGATGGCAGCTGAGCACGTCGCCCAAGCAGATTGCCTCATTTGAATTCCCTTGTACTCTCAAGAGCTCAAGCTGCGGCGTCTGCTGAGTATGTCACCCAATTAGATCACCTCATTTGAATTCCCTTGTGCTCTCAAGAGCCCAAAGTTTAGCATCTGCCTGGGCAGGACGATGGTCGAGCTCGTCACCCAAACAGCATGGCCCTGCAGAATGTTTTAGCACGATGTCGTTTGAACAGAATGCCCAAGCAGATAATTTTGTTGAATTTTACATCATAAAAGTTCTCAAGAGCTTAAGTTTCTGGCACCCGTCCTAGCATGATGTGGTCCAAACAGAGTTTTTGAGTAGCTCGTCCAAGCGGGTGCTCAAGCACCTTGCTCCCAAGCTTTGTGTCCGAACAGAGTTCCCAAGCAGCTCGCCCGATAGCTCGTCTAAGCAGGTGCTCAAGCACCTTACTCCCAAGCTCTGTGTCCGAACAGGGTTCCCGAGCAGCTCATCCTAGCAGATGCTCAAGAACCTTGCTCCCAAGCTCTGTGTCCAAGTAGAATGCCCGAGAAGAGCGTCCGAGCAGGGTGCTCAAGCACTCTGCACCAGCACTCTGCATCCTAGAAGGATGCCCAAGCAGGCGCATCTGAATAGGTTCCCCGAGTATCCTGTCCAAGCAAGACACTCGAGCATCTTAACTGGGTAGAATGCCCGAGCAGCATGGCCGTGCAGAGTTCCCCAGCACCCTAGGCGAGTCAAGTTCACGCGTAGAGCTCTAAGGCCTTTTTTCCGAGAAGAGCTCTAGAAAGTTTGATTAAAGAAAGCTCTTGCACGGAAGTTAAAGAGGTTTTCTTGAGCTTTGCTCGTAGGTTTTGCTCTAGAAAAAGATGATTTTTTTTATTAAAGAAAGCTCTTGCATGAAAGTCAAGAAAACTTCTTTGACTTCTGTGCAAGAGCCTTCTTTAATCAAACTTCCTAGGAAGTTGAAACTGGTGAATTAAAATATATATATCCATAGAGCTCTAGGAAGTTTAATTAAACTTGCATCTGAACTCTTTTGAAGAAAAGATGATTTTCTATGGATAGAGCTCGAGAAACTACCTGGAATAAAAAAAAAATCACCTCAAACGGAGGTCCAAGCAAGAAGTTATGGTCCTTTCAAAATTTGAAGTGATAGTTTAAATAAGTTTTCTGCTCAAAAGTACCAAAACGGGATGAGTGGCCCAACAGAATGTTATGCGCATGGTCAGGGGTTCAAGAGTACCCATTAACTTTAGAAAAGCTCTATTTTTTGCAAGAAAACAGGCCACAACATAATTCCAAGCCTAAATAGTGAAATTGGACCGTCCGCCCAGCAAGCCCGCGCAGCATGACTAAACAAAAAAAGAGAGGAGAAAAATGGGCCTTTCCAGCCTTTAAGCCTGAACAAGCTTCCTGGACAGCAGATCCGAGCCCACTTCCCGAGCAGGCTTCCTATACAGAAGTTATGGTCTTTCCAAATCTCCAAGTATTTAAATATATTTGGTACTCAGATTTAATAAAAATGGGCCGACCAGCCCAGTGGTAATCTATGCGCCTTACACGCATGCATTCAAGTGTTCGATTCTCCCTAGCCGTTCCATTCTTTTTATAAGGCTTTGGACTTCAACAAAGGTGGGCCTTTCAGCCACAAGGCTCTATAAGGCTTTGGACTTCAACAAAGGTTGGCCTTTCAGCCACAAGGCCCACGCCTAAAGGAGGCCGTCAGCGCAATAGGCCCACACAGCAACCCCAAGCGGCAAGTCTGAGCCAGCTTCCAAAGCCAGCAGATCCGAGCAGGCTTCCCGGACAGCAGGTCCAAGCCCACTTCCCAAGGAGCAGATTGGAGGCCACCTCTCGAGCCAGATAATCCAAGCAGGCTTCCCGGACAGCAAGTCCAAGCCTGCTTCCAGAGCAAGCCTTGGTCGAAGCAAAAAATTCAACAAAAAAAAACGGAAACATACCAGAAAAATTCCATAATGCAATTTACACAACAAAAAAACTAGTTATTTTGGTCTTTGGGCATTATTTGGTCAGTAAGAAGATCGGAGAAAATATTATTTTTGCTTATAAAAGGGAGAAAAAGTTCGTAAAAATTTTGATGCATGTCCTAAGACACCCGAAATACACTTTCTCAGCCAAGCATTTTTGCTAAGAAAGTGGAGGCATTATGATATGGCTAAAAGTATTCGTCCAGTCGGATGATGACACGTGGCAAGATGAACTCAATCCAATCAATCCTGGATTGGGGATTACCATGTTGGCAGAGTCAGAGTCCTAGAAGAATACTAATGTTATCAAGAAGGAGTTATGACGTGATCCACAGAGATCCTAACATGATCCTAATTGATCCTAAGACCTATCTGATAAGAGTTGCAAGGTAATCAAGACTCTAGAAGCTAGGTCTTTATCAGGAAGATATCCCCATGTACAGGAGGAGACAGACAAGCACCCATTGCATAATTTCTACCCCTATAGTGAAGTTCTGACTTTAGCATCGGAGCCTCCTTTGCCGGAACACCCCTCGGCGGTCACTCTGTGTTTTATTTTGCAGGTCCATTCCCGGTCGTGGTTCCCGATCAAGATTTAAGCAGCAACAAGAACGAAAACAGAAAACATAACGTTGGGTTCCTCGGTGGAGTAATTCCAGAAAAATGGAGAAATGCTTGGGGTGGCAACTCATAGGCGGGTGTGGCGATACCACAGGCAGGCCATGGGTGGAACCGGTCATCACATATTATTTAGGTATCTAATGTGACTACATGTACAACTCCAAAATTCATTGTAAGTCTCATACTTATTCCAATAATGTAATCTATATCTGCATAGTATATAACAACCGAATCAAAAAAGGCAATGATAACTTCTTTGGTCGACACATCATCGAATCGGCGAAAGCTTCTTTGAGCAAAACTTCATGATGTTATATTTTAAAAAGTTAAATAGGTTTCTAAAAAATTCTAGACATATTAGTGTCCCTTAAGGTTTCTAATGATTATTTTGGATGGGATCCTCATTTCTTAATCCAATTAAACTCATAAGATTAATTAATAACGGCTATAATAATAATAATTCAAAAACTAATTTCTAAACATTTTAAAACTCTATAGAATCAAGACGCTGACATACTAGGACTTAGTTTTGATTATTGTATATATGCCTAAAAACATTCTCAAATATGAAAGTAACCATTGATTTATCTATTAAAAAATAAAAAATGGAATTTAGAAGAAAAATTGATGTAATTAACTTAAATTTATCATATCATACTATGCATCTACCATAATTAATGCAAAAAATATTAATATGATATATAGCATTATAATCCTCATGGAAAACCAAATATATAACATGGTTTTTAGATGGTACAGAGGGGAAAAATGGCTAAATCTTTAATTACTAAATAAAACTCTACATTATTAGTTAAGTAATATATTACGTTTTAATTTTGACTATTACCACCTCAAAATACTCCAAAGCAACAACATAAGCTCTTATAAAAATCTTTACTTAAAAATTAAATGTTTGACATCCAATTCAAAGATGTACTTAACCAACATACTATACTATTAAGACTTAATTTTAACTGTTAATATCTCAAAACACTCAAACAATATAAATTTGTGATTGCGGTTGCTAAAATGGCAGTTTTGTGTGTGTTAACTAACAAGGTATCTTTCCCATCAAGTTTGGAAGCATAAAGTGATACTTCTCACTTCACAAACACTGTCTTGACTCTTCCGCTCGTTAGCGGAAAGCTTCTTGTTTTTGTCCCTGTAACCATTGCTTGCTTTCTTATAGAACTTCAAGACTCGGGAAACAGCAAGCCTACCTTAAACCAATGCAATTTGGCGACACTTTTCAGGTTAAACTCACAAAACTTCTCGCGGCTGAAGCCCTCATTATCATCAGTGTACGTCACTCTAAAAAATTCTCAGTTCCTCAAAGTCATATTATTGGATGCTAGTTCATCTTCCTCTGCTTCTACTACCTTTTCCTTTTATACTTAAATGATTCGCTTAGTTTTCATCACGACGTACTTAACCAGCCCTCTTGAGGGGGTTATTGGATCGATTGTCACATAGCCTGGAACTTAGGAACCAACCATCCAAAGAACACTATCGATGACTAACATAGTATTTTGACATTTTTTATCCCCCGTTGACATCACCGAGATAATATATTTGCTTTGGCCCAACATTCTCATTTGTATGCTAGCAACTCCGTCGATTCGCTTTTTACAACGTGAGAGAAATGCTTAAGAAAGAACATAAGCTTCAAAATCATGTGATTCTTCTTGAGCTTATTCAGTCAAGTTTATTTTCATATGATATGCTTCAAATCGTTAAATACTACTGCTAATTTATTAGGAGGGCAACCTTCACCCAAGTATTCTACAAACCCATACTGACAAGTTTAAGTTACAACCAAAGGAGTGCTAAAAGATACACACATTCAATATCCCTCTCGATCATCGCAATTCCGACCTAGATTCTTCGTCATCCTCCACCATATACGTCAAGAAAGATTTGTTATCAGAATTCCTCACCGAGCAATTAGAGCGGATTTCACCATGTCCCCTTGTCAAAACACTGAGCTGCCCCATTTTTATCATTGCATGAACAAATTTGTCGAAAAACAATGCTTGATCGATCGCAAAGCTCTCAACAATGTCGCGTGTTTTAGCATCAGTATACAAATCTTGGTCTGAAGTGAATAGGCCTTGTCGGTTCATCAGGTCAACATAGTACTTGTTATCAAAGGTGTTTGGGGTGCGAATATCCAACACGGTGGTGTTGTTGGAATCCGGTGGGGGTGGGGAACAAATTTGCTTGAGGTCATTGGCAAATGTTTTCTCCATTGTAGGGTCTTGGGACGGATAGAGTCGATGGGTGAAGGAACTGCAGTGGCCGATTCCAATGGTGTGGCCGCCCGAGAGGGCAACAACGTCCGTGGCGTCGAGGTTTTTGGTGGCGAGAAAAGCGAGGATAGCACTAGCGTTGCTTGTTGGTGGAGGAAGGTTGGCTATGGTTGCATCCCTTGTTGCGAAGTTGAGTCCATCCTTTCTACCCAAAGGAATATCGTAGTCAGGCCCACCAGACTGCAGTGACAAGTAAACAATTGCTAACGCATGCACTCGCAATTGAAATAGCGGAAACAAGACACAAGTAAATTAAATCTTATATGTGCGGTGCTAAATTGAACATGTAATGACCAAAAGTATACTAGAACAAAACCTTATCCAAATACCAAACTAAATTAAACTTATGTCCTTTAAAAAAAGTCGCACGGACTCAATCTAAAAAATTAGTTCAAAGCTATATTTGCTCTCCTTAAATATAAACTAAGATCAGAAGAGTAAAGTAGTATTTGAAATCACTTTCAGTTTTGATTTTCTATTTTTAAAAAAAATAAAAATCAAAACTAGTTTAGTTTTTTATTTTTTACATAAACAAATGAGTGTTTGATTAACCAATTTTTATTTTTTTTTTAGTGTTTGATTATCCAGTTTTTATTTTGATTTTTTTTTGTGTTGGTTTGCAGTAGTGGTGGTCGGCATGGTGGCCGGCTGGCGGTATTCACCAACAACTAGTTCTCAAAACTGAAAAAAAAAAAAAAAGATAACCAACAACTTTTCAAACATAGCTTAAGTTTGAGTAAAGTCAAAGACCGACCGTGGTCCACCTCACCACCATTTAACAGGTCCCTCTCTATAAAAGAAACTCGCTTGGCCTATTTAACATCACATCTGTAGTTTAGTGAGATGGACTTTCTTAAATTTATCGGTGCAAGATGATAGATTTCTGAGTCGAATGATGATAAGATTGCATTGAAAATTAAAGGACACCAAAGTGATGCCTCTAGTATAGGATGATATAGATAGATAGATACAGGAATAGGAGCATCTTGCTAAAGAGGCCTCGAATGCTTTTGAGCTTACCAGAAATACAGCATCACGGGCTGAAATGGCGACAATATCAGCACACGACACAACCCTACCGCACTCCTCGTGCACGTGCCTCCGTAGGTCATCAATGATTTTAAACGCCCGAGCCCTTAAGGTGAGATTCGGAGGTGCATCCTTCTCGCTCGGCCCACTATGCGATCCATCAAGCAACACCGAACCATCACATCCCTTACAACGTACAACAGCGCAATTAAAATTTGCAATGAAGAAAGCCAAACAACTTTTCAGTTGAAGTTTAGTTACTTCTTAAGATACAATATTGCCCACGTACAATCTCTTTTAAAGCGATGGATGGAGTAGATATTGTTTACCTGGACAAAGCAGTCATGAAAATGGAGGCGAAGCAAGCCAGCAGCTTGGCCAATATCCTCCTTGAAGATCTTCTTGAGCTGTTTTCTAACAATGCTTTCCAACTTGGGACAAGTGGATTCGTGAAAAGTCCATGAGAGTCCCTTCACGACGTGTGCAGAAGTAGGAGCTCCAGAGACACACACGGAAGAGGTTGATATCAGAAGGGCAGAGATAACCAAGAGCAAAGAGGTAGAAGAAGCCATTGTTTTGAATTTTTTGTCAAAGGCAACCCCGAAGAACCCATATTTATTGAGTGCATTTCAATGGAAGGATCTAGGAAGCCACTTGGAAATCACAAGGGGAAAAAAAGAGCTGTTTTACTGTTAGATCTTTGAAATTTTGGGTTAATATCTACAAGTCTTTTCGAGGAAGGAAATGCAATTATTATGACGATAAACATCCAAGAGCTACATTGTCAACTTGATGGAATATCTTACCTTGTCAGTGAATATGACTTGTTCTGCCTTCTCTTCTTATCCAATATTGAAACTTGTGCTTATAAAACTTATTTGGATCTCTTTCTTTCCCTTGTTATGACCCTTGACATGTATTCATGCTGCATTTTCACCTAGAAGGTTACAAATTAACCCAAGATCTTAAAGCAATTACTGACTGGATATAATTTCGATCAGAACTTATGGATTGACAAAGTCTTCAAAGGTTTTTTTTTTGGCTTGAATTTGGTTACTCGTTACTTTAAAGAAGTTATTTGCACTAAATAATCACTACACGGTCTTTTTTACGGAGCATAAAGAGTTGATGAGACTTTGCAAAGCATGATATGACAATTGGATGGGATAACTTCAACCAATAGGAAGCTCAACTTTATTATGGTGGTGATCATCACGAGCATACCACATTATATACATCATCGTCCCTATCCTTGCTTTTATTTGGCATTCAAATTAATACATATTTGATGCTTAGTTGTTCAGTCGCATTGCTTAACTCTTAACATTTGAGCAAAAAGTAATGCCAAAAGGAAAATATTAACGCTCTATGTGCATTGTTGGCCTCATTTCCTGATGAAAAATTTTGCCTCCTATCCGGATTGCGTAAAGATAGCTATAACCCTTCGTATAGCAATAATTATTAATCGTTAAATGTCTTTACTGACTTTTATTTAGTAATATTTAAAAAGTGATACTAAGAATTGTCGCTGAAAGTGTTTTAAAAAAAAAAGGTCTTCAACTGTCTTTAACGGCTATTTATTCCAGCAATTGGTTTGGGCAAATATGCAGAAACGTCTAGTTTAGAATAGTCTTCGGACATTTGAGAAATTTTTGAGAAAGACTACACCCTCGTACTGACTTTAAACGTGATGATAATGGTAAGTAGATGGACCAACTACTTATTCCAGCAATTGGTTTAAGAAATAAGGAAGCAACCAAGCAAATGCACAAGAACCACAAGGTCAATACCAAAACTAACCTTCAGGCTCTGACCTTTTTCAGGCATATCCTGCACCTCCACGAGCATGAGTGGGAGAACTACGACTAGCAACCGGTTCGGATTCGTCATTAATTAGCTACGTGTGACATGATCTGCTTCTCTTACCTTTGCTTGGTTATGGCATGGAAAAATCAAGAATCCACTCATGGCACTCACGACCCATGTAACAAGCTACATCAAGTAAGAAGTGACCGATATTGCACACCGTCATTTAGCAATTGCAGAATTATATGAAATAACCCAGAATTTCGCATCAAGTACGGAACGGTTTATTAACAGTAATTTATTTTAATAGTTTTAAAATATATAATAAAATATGTTGCATAATTTTATAATTTTATGGCTATATCATCAAAGATAGTTACTTTAAATTTTGGCATGAACTTTCTTGTAATAAAATAAATTAATCCTTCCAGTGAAATATCAATAAGCAATGTCCTTGTGCATATTTTTCAATTCTGATTTGGTAAATATATAGATGAACAAAACTTAAAAGTTTATTTAGTTCACAAAAAAGAAAAAGTAAATTCTACCGATAATGGAGAACATATTGAAATCAATTTGTTATTGTATAAGATATTTTTATTATTCTCTAAGTATCTATTAAAAATAATTTGTACATTTGAATGGGTTGCCCATAATGTTAATTATATATTAGTTTAATTTTGATAGAAAAAATTTTAGTTCATATATTTTTTATAGCATGTGATTTGTAAAAGTTAATCAATACGACTAATTAAGTAAAGACGATGCGTAATTTTTTGAAGCAAATGTAATCCACCAACAATGTATACAAGACAATAGTAATTAGTGTAAGAGATAATTATATAAAGTTTAACCAACATGACTATATAGAATAGTTCAAAACTTCGTAGTAAGTAAATTGTTGAACACAATTTAATCAAGATTTCACAAAGTATACAATAATTATACTTACTAAGTAAGATTTATCTTAAGATATTATTAGGTTTTCAATCTAAGTTTTAGTTTCATTCATCATAACATAACTAATATATATTTTAAGATTATATATGCAATCTATTCAGAATTATAAAAAATTAACATAAAATCATAAATGATATATTGCTAATGCAGAATTTAGAATACTTAAGAGTTTAATTACCCACAATAAAAATGCCATAAAAAAGAATTGGTTCAAAACTTTTCCAACATAAAATTAGTTGAATTTAAGAAATGATCATGTAATTAAGGTTTTATATTTACATTATTTTTTAATATACCTCATATAGAATCTGCATATTATGGTATTTCTACATTTAACCAATGCGAGTAAATAGGATAGCGCAAAACCTTAGCAAAAGAAAATTATTGACCAAAATTTTTAGCCAACATATTTATCAAGTTAGATTCATATTTGAATTTACAAAAAATTTCAATATGACTTTGAAATGGTACCTAATTTTTCTTATTAAATATCTTAAGTAGTTTTTGTTTTACCGGTTCATATTTCATGTTCGAGAGCTTTCTCGATATATAATATTCAAATAAAGTCATAATAGGTCAGTAAATTGGTTAGAAAATTTTGAATGATTCGAATTGCATAAGGCTTATTATTTAAATATTTACTATATTTACCGATTTAATTAATTATAAAATTACGGATCCTGTTCAAAATATTGTTTGAAGATCTTTAGCAATATTAATATGTTTAATATTAGCTTTTTCTTATTATATTAGAAACATAATGCGATGAGGTGTCATGAGCTATCATTACATTTCTCGCTTCAGTTATTAGATATTATAACTCAGGATCCTGAGTCGAGCTCGAGTAAGTTAATAAATTATTTAAAAAGCTACAAAAAGTGTATAAATATACACCACATTTTAAGAAACAAAAAGAGATTAATCTCTTATGGAAAAGATAAATCTATTTTTACTAAAACTATAATTGTTAGTAAGAAATGTTTAATATTTTATTTGTAACAGTTTCAAGTAATTTGTCAAGGCTATATTATTATTAAGTTCTTTTAGTGGTCCAACCTTATAACCTTTCAAAACCAAGTCTCTTAACTTGAAAAGTTAGGTTAAGAGTTTTTTATCTTTGGAATTATTAATGTCATAGTCCATTCTTTTCTTCTTCATAGATTATTGTTTCAAGAAATCACTAATTTATTAAGATACGAACATGATATCCAGTAGTTCGTCGCATACACATTTAGTCTTGATTAGACAGTCATGCAATTGTTACAGAATATTTGCATACATATATTTGTTTGCTTTAGTTTTACTGAACTGTAAGTTTAAAGAGTAATGAATTGATTGTGTTACAATGTTGTCACTAGATTTTTGTGTTTTTCTTTTACATTGTCAAGCAGTATTGTAACATAATTTACTCATTATTCTTTCAAATTACAATTCAAAGGAACTAAGAATTGCATGACAATCTAATCAAGATTTTAATAGTCAAAATCAAAGCCTAATACGTAAATATATGTTTGCAGCATAAAGTTTAAACGTTGTACAATAGATTTTCTAGATTTATAAGGTATACAAATATCGCGATAATTATACCACAAAATTTTCAACAAAAAATATAGTAAAGAGTTTGATTTGTTTTCTTGAGTTCCAATTGCACAAATTGAATTTTCAGTGTTCCAAATAATGACCAAAAGCTAAAAGTTACTTCAGGGTCAAATCTAGTGACTTCAAATTTCACAAACAAGGCAATTGCTATTTGCATTCTTTCTTTGATCAGAGATTCCTACCATCGAATTTTGGATGTGAAGAGGACAGGTAAGTGTCCTGCCCCCATTCTAGAGGTGTCAATGGGCCGGGCTTGGGCGAGCCCAACTCAGGTCCATAAGGCTTGCCGTGAAACCGGGCCGGGGCCAGGCCAGTGGGGCTGCCAATCGGGCCGGGCCAGATGGAGGGGAAATCTGAGCCCAATCCAAGCCTTGGCCCTAGGCCCAATATCTAGGGTCGGGCTTGGGCCAAGCTCAGGCCCTATTTTTTTTTTTTTGTATTTTCTTGTTATTCAAAGTAAAGGTTTGAATTACGATAATTTCTTATTATTATTTAAGCAAATTGTAATGTAGTACTATGACTAAGATTCTTGTTATTATGTAAGCAAATTGCTCTCTCTCTCTCTCTCTCTCTCTCATTTACATCTCTCAATTTCTAAATTTCTTCTTTCATATACTCTAGGCATGTCCAATATTTACAATTTAACGAACCTAATCTTTATCCTTTTATTTCATTATAAGTCATATACATATATATATATGAATGAATGTATGTATGTATGTATGTATGTATGTATGTATGTATTTAATTGTCACTCATTTTATTTTTTATTATATGTTAAACCTTTTTATACTCTTCTTGGTGAGCTTTATTAATAAAATCTTAACACATAACAATTATTACTATTTGAAAGAGACTATTTCTACTATTTGTTATTTTACTTCAAATTAATTGTTTGAAATTGATACATGTTAATTCCCGAGACGATCTTAAGTAATAAGTATAGATTTTGACTAACAGTTTTTTCTCTCTACTTTGTCTCATATACAAAATAAAATTATTCTATATATATGACTCTTATATGTATATATGATGGTTATGAGTGAGTATAAAAGAACATATGATATTAATATATTATGTTTGTCAGAAAATAAGAAGTAAGTGAGGCTGGAATTTATGAATGTTTGTAAATTATTAACGTCCATATAGAATTAAATTGAAGATAAATGTGTTCATAGGCCCTCCTCCTTTTATCCGGGTTTGGGACCGGCTGTTTGTAAACAAACAGGCAAAATTACCTATTTCTTACATATACGAAAAAATATCTATCTTGCTTGTAAAAACTATATATATATATATATATATATATATATATATATATATATATGGAAAAAGCGAATACGTTGCTAGACTTAGACAACTTGCCTAAGGCTAACGAGTAAAACTACGTAATTTTGGTTAATGTTGATTGGTTTTCTTTTTTTCCATATTTTTCTCTTCCCAATAAAACGCTCATTGTCAACTCTCCAAACATGGCCACACCACACAATCACCCATCACTTGTCACTGTTGCCGGCAGGCCACCATCATCGGCGATCCACCACCCGTGCCATCCCAAACAACCGCCGTTACATAGACCCACTACCGCCAACAATTTCTCCCCCGCTGCAGAACAGATCGACAAGAACTTCACAACCACCGCTGACGAACTATTGCACTATATTGTCGCGCAAATCACCCCACCACCTTGAACCGTTTTCACCCGCCATCACCACCATGAATCACCCACGACCACCAGGACCCACCTCACTTCACCACCAACGTTACCCTTCGAACTTTACTGTGACCTTCTGAACTCCTCATTCCGACAACCACCTTTCACTAACAATCATCTACCCAAAAGGTTAAATCTAAACTAACCACATCAAATTCAAAAATTGGATAATTAAATTACTCAGAAATTTATTGTTTAGATTAATTGAAGAACCAAGGATCTCCCATCTCCTTCTCCATTCTGAAATCTGATCATCTCTCATGAGATTGACGCCACCAATTTGGGGAGGAGGAAGGGACATGTTGAAGATGGAGAATGGCTATCTGTATTGTGGCGTATATTTTTGAGATGGCGGTGTGGTGGATGGCCGGTGTGGAGGGTGACCGGCGATGACAAGGCAAATCTGATGAGAGAGGGGGAGAGACGGAGAGAGAAAGAGAGAGAGTGTGTGTGTGATTGTCGCTGGGGAGAGTGAAAACAAGAAAAGAAGAATTGCAAAAATATGTTCAAAACTATGTGGTTTTAGCCGCTAGCCTTAGGCAAGTTGCCTAAGGCTAGTAACGTATATATATATATATATATATATATATATATATATATATATATATATATATAGGAGCTGATCTGTTGAGAGCGCTAGCAAATTGGGTTAAGTTGCTAACGCGATCTGACCGTCCACACGCAATCTGTGGATGGTCCAGATCTTTTTTTACGTTTTTTCTAAGTTCGTCTGCTACATTATGTAGCGGACAATTTTTGGACTAAAATACCCTCTAGTTTGAGTTAGTGCCCATCCACTACATAATGTAGCGGACTACTGAGGCACTATTTTTCTGACTTTTTTCCTCCTTTTCTCTGTCCTTTCTTTATTTAATGTTTTGATACACACACACACACACACACACTCTCTCTCTCTCTCTCTCCCATCAATTTTCCAACTCTCTCTCCCCCTTTCTCTTCCTTTCTCCTTTCTCTCACTTTCATCTCTCTCTATTTATCCTCTTTGCCGGCGATCTTGTCTGCCGTAAGGAGAATCGAATCGGAGACCCACAAGATCTGAGCCGGAGCGGAGTTTGAATCGGAGGAACATGTATTGAAAAGCATTTTTTGATTTACTAGCTTTTTAATGTGATTGTTTTTTGCCGAAAATCGATTTTCTGGCTGTTGACGGAGGCGAGTTTGGTTCTTTTGCTGATATTTAAGGCGGCGAATGGATTTTTCCTTGTTCATACTGCCGGATCTTTGGAACCAGGTCTTTACGGATATCAATGGCGTAACTTAGGGCTTTGGTTGCGGCGGCGAAGCTGAAAAAGTTGTGATCTGAATCTGAGCTTTGCAATGGACTTGCCTGGAATGCGTATCTTGCGTTGTTGATGGCGACATTGTTTTGGATCTATCTACTCATTTCAACATTTACGGTTAGAGTGGTGTGGTGGTTCTTCGGCGATGGTGGCAGTTGTGGGTTTGTTGATGGCAAAAGACATTGTTTTGGATCTGCATATTGCAAAGATAAAAGACGTTGCATGACTGAAAATATAGAGAATCCAGAACATCTAACACAAAACCCAGTTAATTTGGTTGTGGCAATTCGTCCGCTACATAATGTAGCGGACGTAATGAGCATTGATGACAGAAAGAGAAATGAGAGAGAAGGACACGAGCATTGATGACAAAAAAGAGAGAGAGAGAGAGAGAGAGAGAGAAACATGTCAGAAAAATAATGACCGAAAGGAGAGTGAATGAGAGAAAAAGTAATGCCAACTCGTCCGCTACACAATGTAGCGGACGAAGCTGGAGGGTATTTTGTTTAGAAATTGTCCATGACATAATGTAGCGGACGGACTTAAAAAATGTAAAAAAAAAAGATCTGGACCGTCCACAGATCGCCCGTGGACTGCCAGATCGCGCTAGCAACTTATTCTATTTTGCTAGCGCTCTCAACGGATCAGCTTCATATATATATATATATATATATATATATATATGAAAAAAATTATATTTTGTGAAATATTTTATTCTTAAAACTTAAGAGAAGGAAAATAAAAATAAATTACCTAATCATCCGGAAGTACTTCAACATCCGAGTCACTGCTCTTCCTATCATCAATCGGTTTATCTTGCTCGCGGTATTTCGCATCAAGATAATCCTTCCAACATACACATAGCTCGAGCGACTCGGGGTTAAGACGACTCCTCCTGTCATCCAAAACCCTCCCGCTAGCTGAAAATGCCGACTCTGAAGCAACCGTGGAGGCTTGCACTGGCAGTACATCCCGTGCAATTTGGGATAAAGTTTTATACATGTTTTGATTTTTTTTTTAACAAATTAAAATTAACCTGTTCTTGCATTGATAAATCAGAATAATGATCAGTATTTGAATATACACCAATCTCATTAAAAGAGAAAAAAGTAGACGAACCTGCCGAATTAGAAGTACCTTCACCTGGTAGTTGTCTTGCTACTAGATGTTCAAAGCCCTTAAGGTATGGCGCATAATACCTCTCAGCAGTCGATGATGAAGCTCGCCCGCGCACGTCAGCAGAATTACGATAGAGGTTGAACAGTTCCTCAAATGTCTTGCTCACTTTCGCTGTGAGTGCGGTTGTGTCCTCTACTGGGTAGCACATTAATCTCGATATCTCTTGTATCGAGACGTTCACGCCATGCAACTTTAACCTAGGATCTAAACAAGTAGCCACATAAAAAACAACAGGCAGTTCACTCCAATATTTATTAAACTTTTTATCCATCACTTTTACTATTTCCTTAAAGGGTCCTATATATCTCCATTTTGTTAACATTGTAGCCATCTTGAGAATTTCTATTACAGCGAGAGGAGAGGTGGGATAGTACGTACCAGACAATAAATTGGTAGACGTGTAAAATACCTCCAAAAATTCAGCTAGGTATGTGGCCATCTGCCATTCCTCTTGAGTTGGCAAGCCGGCTGGGAACAAGGTTAGTAGAAAATGCGTATAGACTTCTCTGTATGCCAGAATGTGTAAAAGCATATGGTATGTAGAGTTCCACCTGTGGACCACATCTGTAACTGCTCTCCTGCGAGGCATATTATATTCAACACACAACGTTTTAAATTGTTGTGTTCTCGGACTCGAACTATTAACATACGCTGTCATACCCCTCATTTTGACAAGAATATCTCCTGCAGCAGCTAAACCATCTTGAACAATTAAATTAATTATATGACAAACACAACGAACATGAAATAATTTACCAGAAAGTACAGGTTTGAGGCTCTCCTCTAAAGCATCAACAGCAACTGTATTGTTAGAAGCATTATCAAAACTAATACTCATAATCTTATCCTTTAATTTAAACGTGGTACATGCTTTTAATATAATAGTAGCAATGTTCATTCCATCATGCGGAAAAGGAAAGAGCTCGAAAGCGATGATTCTCTTGTGCATAATCCAATCTGCATCAATCCAATGGGCCGTCACACAAGTATAACTAACAAAAGTAAATGGAGATTGCCAAATATCAGAAGTAAGACTAACTTTACCGTCAAAATTATCGAAATAATCGATCAGGCGTGCTTTAGCAGCATTATACTGTCGGAGTGCATCGGATCTAGTTGTGTTTCTATGAACCTTTTTGTACAAAGGTTGAACGTATGTGTTCATATATCTAGAGTGCTTAGCATTATCGGCAAAAGAAAAGGCTTGTTCATCGTGAATAACAAATTCAGCGAGACCGTCTCTTTGCTCTCGCTGATTATAAACAAATAACTTACCGTCAAAAGATAACTGCGTTTGGGTAGGTTCGACGTGGCCTTGTCGAGGTGCACACTGAGGGTAATGCCTGTTAAGATGTCCATTACCACTACCAGACGAAAATAATTTAGCACAGTACTTACATCGAGCTTTTCGGATGCCGTCCACCATAACTTCATCAAAATGATTCCAACACTCGGCTTTCTTTTTTTTTTCCTTTTGGACTTCTGGCTCATTACCGGAGGCATTGCTCGGCCCTTCTTCATCATGACCAGGCATAGGGTTAAGATTATGCCACGGAGTAGTAGCTTCGCCAACCGAGCTGCGTCCTTGACTATAATGCGGGGGGTCTTGATCAGGCGTGTATTCAAGATCTGGAATGTTTTGATTGAACTCCCAATTGGCTTGGGTATCTATCATACAGCCTGTACTCATTCGTCCAGGAACGAATGGTTGTGGTGGTGCTTGGATTGGTGTTTGTGATGGCCGTGGTGCTGGCGCTTGTGCTGGTGGTGGTGCTTGATGATGATGATGATGTTTTTCGTGATGATGATCCACGCTTCAGTTTCTTCAGTAATCCAGCCATATTTGACGCTAAACTTTTTTACTAGATTGAAAAATAAAATTAGTAAGAGTAACTAAATACAAGTATAAGAGCAGTAATTAGTAATTAAAAATAACAATTAAAAGAATTAAAGAGTAACAAATGAATCACTGAGGGTAATTCAAAATTGGAGAGAGTTAGTAATTAAAAAGAATTTAGTAATAGTAATTAATAAATATAAATTCACTAATTACTAATTACTAGACAAAAGAATTAGAGAGTAACAAATTAATAAGAGGAGTAGTTAGTAATTAGAATTATTAGAAAGAGTAGTAATTAGTAAATAAGAGTAGTAATTGGAGAGGGATATAGTAGCAAAACTTGTAGAAATGTAGAATGTTTATATAAGAGAGAGTAAGAAGATTGGTGTGAAAAATTAGAGAGAAATGGTGTGAATTTATAGATTTTTGAAACTTCACAAAAGACCAAAATACCCCTAAAAACTATCCGTTTATAGTTGTTAGGAAGGGTAAGAGTGTAAAAACCCTTAAGTGAAATTTAGGGAAATAATAAGGAATATAACCGTTGAGGGGAAAAGGGGAAATCAGAACATGAAAACGGTGGGGCCTGCCAGAACCGGGCCCAAACCTGGGCCTGAAATCCGGGCCAGTTCCGGGCTTCTATTCGGGCCAGGCCTGGCCCGGGCTTTTTCTGGTATTTCATGGCCTGGTCCAAGTCCAGGCCCAAAGCCCAATATTTAAGGGCCGTTACTGTTCATCAAGGTGGCCGGGCCAGCCTGCGGGCCGCCCGGCCCTTTTACAACTCTACCCCATTCCAAGCTGTCCTTGATAAAAAGAAGACGATCCGAAGGGCCATAGAAGCTGCTGGGATCCCCTACACTTATGTCTCTGCAAGCTGCTTTGGTGCATATTTTGTCAACTATTTGCTCCGCCCACACGAGGAACATGATGATATTCTTGTCTATGGCTATGGTGAAGCTAAAGGTAATCACTATCTATATTTCGACTCTAGTTTTGAACAATTATAGTCTTGAAGACTTGCAGTGCGTGGCACTTATATTATAAGTACTATTGAAAGGGCATTCAAATATATTTCCCCTAAACTACTTTACTTTTTATTCGAGTGTATATGCTTATTTACACTTTGTTTGTTGCATACTCTTTCTAGCGACAACTAGGTTCTTACACTTTTCCATTATAGAATCCCACCCTCCAATCGAATCATCACTTCAAGGGAGAATCTAAAGTTACGTTGTAGACATGTGCCAGATCCTATTCGAGTGTTTTAATTGAAGTATTTGATTAATACCGAAAAGAAAAGAACTCGCCCTCAAGAAATTTTTGTGTATGTAGTTGTGCTGAATTTTGAGGAAGATATAGCTTTGTATACCATCAAAGTGGCAATAGACCCTAGAACATGCAATAGTGTCGTGATGCTTCGCCCCCATCATATGTTGTATCGCAACTCGAATTGATCTGGATTTGGGAAAAGAAGACAGGTCAAAATTTCAAAACGGTTCACGTACTTGAGGAGGAATACTGATTCTTGCAAAGAGTAAGGGCCGACACTTTGCTATTTTCATTTAGATAGTCCTATTGACACTACTTGAATTGGAATTGATGCTCTCTGCCCTGCTCTGCAGTAGTGGTATATGAGTGTCAAATCCTTTACGAAGTGCCAACACAACTACCCTTTAATTTTTATCTTTACGTTATCATTTTCTATTGGGTTGTTTTGGAAATTTTATTCCAAAAAAGCTTTCGACCAAAAAGAAATTTTTGCTACTTTAGTAAACGTTAAACATGGAATTTTTTGGCTTCATCGAATAAATATATTTGATGTAAAGAGAATCCTCTGCATATCTTACGCTTACTCTTCAGGAACGTTACATAAGAGGTGATAATTATATGAGTGTTTTGGGGTGCAGCACTACCTGACCCAGAGAACATACCGGTATCAATTCTTCACAGTGTTTTTGTGAAGGGTGTTACGATGAACTTTGAGCTGGGAGACAACGACATTGAGGCTTCAAGACTATATCCAGACATGCAATTTGCTACAGTTGAACAGCTTCTTGATGTTTTTCTTCACGATCCTCCAAAATCTGCTTCTGCAGCATTTGCGTGACCATTAGGTTCTCTATGTACTACGAACTATCTTGTTCCTTAATAATGGGGAGGTTCCATGGCCATGGGTACTTTTTTGCCTTTTCTTTTGTTTGTGATACAGGTAATTGCTGCAAGCTGTAAGATTATAATATCTGCGCGATGAGTTTTGCCAGTAATAATCGAATGAAAATGACTCGTCCTGAATACTAATTGAAGGACTCGTCCTCAATACTTGTCCTTTATTTGCTGTGCTAAAAGACGGAAATGCTACTCAGCTCTGCAAATCTACATATTCTACCAGCAATAACAGACGACCGCACCTTCCCGACGACCCATTTCATCTCTTTTCTTAGGTCAAGTCACCACCACCAACAGATGAATCTGTCATCCCCATCTCCATTCCTCTCCCTCGCCGGCGTGTACACTCTTCGTCGGGGAGGGTTCAATTTACCGGAAGGATGTAAACCATAAAGGTTTGCCAAGCAATTAGGGGGCCGGGAGTTTTGCAGTGATGATGACCGACGTGATTCCGGCGTTGCACAATTGGAAGAGCAAGCTCTCTGAGAGGGAGAAAGTCGTCGAACAGTGGAATGACAATGGAAGCAGACTACTAAGGACTTGTAATGACTTTCCTAACTTCTTATCAAATCTTGATGCTTGGGATTCAACTTTTATTTCTTGGTTGCATTTAGAATTATTAATTTTCAGATTTTGACTCATTTCAAAGTAATTTATTCCTAGTTAGTGTTGTAGATCCATTTGGTTGGAAGAAACAAAGGGGGGCGTTAGTTCCTGCCGAGAGGGTGGTCGTGAATAAGGTGATGACAAGATAGCTGGATTGACCGTAACTGGATTGAATCTGAAAAATTCTACGTAAACAATATGCTAACATATCGGGACTTATTTTTACTGTTGTGTGTCAAAGACACTCTCAAATGTGAAAGTAAATATCCATTTATCTAACAAAAAAAGTTCTGGGATTTAAAAGGAAAAATTGATGTAGCTAACTTAGATTTATCATATATATATATATATACACAAGGCTATATTTTTAATTATTAATTAAAACTCTACACTATTAGTAAACTAACATATAGTTCTGACTATTAGCATCTCAAAATATTTCAAACAAAGAACATAAGCTCTTATAATAAATATATAAATTCAACTCCTTACTTAAAAATTAAATATCTCACATCCAAATTTAGAGATATATACTTAACCAATATACTAAATTATTAGGACTTAATTTTTAGTGTTAACACCTCAAAACACTGAAAGAATAAATAATAAAAAAGTTGTACTTAACAGCAAAATTGTATAGATTCATAATTTAAAAAATTCATTTAAATCGTATATCAATCAAATTGTGACACGTGGTGCATTACAAATCATGCTCCAGTAAAAGCTGAGAATCACCCTAGAACTTTTCTTAAACGGTTTATTAAGATTCGCTGGTATAAAAGGCGAGTATATGACATTGGATTGCAATACATCATATAATAAATTGCGGCTCCTCAAAACTTCAAGACTTTGCCTATTTTTTTTTTATCAAAATTGTAGTTCGATTAAACATGAAAAGCATATTAAAACCTTTGAAAGTTTACTTTTATCAAAACAAATCATACATGCCAAAACAAGGACATAGAGTCCTACGTTAACAATCTTTCCATGTTCTTTCTCATAACTATTTCACAATCTTTCAAATTTATTTATTTATAAAAGAATTAATATTTGCTGCATATAATTTCTGCAAAAAAAGGCTAATGGAAGGTGTTAAAAGGAATACTGTGCTAGTGGCCGGCGTTATCTTCTTATAATTAATTTTCATGTTTGACTCCATCTTTTACGAGTTGCACTACAAGAAACAGGGGCTTTAGCGACCGCATTTTGCGACCGCCAAACATGCGGTCGCTAAATTAAACTTTAGCGACTGCTATTTTTTACTGTCGCTAAAGATCCGCGGTCAACAAAAACTTGGTTTTAGCGACCGAATTTTGCGACTGCCATTGCAGTCGCTAAATTAGCGACCGATTTGGCGACCCCTCTTCGCGGTCGCTAAATATTTAGTCAAAATAAACCCTAATCTTGAATTTTTGTCACTTCCCAGCTATCGCCAAATACAAACAGGATTGAGATCTGGGCGAGAGAGAAATAAAGCGTATTGGAAGTCTTGAATCGAGACTGGGCGAGAGAGAAAAAGAGCGGCGGCGACTGCTCCGAGAGCGACCAGCAGCGAGGGCTGGCGACATTAGGCGACGAGCGGCAGGTTTGTACTCTGATTTGTCTTCCTCCCGCTCATTTGTTGTATTTTCTCGTTTTATTTCAGACGAGTTTTAGCTTCTCTCATTCTTCTTACCTTAGTAATCTATTTGTGGTCTATTCGTGGGTTGTTGATTGAACAATTTGGGGATCTGCGTTTAGGGCTAGATCATCTTCACTTCCTCTACCCTCGTCACTGAGCACAGTTTCCATGGACTTGGATTTGCAGTTGCTGATCCACTTGTTCCATCAACTTCACCAGTGGTAATAATTGCAGCCTTGTCCAAGCAACTGTCATTCAGTGTAGCACATTAGCTTTGCATAATTTGTGCCATCAAACTTACGAATGTTATGATTATTCCATGAGTTACAAATTTTTTAAGCTTACTTATGTGGCTAATAAATATATTATGATTGACCATCTATATAAGGCCATATGGTGTGACATAGAAATATATTTGAAGCTACTATACTTCCTAACTTATTATTTTTTACTCTAGTATTACAATGTTATTTCCTATGTATCTATAATATATATTTTATACTTGGGTAACGTGATCGTGGACTGGTTCATAACGTCTTCATGTGGACGTGCACATGAAGGAGACATAACTCCGTCAATTGGTTTTATCTTGGAGACTTTATCTGCTGTCAATACTTGAACATAAAGAGGTGATAACGTCTTTAGGTCACTCGACTTTCACGGACCGGATATTTTTATATCCTTTTATCACTTTAAATTTCATAATATTATCTAGAGTTCATACAATTACTCTCAATTATTTACTATTATTTTGTTATATTAATTTAATCACTTAATATTGTTAATACTTTTGTTATAAAAAATACAAATCAAAGGCTAAATATTTTCAGCACAATGCGATTGCTATTTGCATTCTTTCTTTGATCAGAGATTCCTTCCATCGGATTTTGGATGTGAAGAGGACAGGATAAGTGTCCTGCCCCCATTCCAAGCTTTCCTTGATAAAAAGAAGAGGATCCGAAGGGCCATAGAAGCTGCTGGGATTCCCTACACTTATGTCTCTGCAAACTGCTTTGGTGCATATTTTGTCAACTATTTGCTTCGCCCACACGAGAAACATGACAATATTATTGTCTATGGCAATGGTGAAGCCAAAGGTGATCACTGTCTACATTTCAACTCTACTTTTGAATAATTTTAATCTTGAAGACTTGTAGTGGCACTTATATTATAAGTACTATAGAAAGGGCATTCAAATATATTTCCCCTAAACTACTTTGCTTTTTATTCAAACGTATATGCTTATTTACACTTTGTTTGTTAAATACACTTTCTAGCAACAACTAGGTACGTTCTTACACTTTTCCATTATAGATCCCAGCCCCATATCTAATTATCACTTCAAGGCAGAATCTAAAGTTACTTTCTATTAATGTGCCAGTTCCTATTCGAGTTGTTTTGGAAATTTATTCCAAAAAAGCTTTCGACCGAAAAGAATTTTTTGCTACTTTAGTAAACTTTAAACATGGAATTTTTTGGCTTCATCGAATAAATATATTTGATGTAAAGAGAATCCTCTGCATATCTTACGCTTACTCTTCAGGAACGTTACATAAGAGGTGATAATTATATGAGTGTTTTGGGGTGCAGCACTGCCTGACCCAGAGAACATACCGGTATCAATTCTTCAGTGTTTTTGTGAAGGGTGTTACGATGAACTTTGAGCTGGGAGACAACGACATTGAGGCTTCAAGACTATATCCAGACATGCAATTTGCTACAGTTGAACAGCTTCTTGATGTTTTTCTTCACGATCCTCCAAAATCTGCTTCTGCAGCATTTGCGTGACCATTAGATTCTCTATGTACTACGAACTATCTTGTTCCTTAATAATGGGGAGGTTCCATGGCCATGGGTACTTTTTTTGCCTTTTCTTTTGTTTGTGATACAGGTAATTGCTGCAAGCTGTACGATTATGGAAATGCTACCTCAGCTCTGCAAATCTACATATTTTTTTGTTCTCAAATGATGCCTCACAGGTGCCAAATGATCGTGCGAGATCCCATGGTATGCACACACACGGCCTCGTCGCCATCCATTGAGGGGGTGCATTTAGCCATTGTCATTTCTTCCCCAGCAACTTAAAGATGACAATGGAAACTGTCTACTAAGGACTTAAAATGACTTTCCTAATTTCTTATCAGATCTTCATGCTTGGGATTCAACTTTTATGTCTTGGTCGCATTTAGAATTATTTATTTTCCGATTTTGACTCATTTCAAAGTAATTTACTACTAGTTAGTGTTGTAGATCGATTAGGTTGTGAAGAAACGAAGGTGGGTGTTAGGGACTGTTTGATAAAACTGAAATTTAAGTGCTGAAAAAATTAAGTACTGAATTTATAAAATTGAAAACTTCAAGCGACTAAATTTTTACTGAAAAATAAGTTAACATGTTTGGTAAACAAAAACTGATGTCTGAAAATTGTTTATTTATAAATTATCCATTTTATCAAAAATATTCATTTGTTCATGTACTTTATAACCCTTTTTTGGGAGGCTAAAATCGTGTTCGCGTTGGTGGTGGTGGTGGCAGTGACGATGGAGGAGGAGTGGTAGTGGTGGTGGTGGAGGACTAGTGGTTGCAAAGGTAGCGGTGACAAAAAGGTGTCAATGGTGGCGGTAATGGAGCGTGAAGACGTGGTAATAGTAACTGTGATGATAACGATAGGCGGCGACATGACAGTCAGTGGTTGTAGTTTGATGGATTTTTAGATAATTTTGGCAAAAAAAGATGTGGTGACAACAGTGACGGTATAATAGAGGTGGCGGTGTCCGGTGGTGGTGGTGGTGATAGTGGCTAGGTCGTGATAACTGTGATGGTGGTAGTAAAAGAAAATAATAATTGTGGTGGTGATTGTATTGTGGTGGAGACAGTATTGCCAGCAAATTAATTGAGGCGGCATCATGGTGGTAGGCTTTTTTTACGTAAAAATATGTTAAATAACTTTTAAACATCTCACTTAGAATTAAGTGATCAGTATTAAGTAAGTCCATCCAGACTTAAAATTTTAGTCTATTTTTGGTAAGAATTAATTTTTTAAGTGATACAAGATTTAACGTTATCAAACATACTTAATTAAAAATCATTGAAAATTTTAAGTTTTAAGTGCTTAATTACGTTATCAAACACACCCTTAGTTCGTTCTGAGAGGGCGATGATATATGAATATGGTGATTGACAGAATAGCTTGATAGAATCTGAAAAACTCTGATTAACCAATATGCTAATATATCATGACTTAGTTGTTACTGTTGTATGCCAAAAAAAAAAAAAACTCTCAAATATGAAAGCAAATATCAACATATCTAACAAAATAAGTTATGGGATTAGAAGGAAAAATTAATGTAGCTAACTTAAATTTATCATGTGTGTGTGTTTACCATATCTAATGCAAAAAATTATAATCCTCAGGGAAAACAAACTACAGACCACAGTTTTTAGATAGAATTGAAGAAAAAAAAAGGGATAACTAGAAAAAAGTGGGTTTTGGAATAAAACTTTTGGGGATGGTGGGTTTTTTCTAAAACTTGTGAAAAAGTGGGGCAACTTTTAAAAATCTCTGAACAAGGTAAGGAGTTAAGAAAAAATGGGTTTTTCCAACTCCTCATTTTTTGCCTACCCAAAGTACCCCTCCCCCGTTTTCTTCCTCCATTCATTTTCTTCCTCCATTTTCTCATTAACCCAAGCTCGGGATACAGCTGTTGGACAGGCCCAATCGAGAGCCTCTCATCGCTGATATCTTGGTGGGATTGCTTGGCATCGATCTCGGTGAGTTTGCACTCCGCCGCGGGATCTGCCTCATCATGGATATCAAATGCACGAACAAATTTGGCGGGGGACCGGCGGAATTAAACTTGCGGCAGAAACTCATGTGCTGGTTCTCGACCTCCTCCGTGCTCACCAGCCTCTCGCACCGCACGATCTCGTCCTTCACCGCCTCTTCGCACAGCCCGCAGATCCACCTCCTATTGAACCGTCGCGGATGTTGTCTATGTACGCCGCCGTACACTCCTCCGTCAACCCACAGCAGTCGCATTTCACTTGGCCTTCTCCAAATTGCCCTCTTGCTCCTTGGGTGTTTGAGAATCTTGTGAAGAAATACTGCGATGAGACAACTGGGCTGATATCGAAAGGAGGCTAGTGTTTGATAGAATAAATTCACCGTTGTTGGAGATATTCCAGCGGTTATTGGGCTCGTACGTGCAGGCAAGTCGCATTTCACGAACTCAAGGTCGCCTTTCGACTTCGGTTGCAATTTCGCCGCCATTATCACCATTGCTTCGCTAACAACAGTTGCCAACTTCCCTGCAAATCCAAAAAAAAAATCACCAAACGAATCAGTGATAACACCATCTAATAAAATTCAAGCTGTAACAAAACAGTCCAAAACCAATTCAAATTACCTGCAAAAGAAGCATAATGAAACCAATCAACGGATTCCTACGCTTTCTTGTCGGAGTTCTTATGATTCCTATCGCTCTTTCTCCCAATCTTCTTCTTCAATCTCTTCTGGAATTAAAAATTTAAACATCAAAGACATTTCACAACAAAAACAAAGAATCATAGCAGCCATTTTCTTCCTCCAATCATTTTCTCATCAACAACTACGTGTATATTTGGACCGAAAAATGCGGCCTAATTGAGAGGTGACAAAACGCTTTGCTTTTCATTACAAAACGGCTAAAGCGCATCCGTTTCTTCAATCCCAACCCCCTTAGCAAGAGAAAGTGTATTTTCCGCAAGGTCTTTTTTTAGGAGTCCCAACAAAGCAAAAGCAGCACTTGTGCCCCCCCGTAATTTCTGCATAAAAAGACTGGGGCGTTGGCAGAATCTGACATGCACTTTTGCATAAAAGGACTTGGGTTTCTGCATAAAGTGACTAGTTTCATCCAAAACGTACACCGTTCTTCTATGATTGATCGGTAAACACACTCCAAAGTGGATCATTTTCTCCTCAACACTTATGTGTAAAATGCAGCCTACCCCCACTACACCCCCACCCTCAAGGTTACCTACCCCACCCTTACCCCCACCCTACTGCAGCCACCCCACCCCCACCCCATATTTCCCTCCAATTGAGACTTTTTCCTAAATCGAGAGACACTAACTCCACCAACACGCACACGCCCCGTAATTTCTGCATAAACGACTTGGGCATCAACACAATTGGACACGCACTTTTGCAGAAACTGACTTGTCTTTCCACAGAAGATGACTGGTGTCACCACAAATAGTTTGCGTCTACAACCTTCTTTTATGCTTGGTCAGTAAACACATCAACCACTCCGCATTGAACTCTTTACAGCCTCAACAACCATGCGTAGCTGGGCCGATAAAATGCGCCCTAACGGAGAGGTGACGAAACGATATGCTTTGAGTTCCCATCGAAACGGAGCATACTGACAACCCTCAATGATCCTAGCCGTGTAAGGGCAATGTGTGTGTGTGGTTCCCGCAAGGTCATCGCACGTATGTAGTGGTCCCATCGAGAAAAACGCAGGAGCCCTTGCGCCCGGTAATTTCTGCATAAAATGACTTGGGCATCAGCACAATCGGACACGCAATTTTGCAGAAACTGACTTGTATTTCCGTAAAAAATGACTGGTGTCACCACAAACTGTTTGCATATCGCATCTACTGTTGTTCATGGGACCTCATTATTCCTATAAGGTCATCTAATTCCCGCAGGATTTCCCTGTCTTGGAGCTTGCCTAACATTGCACAGAGGGAAAGCATGTCACTTTTTTTGGGTTACCGCAGCCAGGGGGTGTTGTGGCTTGGATGGGAAACGGGAATGTGTTGCGGCTATGTTGCAGTGGGTGGATTGGAGGGAAAATAGAAAATAGGGGGTGGGGTTACCCCGCAGCCAGGTGCTTGGGGCAGTAGGGGTGGGAAGTTTTTGGAGGGAATTGTGGGATTGGGATTGGGGGAGAAGTTTTGCTGGTTACATTTGCGTCAAAGCTGAGGGAGGGAGGGGTATTTTGGGGAAGGGGAAATAGTGAGGCTAAAAAAAACCATTTTTTTTCTACCCATTCCATTTTTCAGAGATTTTAAACTTTGACCCCCTCTTTTCCAATCGGAAAAATTAGGAAAATGTGGGTTTTGAGGTTAAGCTTTTGTAGAAAGTGGGATATATTTCAAAACTTCTGAAAAAGTGAGTTTTTCTTTAAAAATTTCTGAACAGTGGGGGAACTTAAAGAAAAATGAGTTTTTTTGAAACTTAAGCTTTTGACTACCCAAGCTACCCCTCCCCATCTTTTCCTCCAAATCAGCTTTCCCTCTAAACTACATGCCCCCCACCCCACCCCCCTCATCTCCCCTTCCCACCTACCCACTTACCCACATATTATAATTTTCATTACCAAAAATTCCAAACACGTTAATCTCCTTCATGAACAACAACTTCCATGCAAATGCTTTAGGCCCCTTTCTTCATGCAAGTGTGCCAGTGGTATTCGTCAAAGTAGGATTATTTCTTTCTTGCTTTTAGACAAATGAAAAACTAAATATCAAGTTCTAAATATCAAACGTCTAATTAAAAAAAAAAGATAGGTTGGAACTGATCCAAACTCTCTCGTATGTACCTATAAGTTATATCTTTTGAATTTATGACATAGTTGTGTAATCACCATCGAAAGTGGTGACTAACGTTACTAGCATAGTAAATATAAAGATATTGGTGATTGGAATTGATTTGTTGGATAAAATGGAGGATTGTGTGAGGGGATTTGCGAAGATTAAAAGGGAGGGATCAATATTAAGGGAGGGTGAGAGTGGCGTCAACTATTTGATAAAATATTTCTGAGAAGATTCGATTGACTTATGGAGAAAGTGGGGAGTGATGATTGAGTTGGGTGTAGATTTTAAGGTTAGGAATGTGAGGGTGATGTGTGGTCATGGTGATACAAGTCTTACTCTGCAAAAAAGTAAGTATGTTGGTTCTAACATCACTCAAGTCATTGTGAACAGAAACCCAAGTCCTTTTATGCAAAAGTACATGTCAGATTCGGCCGATACCCTAGTCTTTTTATGCAGAAATTACGGGGGGCACAACTAGACGCCCCGTTCTTCTATGATTGCTCGGCAAACACACTCTGACGCGGATCATTTTCTCATCAACAACTACATGTATATTTGGGCCGAAAAGATGCGGCCTAATTGAGAGGTGACAAAACGCTTTGCTTTTTATTACAAAATGGCTAAATTGCATCCGTTTCTTCAATCACAAAGCCCTTAGGAAGGGAAAGTGTATTTGTATGTAAAGTTGTTCTTTTTTTAGGAGTCTCACCGAAGCAAAAGCAGCTCTTGTGCCCCCTCGTAATTTCTGCATAAAAAGACTGGGGCATCGGCAGAATCCGACATGCACGTTTGCATAAAAGGACTTGGGTTCGATAGAATGTGACTAATTTCAGCCAGATCGTGCTTATACACTGTTCTTCTATGAATGATCGGTAAACACACTCCGAAGTGGATCATTTTCTCCTCAGCACCAACGTGTATATTTGGTCCGAAAAAATGCGGCCTAAGTGAGAGGTGACAAAATGCAGCGCTTTTCATTACAAACTGGCTAACGACATCTATTTCTTCAATCCCAACCTCCTTAGCAAGGGAAAGCGTAGTTCTCGCAAGGTCGTCTTTTTATTAGGAGTCCCACCGAAGCAAAAGCAGCACTTGTGCACCCCATAATTTCTACATAAAAGACTGGGGTATCGGCAGAATCCGACATGCACTTTTGCATAAAATGACTTGTGTTTCTGTAGAAAGTTACTAGTGTCACGCAGACCGTGCTTCTACACCATTCTTCTATGATTGATTGGTAACACACTCCGAAGCGGATCATATTTTCCTCCACACCTACATGTATATTTGGGCCGAAAATGCGGCCTAATTAAGAGGTGACAAAACGCGGTGCTTTTCATTACAAAAGAAGTTCATATACGATAAGAATTCTAACTTCTAAACATGGTTCATTTTGCTAAATGAAGTTCTAATACTTAATTAATATGAGGTCAATTGATGAAAAAATGACATTCATCAAAATACGCACGTTGATTGGCACAAGAGTCCGAGAATTTTTTGTCCTATATCAACCCATGCACCCTCACTCTCAATGCCCAATTTTAAGTGGCACATGGACACTGATTCTCATCGATACATGATGTTAATGACGTGATGAAGAGTCTCTAAGCCTATTCCACAGGGAAAAGGGGGTCATATTCTTACCAGGCCTCTTCTTCTCCCACTTATATAGCCATGTACCCACCTCTTTGCACAACAATTATCTCCTTCTCCCTACAGTTTAGCTATCTCACATTCATGGAGACTCACTCTGTTAGACTTTGCCATATCTCTACTCTTGTCCTTGCAGTGACATTGCTCCCAAGCCTAACCTCTTCCTCTTCTCCCAACTATAACTTTCCAGCCATATTCAACTTTGGTGACTCGAATTCAGACACTGGTGGATTGTTAGAAGTACTCAGGCAAGCTCCTCCTCCCTATGGAGAAACCTTTTCCATGCCCCAGCCGGACGCTATTGTGATGGGCGTCTCATTATAGATTTCATGGGTACCAACTTGTTTCCTCTGTTTCTCCATCTGCAGTCATGTTTCCAAATAATCTATCTAGATACTTGAACACATTCATTCCAGCTCATTCCCAAACAAGTCTAGGATTCCATTGGAAGTATATGTGGTATCTACTCCAAATGGGTGCCTACAGGGGTAGATCTAGAAAGTCTAATCGTGGGGGGCCAAGAAAGTATAAAAAAATTGATGGCTAACATAAAAGAATTGTTTAATTTGACTAGTGATCATTTAATTTTGCTTCTCGTAGTGATTTATTTAACTTTGTAAGGTTAATCACGAATGAATTAATAATCTTGCATGAGAAGAAGCTTAACTTTTACTCTATAGATTGTTAGCCCTATGGTTGGATAACCTAGGCTTACATCTTGTTTTGATGATAACTACACATTGATTATGTTCTAATGTGTGCTTTGAGTGTATTCTTAGTAGGTATATACATTCACACTCATGAAGACACATTTGTGAAGTTGGATAGATGAATTAAAGCCAAAGAAGCTTAAAGTTATAGTGGACATGCTATAGAAGCTTCATCAAGTCCAATGTCGAAGAGCAACAAAGGACGCATCGGCTAAGTTACTATCGATTATAATTGATCTTTACTATTATGTAACTAGTCTTGGTTTGATGCTTGGATTGATGACTATGACCTAAAAAGACCTTAGGACACCTTGTGCATTGCATGCGAGTTCATAACCTTTCACACAAGTGTGGTTCTCGAAAATGAGTGAACTTTGGAGCTCACTCAGATTTTCTCAAAAACTATTTTGGTGCTAATCTTTTCATATTTTGATAAAACTTTTCATTAGCTTTCCAACGCAAAAAACGGCACCTCAATCCGATTTTTCTAGAGAAAGTTATGCCCAAAATAGGAAAGGGGGTTCCGTGAGGCAGCTGATTGGCAGTAGGGTATTACAGTCGACTGTATTTGAATCCAGTCGACTGCATTCCAATGCAGTCGACTGCATTGGTCAAAATTCAGTTCCAACGGCTATTTTCAAGGACAAAACTCCAACGGCTATTTTCGAGGGAATACAGTCGACTGCATTGATTACAGTCGACTGCAATGGCAGTTTTGCCCATATTTTGCCTCTAACGGCTATATTTCATTTGCTCTCTATATAAATGATTTGGGGCTTCATCATACACCATGAAAACCACATTCTAAGCCTCCATTCATTAGAGAAACATCAAGGCTCATAGATTAAACTTTTCTCTCTTCATCTTCATGATTTTACATCATTAAAGAGAGCATCTTTGTGAGCAATTCTTTGATTGAGAGTGAGCATTCTTCAAGTCATCAATTCTCTCATCTCTCTATTGTACTAGAGCTTCATTTGTACTCATTTCCTTTCAAGAGGGTTTCTTTGTACACATTTGATCTTTGTAAAAGGATTGTGATCAAGGCTTGGGTTTGTCAAGTCTTGGGTGAGCTTTGTGGATTCAAGGCTTGTGCTTGGTGTGGGGATATCACCAAGTGTTGTAAGGGTTTTGATCTTGACCCGGAAGAAGATTGTTGCTAGTGGATTCTAGTGCTCTTGCAAGGGACTTCCTTGAAGAGGTGGATGTAGGCTTGAGGGTAATTCAAGCCGAACCATTTAAATCTCCTTGTCAAGTATCTCTAACTCAATCTCTTTACTTATTGCTCTACAATTGCTTGAGATTGTGTAGTTAGCATCTTCATTGAAGTATTACTTGGTTTGATTGAGTTTCATGATTGTTTCTTAGTTTAAATTCCTCATTATATTTCAAAAACCCTATTCACCCCCCCCTCTAGGATTGTTTTATTGGTTTCAGATGTATTGCTAATGTGATTATTAACTATACGAGTACAATAGTAACATATACATTAACATACCCCCCCCCCCACGCCCAACCCCGGTCATGCAACAGTTCCATCCCTGGGAACCTATGCCTTTTGTTTTCTCTGGGTGACATTTTTCACCAACGCATCTTTCCATCAAGAAAGGAACTAAACAGGGGGAGGGATAATTTAGGAAATGGAAAGTCATCATTAGAAGAAAAAAAAATCACAAGTCATCCCCTTTTTCAGAGATTTCTAAAAGTTGCTCCACTTTCTCACAAGTTTTCAAAACAAACCCACAACCCCAAAACTTTTACCCCAAAACCCACTTTTTCCTAAATTTTAAAAAAAATGGCTATATTTTAAATTATTAAATAAATAATTATATTTTCAATTAATAATTATTAATTAAAACTCTACAATATTAGTAAACTTAGGGTGTGTTTGATAACACAACTAAGCACTTAAAACTTAAAGTTTACAATGATTTTTAATTAAGTGCGTTTGATAATGCTAAACATTATATCAATTAAAAAATTAATTCCTACAAAAAATAGACTAAAATTTTAAGTCAGGCTGGACTTGTTTAATGCTGATCACTTAATTTAAATAAGATGGCTAGAAGTTATTAAACACATTTTTACATAAAAAAATTACCACCATGATGCGGCCTCAATTAATTTCCTGGCAACGCCGCCTCCACCACAATACAACAATCACCACAACTATTATTTCATTTTGCTACCACCACCACAATTATCACGACCTAGCTACTATCACTACCACCACAAAGACACTGTCACCTCCACCATACTGTCGTTGTTGTCATCACGTTCATTTCTGTCAAAATCATCTAAACATCCATCACACTAAAACTACTGTCATGATCGCGATGTCGCCACCTATCGACATCGTCACAATTACCAATATCACGTCTTCACGCACAATTATCGCGACCATTGACATTTTTTTACCGCCGCCACCGCTAGTACTTCATCATCACTACCTCCACCACCAACAACACGATTTTAGCCCTAAATGCATAATTTTTGTAAAATAGATAAACTTGTAAATAAAAATTTTCAGACTTCTACTTTTTGTTTACCAAACAGGTTAACTTATTTTTCAGTAAATATTCACTCGCTTAAAGTATTCAGTTTTACGAATTCAGCATTTAAATTTCAGTTATATCAAAAATCCCCTAATATATAATTTTGACAATTAGCACCGCAAATACTCCAAACAAAGAACATAAGCTCTTATAATAAATATATAAAATGAACTCTTTACCTAAAAAATAAATATCTCACATCCAAATTTAGATATATACTTATTTAACATACTAAATATTAGGACTTAATTTTAACCGTTAACACCGTAAAACACTCAAACAATGAATAGTAAAAAAAGTTTTATTAACATTAAAATTGTATAAATTAAGAAATTCATTTAAGTAGTATATCAATCAAATTGTGACACGTGGTGCAATACAAATCATGCCATAGTAATAGTTGAGAATCACCCTAGAACTTTTCTTAAACAATTCATTAAGATTCACCGGTATAATAGGCGAGTATATGACATTGGATAAATTGCGTCTCTTCAAAACTTCAAGATTTTACCTACTTCTTTTATAGAAATTTGCAGGTATAATGATCAAAATTGTAGTTCAATTTTTACTATTAAAAGGCAAGAATAAGACATCATAGCCTTGGTGATAGTAACACAGCCTACTTTCATAAGCAGATGAAAGTGCACACAGCCGACAAAAGGATCATGGCTATAACAACGGAGGAAGGGATGCAAATATCTGGTTATAAAGAAGTACACCAAATTGCAATCAAGCATTTTCTGAGTTCCCCTGCAATCATGTTCCTAATCAACCTCTTGCACTTGCAATATTACAACAGATTATCACCAAACATATATTTGAAGAAAATCAAGTAATGCTTAGTGCCCCTATAATTGACATTGAAGTAAGAGAAGCAATGTTTACAGTGAAGCAAATTAAAGCCCGTTGGCTTGATGGGTTTGCTGCATAATGTTTTCAGAAGAATTAGACTGTTGTGGGGAAGACTGTGATTACAACTATGATAGAGATGCTAAACAGGAAGAAAGGTATAAAGTTTTTCAATTGCACCATATTTACTTTGTATACGTAAGACTTCTTGTCCAAACACAATGAAAGATTTTAAAACATGTGGTCTATAAATGTGTGTCAAAGGTCCTATGTGCTAGAATTAAAAAGATATTGCCTAAGCTGGTGTGTTTGAGCCGATCAGCATTTGTGGCCAATAGGCACATAGCTGATAACATCTTGCTTATGCAAGAACTAGTGAAGGAATAGCATACTTCACTAAGGTGTGTGCTAAAAATTGATTTGCAACAGGCATATGACTCTGTGGGTCGGGTTTTTCCTAAGGCTGTGTAGTAAAGCTAGATTCTCTATAAATTTAAATGGTAATGTGGAGGGGTACTTTGCTAGCACTAAGGGTTTAAGACAAGGAGATCCAATTTCTCCTTATCTTTTCTTCCTGGTTATGGAGGCCTTCTCTAGACTCATGGCAAATTATGCTCAGCAGCCTAGCTTTCTTTATCACCCAAAGTGCAATGTACTGCAACACCATTTGTCTTTTGCAGATGACCTATTTTTATTGGCCAAAGTTAATCATGGGACTCTTAGATTGATTAAGAAAGCTCTAGATGGATTCAGACTATTATCTGGTCTATCTCCAAATTTGGTGAAAAGCTCTATATTCTTAGCTGGTGTGGACCTAGAAGAAGCTGTCAACTTGGCTGAGATAGTAAGATTTCCCTGGGGGAGCTTCCCATTCACTTATGGTGGGGGTACCACTCATATCAACAAAATTGAATTAAAATGATTGTTTATTACTAGTGGACATAATTACTAAAAGGTTATCAAGCTCGAAGGCATTATTATATACTAGAAAAGTACAATTGGCATTATCTGTCTTACGTAGCATGTACGTCGACTGGTATTCCATATTCATCTTAGCAAACAGAATTATAAAGCAAATTGAGCAAAAAGTAAGGTCTTTTATGTGGCATGGGAAGGAGATGAAGTGTATTAAGGCCAAGGTGGCTTGGAAAGATGCCTGCTTTCCTAAAAAATAGGAGAGGAGGGGACTTAAACCGGAAGAAAACTCTGTATAGGTCAAATGGTTCCATATATATACATAATAAAAGGTTTGCATCTATGGACATTCAAGCCACCTGTTCTTTTATCATGGACATGGAGGAAATTGCTGAAGATTAGAAAGCAATGTTATAAATTCATTCATCACAAATTGGGAGATGGGAAGAGTACTTAGTTGTGGAAGGATAATGGTTAAATGAGAAATCTTTGCTGGAACAATTTGGGTACATGACTATCTATGATTCTGAATTATAGAGCAATGCAAAAGTGTGTGACATTATTCAGGGAAGGAATTCGTAACTGCTACTCCTAGATCAAGGGAGCTAAGAGCTATAAACTCTCTTCTATCCAATTTCCAAACACCAAATACAGAGTTACCTGATCAATATCGCTGGAGTTCACCATAAAATCAACCTGGGAAAGAATGAGATCTCATAGGAACTATGATCATGTATGGAAGCTCATCTGGTTTACAAGAAATAAATCTAAATGCTCAGTGATGCTATGGATCTTATGCAAAGGTGGTCTAAGGACTAAAAGCAAATTGAAAGCATGGAATATTATCCAAGATGACCTATGTGTTTTACGTATGAGAAGTGTTCAATATGAGAATCACTTGTTTACTCGGTGTCCCTATGCAATTGAGATATGGCACATAGCTTTCGGAAAAATGCAGGCGCAACTCATCTTGCAGTTATGGCCACAATTCAGTACATATGCTACTCAAATTTTCAAAGGAAAAAGTCTTAGACCCAGGTTGGGTAAACTAGTGGTGGCTACTAAATCTATGGAATGTGGAAAGAAAGGGATGCCAGAAATATTACAAAATAAAGAATCAAATATTACAAAAGTGTATGCATGTGATTAAGCAATGGATCAGGTATAGAGTGTACAGCTGGAAAAAAGCTACAACAAATGCCAAGAAGAAAGCTTTATGCAGGAAATGGGGGCTTTATGTAACAGGGTGCTTCAGAATAGCTAGAAGATATATCAAACTGTATATGCTGAGGGATTAATTTACTATACAAATTGTACATAATTGTGGAGATGTAAGTTTTGCAGTTAATAGAATAAAAGGACCTTTTACCAAAAAATAAATAAATAATTTGACGTAATTATTTTTAGTGAGATTACACACCAACAAATGACGATATATTTATTATTAACTAGAATCGCAATAATGGCAATGTTATCTATAAATCTGATAGTTGAAAAAGGATTTAAAGCTATATACTGAAAATGTCAGTGTATCTAAAGATATGTAAATATTATTCTGCATATTTTTGTTCTAAAACTCTAAATATGCTAATTTATTATGATTTAATTTTGACTATCATGTTCTTAAAACTAACTCTCACATACGAAGATAAGAAATCAAGTATCTAGGAAATAAAAATAACATATGATATCTAGAAACAATATTTTATGTTACAGTTCATTTAAATTTATTATAGGGATAATTACAGCAATATTCCTGAGGTTATAGTGAAATTACAGTCAAGGATAATAAGTTTCAAAAGATATCAGAGTGTCCTTCCGTCGTTAGTCCGTTAAAAAATCGTGCGTTTTGATTATGTCACCTGATACATATTTTTAAAATACCAATGCTGCCCTTATGACAGATTTAAACTCTATTTTATTAAAAATGTACTTTTTTTTCTTTTGATAAAGTCAGGATTTGCATTTAGGGTTCCAACCCTAACTCTCTCTCTCTCTCTCTCTCCCTCCAACTCCCCCATCCCTCTCTACCCCACCCATTCCTACCCCATAGCCCTCTACCCCCTCGTTCCTCTACCCTGATGGCATGGCATTGGTCTGCCACTGCTTGGTTATGATGGCGTCAATCACGTTGCGATTTTGGACGTTGTAGATCTGGACAAGCGACTACTTTTCCGTTGCTCTGACAGTGACGGAGTGCCTGTCACGATGGTGATGGCATCGTCTGACGCTGGCGACTACGATGATGCGCAGCTCGATTGTCACTGGCTGGGCCATTGCTCTAATTTACCCAAAAAATGGAGACAGGGTTTGTAACACCCTTAACCATAATATTTTCTAATGCTTTAATTTATTTTTAAGCGATGATTTTTATATGCGAGATTTAGGGTCGATTTTTATGAATGAAATTTTATCGGTGATCTTTAGCAACAAACTTTTAGAAACCATAATTTATAGCTTAATGATAGCAGTTATAGATGACATCGATTTAGGTCTTCAGCGAATATTAGCGTTAATGATATTTTTAAAAACATTAAACAACAAATTTCTTTTAGTTAGCATCGATATTTTTATGTAGTCACTTTTAGCGACAAATAGTGAAGCGGGTTAGCGTAACAACCGTTAATAATTTGCCTAACACATAGTTTATTGTAAATATTTTATTTTTGGACCATTTCGCAATAATAAAAAGTTCAGGTAAAATTTTAGCGACTAATGAAAGTGTAAGGGATTTTTTTTATTTTTTTTGTGATTTACCATTTAGGATTTACATATAAACCTACTTATACCATAGAGCAGTCGTCTTTATTTCCCATTCCTTTACTGAAGTTTGGTAGAGAGAGAAGGGGGGAGGCAGAGAGACAAAGATAAGGGGGGAAAGAGAAGCAGATCTTTTCGGCGATCGTTTTGGTTTTTCTGGAAGATTTACTCGCTTTGACATTCAATGCATACATGTTATATACATATACACTTACGCGTGACTGAATGGGTGAAGAGTGTAGGGGTTTTGGGTTAAGCTGTGAGGTGTTGTGGGTCCAGAAAGGGAGGCATCATATGGATGAGTGTTTTGTGTGATTGAATGTGTGTGTTTGAGGGGTGTGGTTGGGCGAAGGAGAAGCTGCCATATGGCAGCATGTTTGCGGGGTGTTGATGGGTGTGTTGTACGTGAGAATAGGCTGCCGTAATGGCAGTGTGTTTGTGAGGTGTTGTGGTGCTTTTGTGTGGGTAGATGGTATGTATTTTTATGTAAGGATGTGAGGAGAAGGGGCTGCCATGAGGACAGCCATGTGAGGGTTGTGCTAGTGTATATGGGTTTTTGTATGCATGAACTAGTTAAAAGGGAAAGGGGGACAACAACAACAACAACAACAACAAGAGGGGGTTGTTGCTTTGTTAATTATATGTGTTTTTGTCTTCGTTGAGGTGAAAAAGAAGGGGGAAAAATAGCAGCAGAGGGATGGGTTGTTGATGTGTTATCATGCGTGTGTATGCGCGCGCGTGTTTAAGGGACAAGGAGATAGAGTCCACTACCGTGAGGCAGTGAGTGTGAGTAGTGTGTGCTTTTGTGCTTAAATGTGGGTTTATTTTGGTGTGCCGTGTGCATAAAAAAAAAGGGGGAGAAGAGAGCAACAGGGAGCTGATATGCTTTGTTTTGTGTGCTGTGTGCTTACTTGTACGTGAGTGAGGTGTTAAAAGAAAAAAGAAAAGAAGGAAGAGAGAGACGGCAGTGGGCTGGGGAGGTTGTGTGTGTGTGTTTGTTTTGGAGGTAATGGAGGTATATATATACACACACACAACACAGACACACACACACACACGTGTGTTTATATATATATGCGTGCGGGTGTGCGTGTGTGTGTGTATGAAAATTTATATGGTGGTTGTCCAACATAAGAAGGTGGATTTATTAAGGTTCTGAGAGTGCAAGAATAAATAAAATTAAAAGAGACGAAGCAAGTTTTCGAGGCACAACAGTTTGGGGGTACCCTGTGCTTGCACAAGTATACCACCGACTAGCGTAGGTTCAACACTTATGTTGGGAGGTGCACGATGATAATTAGCATGTGAAATTTTACAGTAGAATACTTCAAGCAAAGTTAGAATTTCAAGCAAAACTTGTAATTTTTTAAAATCACATGAATTTTAAATAGTTTCTGTAATTTCAAGTTTCTAAAATCTTTTGGAATCTATAAAACTCATGAAAATAGTCTAAAAAAATTAGAGTAATATTCTTATGGTATAAAAAATTCTGAGTACAAATTTAGTGATTTGGGAGTTGATTTCTTGTCATTACCATATCTCATTGATTTAAAAAAATGAATATTTTAATGCATTTTAAATTCCAATTTTCATAATTTTTATACATATATTATGGCTTTTAAAAAAAATTATGAGTCTCTATTTCCAATAAAAATCAATTATGGCAATTTATGGGCTTTTAGTGAATTTAAAGGAATTGTTTTTAATTCAAAAATATTATTAAAAAATAAATTTATTTTATATGTTGTATTAAGTGATAATGAATGCTTAATGTGAATTAAAAATATTTCGGACGCCCGAGGAGTGTGACGGGTCTTCTGGTTAGGTTGGCTATGTCCGGGACCCGTTTTGAATTTCGTCGCTCATTGTAGAGAAATAAGCACACTGTGGGTAGTTATATTAGGTTTATAATATATTAGCGTGGATAGTGTCCTGATAGATGATTTGTAAACCTAGGTTAATTTCGATAATTTGATCGAGGGCGTTTTAGCTTCATCTTACTTGGATCGAGGTAAGGAAATCTATCGGAAACCCCATTTAATTTTATTGATATCATATATAGTTTTCAGAGTTATTATCAAATTTTTAATGAACTCTGATATTTTATTTGTCATGAAATTGTTTTCGATTTCCCGTGAAACTCTAAATTGAGCCTTAAAGCGATTGTTTGGAGTTGATTATTCCTTTCATCTGTTTATTGATTCGCTCATCGTAAAGCATTTTCAATTTTATATACTCCTTCTAAATGTTGACATAAGTTAGTAATGGGAGAGTTATAAGGATGGTGCGTATTTTTGGCGTTATAAGGATGGTCTATTAGTTGGGTTAAACTAGTAACTAAATGGACTAGTCTTTGTACATATGCATATATAAAGCGTGTCGAGTACTGTCGGGGTGGTTTTACTATAGTGTATTGCTCATATTCAGTGTTTCCTATTTTTGTTTTATTGCACTTAAAGTGTTTTGAAATGGTTATTAATTTAAGGGATTGAGTTGATACTCGTCCCTATGTTTCTATTGAAATGCATTGGTTTTATTTGAAAAATTATTTTAAAATTTATCATTTGACTACAAATGTAAAATCGTCTGAATCGTTTTGTTGTTTTTAAATCTTTGATCGACCTTATTGGGCTCTTAAAAGCTCACTCTCCTTTGATTTCCTTTCAGCAGGTGATAACCAATAATAGGATATTTAGAGTGATTAGAGCCTGAATAAGAATTTGACTGGAAATCCTATTTTTTTTTTTAGTTAAGCCCCTGCGAGGGAAAGTAATGTTTAACTTGGTTTCACGAATATCTAATTTTTGTGTTTTATTTAAGAACAATGTAATTGAGGGTTAGAGTTACTGTAGAAGCTCTGATACACATTGGAGCTTCCTTATCAAATTGAGGTAATTAAATGATCAAGTGATTGATCCATCGATTGTTTAGCGTTCCGGGATGTTACTGTTGGTATCAAAGCATAGGTTTATGATTCTGTAGACTTTAGAAGCTTGTGAAGGGAAAGCCTACGTTTTAATAATAGAGTTACGAAAAGATTTTTTTTACACAAAAAGATGGTGAGTTTGTTTTGATAAAGATTTGGATTAAATACACGTTAGTACTCTGAAAGTACCTCAAAATCTCACCGAGAGAGTAAAAGTTTTTTTTTACACAAAAGAGTCTGTAGTTTCAATTTTGCAATAAGTAAGGACTTTCGTCCAAATTCCTAACATTCTAAGCAAACCCGTCAGGGGCAAAATTGTCCGAACATGTTTTATTTTTTCTCTTCTCTTCTTCTTTAATTTATTTTCTCTTCTTATTCTTCAAATTTTCACCCATCTCTCCCCTACCCAGTTCGGCGCTTATCCAAGCCCCACCAGCTATCTAACATACACAGAGAAGCCAAATCGACATCACCACAGTCAAACCACCACCTTATTGTCTCATCTCATCAAATCACCATCACTGCTGGCGCAGTCTGATCACATCACCGTTTGCACCAATATCGTTACCACCATGGCTTACCAACATAGTCGCCGTCAACAATCGGCAAAAAATCATCGCTATGGACCACCAGATCGGCCGAATCTCCATCACAGGTCCCACCGGCATAGGCCCATCGACGAGGACCACCAGATCGATAGGATCTCCATCACATGCCCACCTTTCAACTAACCTAAATGACCCACCCTTCACCTGACCCACCTTTTAACTAACCTAAATGACCCACCTTTCACCTAACCCATCTTTCATCAGGCAGGCCCTCAGGTTTTGATGAGGTCGATTAGGAACATGGCCATGTGCTCGGCCATGCTGGCGATCGATCCGGTGATCATGAATTGCCAGAAGTGGAGGCTGTTATGGGCCGTTGAGGCAGCTATTTCGACGTGAAAATTAGGCAAGTGTTGGACGGGGATAAGGTCAGGATTCTGGAAATTAGGTGTGGCCTTGGTGGCCATTTGGGCTTCAACGATTGGGGGTTTTGGTGATTGAATTGAAAGAGGCTCTCTCCATACAAGGGCTCAGCTTTCTAGAGAGAGTGTGGTATGCATGTGTAGAAATAAAGTTAGAGGAAACAAAGAGATTAGTATAAGAGAGAAACCGGTGGAGGCTTGTAATAGGTCAAGTGATTAACGAGGTTGTTCTAGGAATGTGGCCGAAGATGAGATTCTTGCAATGGATTAGGGTTCCAAAAATCAAGGGGTTTTACAATAAAAAAACTAAATATGGCTTGACAAAATTGCCCAAGATGGAAAGGGCTAGATTGTTAGGAATTTGGACGGAAGTCCTTACTTATTGCAAATTTGAAATCACATACCCTTATGTGTAAGAAATAAACTTTGGGACCCCCAAGTGAGATTTCGTGATACTTTCAGCGTACCAACGTGTATTTAACCCTTTTATTTAAGAACAATGTAATTAAAGTCAGAGTTACTTTAGAAGCTCTAATAAACATTAGAACTTACTTATTACATTGAGGTAATTAAATGATTAAGTGATTGATCGATCGATTGTTTAACGAACCGAAAATGTTCTGGAATGTTACAGGATTGGGGGAGGATGGGGGTAGCAGTAGCGGGGTGGGGGGATGGGAGCAGCCACAAGTTAAGAGGGGGCAGCGACGGGGTAGGGAGGTGGGTAGGGGCGATGATGGGGTGGGTGGAGAAAGTGGGGGACGACAGGGTGGGGAAGGATGGGGGTAGCCATAGATTAAGGGGAGGGACTGGAGCAGCCACAAGTTAAGGGAAGGGGTGGAGGCAGCGACGGGTAGGGAGGAGGGTAGGGTGATGAGGGGTAGGAAAGGTGGCAGCGAGGTAAGGGAAAGTGAGGGCACCAGGGATAAAGGGGAAGGCGGTGGGGTGGGGGAGGATGGGGTAGCGATGGCAGGGTGAGGGAAGTTGGGGGGAGGAAGGAGAGAGAGATGTTTCTGCAATCTGTTTCCATAAAAAAATTGCAACCTGAAGAAGAATTAAAACACAAATTTGAAAAAAAAAAAGGGCTTAAATCTATAATTTGAAAAAAAAAAGGGCGGGGGGAGGGGGGCTTAATTGTTGTTAGAGCGATCCTAATTTAGAAATTAGGGTTAGATAAACCCAAATTTGAGAAAGAAGTCAATTTGGGTTTTAACCCAAATTAGGCAGGAATGACATTTAAGAGCTACATTACTAAATGATGGGCATTTTGGTAATTTATCCAAACCGTTAGGTATTTTGATATTTTCGTTCAGTGAACGGACATAAGTGTTATTTGTACAAACTAATGGACATGCGTGTAATTTCACCTTAACGTCACGGGCATTATTGTAATTATCCCCTTATTATATTTTACTAAATGTATATATATATGTACTTACAAATAACATAATTATTGCAAAAAATTATCTATATAACATATAAAATCATTAATCATACTAAAGGATAATTTTTTGGCTTGATAACACCTCACAATGAACAGAGTAGCTATATATTTGAGAATATTTAAAATCTTTAAGATGCAAAAAATATAATATGTCATCAAATTATGCTTTCAATGTATAATAAAATTATAAACATTATAAGTGTCTCTAAAGATCTCAAATATTATCTTGAATGAGGTTCTTATTTTTTTTAATAAGTTAATTTCAATATTAATAAGCTTTATATAATTCATTCTTAAACTCTAACTAATTAATGAACTAACATACTATGACTTAACTTTAACTATTGTATCCTTAAGACACTATCTAATATTAATGTTGAAATTCAATTATCTAAAAATAAAAATAACATTAAGAAAGAAAAAAAATGATGTTACAGTTGAGATTGAAAGAATAAAAATAATGGAACGCTTGATTCATATTTATTTTATCTTAGTATATGCTTATCGTAATAGATGTAATGGTTTATCAATATAATATACAGCTTTTAAAATCTTTTGATAAAATAAAAAAATTAATTGTATTTTTGGATGAGACCACAAGACCAACAAATAACTATACAATTATTGTTAATTAAAATTGCAGTAATAATTATCTAATAGTTAAAAAGGATTTAAAGCTATTTACTAAACATGTTAGTGTCTCTAAATGTATGCAAATACTATTGTCTTTAAGTTTCTTCAATTTTGCGAAAACTATATGAGTGCTATATTAGAAGCCTTATATAATGTGAAAACCTATATCTATACTACATATAAAAGTGTGGATATTTGAAAATCATTTTTTGGACCTCTCTTCTTAAATTTAGATTTCACTCCCTTACCATTCAAAAGACACTTAATAAATGGATGTATGTCCTTTATCATTGATATGCCTAGAATTAAAATTCTTTAACAATTTTTTTCTTTTCACTATCATAAATGCTACAATTAGTACATAAATCCTCCCTACAAGAAACAGTGGCTTTAGCGACTGCAGGTTGTGATCGCTAAACATGAAAATTATAGTTGCCAATCCAGTCGCTATAGTTCAGATCATTAAATGTTAGCGACCGCGTTGACCAAATTTAACGATCGCTAAAATGCGGTCTCTAATTATTTTGTAGTGATTTTAACGCTTTATTTAGCGACCGTTTATACCTATTTAGCGATTTAATTTTGCGGTCGCTAAAGCTGTGCTCTATATTGACAGAAAACCTATATTTTAAAACCAGCATTTTAACCTGCTATCCCTGATAGTTATATCATCAAATTATAAGCATAATTCATTCTAAGACTCATTTAACTAACAATCACGTCAAAGTATTATACCATCAAATTATAAACTCAATTCATTCCAAAACTCATTTAACTAACAATCACGTCAAAGTATTATACCATCAAATTATAAACTCAATTCATTCCAAACTCATTTAACTAACAATCAGGTCAAAAATGACAAATAAAACCATCAAGTCTCCATTAAATATACGTTGTACGAGTCAAGTAGTTCACGAGCTAAACAACTACAGTAGGACCAACCAAGAACATACTAGTCTTCACACCCATCAATGTTGTCATCAACATTTTCTTCATCCCTTGTTGAAGGTACACTGGATCCAAAAATGTCCTCACACCTTGATAATCACCGGTATTAAGCACAATATCGCTCTACATGAAGCCAAAAAATAATTCAGCACAATCGTAATAATGCCTTATACACATTAGAGACGCTTAAAATCAAATCAAATATATAAAAAAAAGAACCAAAGATGTTGAAATGCCAAAGCCACATTGCCCATCAAATCTCCAGTTGAATTGCCCCAAGAAAGTAGAGTAACTACTAAAGTTGAAGGACTCATTCCAACTACAATCCCAAGTGAACTAAACAAAGAAACCAATTTCTTATCTATGAGGAATTGGTTTTTACTACTATACTATGAGGAACGTACTACTGTACTACTATTAATTATCACATTGCCATGTTTGATCAGAAAACCTGAACAAAAAACAAAAAGATTTGCACTAAAAACAATTGTCTTCCTTAAACATCCATAGAAATTGTGATGCAGCTCTGCATGCATTCACAGAATCCAAAAACATTCTGGTCCAAATACACGATATACATTTTGGGCTTCAAACTATGCTTTCTTATGGTAGCCTTAATTGACTACTAAAAAGATTCACCTCATGAAGTGCAACAGTAAGATTCTTATGGTCCAAATGCAGGAAATACATGGAAGTGCACATAGTTCCGCCTCCTTCGTGGTAGTGAAGTACATGGAAACGGAGATTCATGGACTCGCATGAAGAGTTTCAACAAGAGTAGAAAGCAGAAATCGAGATTGCAGTAGAAACATGAAATGTTCGAAGTATCAAACATACAAAGTTTATGGTGATCCGAAACTAATCAATAGAAAATCAAGTAAGAGTAGGCTAATGAAGATTGTGTTAGCAGTTAACCATAGCAAGGAGCAAATTCCTGGGGTTGTGGTACTTTTCCCAGTCTCTAGCCTTGGCAAACTCTTCAAGTTTCTTCGACAAGTCCTTGAGACCAATGTCCACACTTCGCCTTTTGCAATCTCTTCTCCTCCCATGACTCAAATTTCTTCAAAACCTTGTTCACAAAGAAAAAGAGATATCTCTCCTGGCTTTAATAGCAAGAAATTCACATATTTTGCGAAGGTATATTACTAGTTTAATGGCAGATATGTAGAATTGGAAAAATAGAGGCTTGAAAGTGGGAACTCACCCCCATGCTAAATGTATTATACATGAAAATCAACAATTAATCTGAAAATACCTCAGGCAGTTCACTAATTGACCGGTTACGGGTCACCGGTCGTCGTCGCAGACAGTGGGTTCTTCGTCGTTAGTGGAGTCCTCTATTCCCCGTTGCCACTCGCTGGTTAGATTTGAACAGAAAAAGAGCCCGCCGTTGCCAGTCCACTAGCCATGCTATCAGAACCCTAAATCATGGGCGTCGGCAGTGCTATCAAATAAAGAGAGAAGTGGTCGGCCATCGATGGTCATCAGAACTCCAGCCTCCACCATCATCATCAGAACCCTAGAACCGCTGCTATCAAAGTGAGTCAGTGTCGGCGTCGGTGTCGCAAACAACTGTGGCCGTCACGACATCACCCGTCTACGATTTAGGGGTGGCCTGAGTGGGTGAGGCCATGAGGGTGAAACTATGAGAGAGAGAGAGAGAGAGTCGTTATCGCGAACCTGCGGCCGAAATATGAGAGAAATATTAGGGATTATGGTTTTATACCTTGAATTTATTGACCACTAGTGCGGTCGCTAACTACAGTCGCTAAAGTATGACTTTGACTGGACCAGATTTTGTTTATACTTAGCAACTGTGAACAATAGCGGTCACTAATGCGGTAGCTAAAGTATGACTGGCAGTCATGAAATGCGGTCACTAAAGACACTGTTTCTTGTAGTGTCTCTTCATTTCTTATGGAGAGTACAACTTGTCATTAATAGAATGGGTGTATTGTTCATTGTTGTCTACAACTCGATACTTTGTATAAAGTCACTACAAGAAAATGGGTTTTTCCCGATGGACTTTTAGCGACGGAAAGGAATCCGTCGCTAAAGCGGTCAGTTTTAGCGACGGAATAATCCGTCGCTAAATGTCTTTACCAACGAAATGTCCATCGGTAAAGACATTTAGCGACGGAGTTTTACCAACGGATTATAGACGGAAATATCCGTCGCTAATTGTAATTTACGTATTTTTTTCATAAAAATAATTTTTAGCAACAGACTTTTACCGACGGACACATTTCGTCGGTAAAAGTCTTTATGTTTGAATAAAAAAAGCCCTAACCCTACTCTTCTTTCTAACCAGCCGCACACATGTTTTCCCATTCTTCTCTCCACATCCCCCTCCTCCTGCCCCCCTCTCTCTCTCTCTCTCTCTCTCTTTCTCTCTCACCCTATACCAATCGCCCACGCCCACCTCCCACGCCACTACCCTAGCTCCTCTGCCGCATCCCACCAACTCCTCTTCCACATCCCCACCCTCATTCCCCCACTGTCGCCTTACCCTTTTTCTCTCTCATCTGCTACCCATGCCACCCACCTATTGGGGATTGCGACGTGCTGGCTAGGGCTTTCGTCTTCCAACGAGTTTTTTTATTCTTTTTTTTTGCTAATCTTTCAGTAGGGTTTTTGCTTTGTGGGTTTGTAATTGTGTTTGTGTGTGGTAAATATGGAGAGATCTGGCAGTCAAGACTTCAAGAATTACGACGACGGCTTCATCTCAGGTCTGCTCTATCTCAATCCCCACTCTTTCTTCTTCTTCTTTATTTTTTTGCTTATTTTTCATCTAATTGTTTTCATTCTTTTCAATTTTATATCTTGGATTCTTGGTTTGCATTTCCTTGATTATTTCTTGGGTTCTAATTTGTTGCCTAATTAATAATGTTCTAGGTTCTTAGTTTGTTGTTTGTCAATTTGTGAATTTCATGATGCTAACTGTTAATGTTGACTTCTAATTGTAAATTTAATGGGTTTTGTTCAATTTGATCTGTTACAGTTTCTCACTAGTTTAGAAGTCTGTGTCATCGTATTTTTTATGCATATGTATCTATACATGTAAAAAATTTTCTCTACGAGACGTGTTTTGGCTCATAAATGTATGTTGACTATATTTTGTGGTTTGTATAGATTAGATGATGTAAAAGAAAATGGCTCAGCTGTTGTTGCCGCCCATCCTAGCCCGCCAGACCATTCTTGAGCATCACTTCTGTTATTGTATATATAAAAACAGACGTTGAAACTTTGGTCATAAAGTTTTGAATTTGGTTGACCTTGTAACGTTTGTGGTTATCTAGTGGCGATAGTGCTTTATTAGTAGTCATGATGTCAGGGGTTTGTACTTTATTGATTTTATAGATACTTGAAAATGTGGTTAATAATATTCCACATTGATGGTTATGCTTTAGATGTTTAATTTTTTAAAACATAGGTTTAGATTTACAAGAAATAATGAAAATAAAAAGGTTTTTTTTCTACCTACAGCAATATACTTTTTGCGACGGAGTTCTGTTGTTAAAAGTCATTTTAACAGATCTTGATGATTTTTTAGCGACGGATCATTTATCACTAAAAGGCTTTAATGGACTTTTAGCTATAGAAATTTCGTCGCTAATAATTTTTTTTACTTTTGAAATATCTTTAGCGACGAAAAATTCCATCGCTAAAAGTAAATAATTCCTTTGGGAAAAATTTAATTTTTACCGATGGACCACTAATTTCCATTGCTAATCTTTTAACAATGGCCTTTCAATCATGGACTTTTAGCGACGAACAGTCCGTCGCTAAAAGTCTTTTCCGACGGAATATGGACTTTTAGTGACGAAACTGTCCGTCGCTAAAAGTCTTTATTTTTGTGGTGAGTAAGGCATGCAAGACATTGATGATGATAACATTTTGTGACATAAGTAGAGCAAATATTTTTTCTCAAATGACCATTAGATTATTCACAACATAGATAAATTTTATTTTCATATTATTTTATGGATGATCAATTCAGCCTTTTACAATATTGGCCATGGAAATTTGGTAAGATAGTTCAACAAACAAATTTCTAGACATGCTTAATGTTGTCATTTAGCTTTCCGATATTTAGCTTTAAGATGTGATACCATATTTGTGTGTCTATATAAATATTTATGTGTGTGTGTGTGGGTGGGTGTGGGAGATATATTTAGTCTTGCCCATGCAATATTATTAATTCTCTTACCCAAATTTCAAAATATTGACCGGCTTAACTTTCTTTTTCTTCTTTTGATTATTATGGAGTACTCTCACCTTTATCAATGGTTTGTGGATAGGAATGAAAAATTATGGTTTTAACCATTATGCCTTGATAAAGTCTAAAGATTATACTTTTTACAATAATTATTGATTAAGTATCAACATAGCCTTCTAATTAAGGATGACACCACCTCTTCTGCTCCTCAAAAATCTGAATCTTAAACATAAAGATTAACAGAGATAGCTATCAGTTCCTTTACACAGATATCGTACTGTATGTTGATAAATGCTTACAAGAAAATTACAAATTTTGCTTTTGACTGGAGCAAGTTGTTACGACATCACTTCTTATTCATCTTTATGTATACTGCCATCACTGTTTAGATAATCGCTAATTGGATACTAATAAATGGGCGATTATACATGTTTTCAATCAGAAATTAACTTTTATAAAATTATTTTCTATACCATTTTTTATATTATCGAAAAGAGAAGAGAACAAAAAAATTGATTTCAACAATACGAGTGATTGCATTTATTTGTTTGTCTGTTCCGTTAGTATTGCATCTTTTGATAACTAAATTACATTTACCTCCACATCAACAAAGGTATAAAGGATTCATCACTTGCCCATAACGAGTAACAGGGGCGGTTGAAAAAATACCACTATAGTATTCTAGGCGATAAAAGATTATAATAATGTGATTGGAATCTACTAGCAGCATCGTTGTTGTTTAGTCTGCAACGCCTAATACTTTTTTCAACAAAGAAATGCCTAATAACAATATTAGTTATAGAAAGTTTCGTATATTTGCAAATAGATAGGTATTTTTTATTTTTGTGGGTTAGAAGTCACTTACATTTTACTGCAACAATCCTAAAGAGTAAATTTGTGAAATACTAATCTTATAGTAACATATTACTCAAATTAAACAAAAAAAAGTATTTTATAAAATAAGGTGATTAAGAACCATTATGATAAATTCACGACAACTACTGTGTTGATCAAGATGGACTACGGAATGAATAAAAACACCGAAAATAGTAAAAAACTATTGAAAGCTAAAGTTGAAAAATCACCGCTATATAGATACTTGCATAAAGTTAAGTATCAATTTGTTGGTTATCGTAATCTTTTCAATACAAGTACTGAAGGGATAATTGAGTCAGTTAAAGACCAAATGCTTAATAAGGAGTTGATTTGCTAATAAGGTGTCGAGACACACCCTTACTTTTTTTATTGTTTAATTCAAACGATTAGAAGACACACGATTTAGTCAAACAGGTTAGGGGAATAGTTGCAAAAAATTCACAGCTTTTTGAGAAAGTAAAAAAATGAACCACCACAAAAAACCAAATTATAGAGACTTGTATGCTTATTTGCTCCTTTATATTGACGAGAATCTATTACTACAACTTTAGGGACATTTTTTCATGTCTTTAGTGACAACAGTAAATTCCATGGCAGCACTTTGTCGCTGCAAATGTTGGCACAACTGCTAACTGCCATCTATTTAATCCTCGTATTCAATTACAAAAATTCTGAATCACGTTAATCTAATCGATAGCTACCTCAGTTCAATCACATAGCATTGCTTGACAACTTAATTTAAATAGAAACTGTGAAGCATGCTAACTACATGCTAGATATTGCCTTTAGCAGTAAATTGTTAATGTTTCCTGCTATAGAAACTTTATTTGTTTGAGTTCGATAAATTCTCTACAGGATTGATCTATGCTTGGTGAGGAAAATTTGATTACTATACACCTTCATAGTCGCTTATGAAGTTGAAATTGATCGGAGGTGAGTTAGATGACTATTATGCAGGTCGATTAGGATTTATAGGTGAAAGGGAACTGAAATACAGCCTCATAGTTCCTCCTTACTATAAGCCCTAAGACCTCAATATAGCTAGCCTAGAAGCACTTCGAGGTTAAGAATATCAACTTCGGGTGCAAAAACAACTAAATACCCTAAAAACTGCCAAATTCAAAGGTCTGAACTTTTTATTTGTGTCTCGGGGATGCATTACCAGCCAACATCTGGAGTGCATTTTTACCCCAGCCCCAGCCCTAGCTGTCGCCCCAGCCCGACACAGATTCATCCCACACGTGCATTGATTCTCCTTCTTTCGTGGGTTCTACCACATGTATAGTTGATAACGGTATTTAGTACATTTTTACTAATTTATATTTGAAGTATATTTGAACTGTATTAATGTCTGTGTTTTGTAGGATCTCGACGCACGGGACAGGGCGAAGAAGATGCTGTCGGATGGTGCCCCAATGTCGGAGATGAAGACATATCCCCACATTGGATATCTCCGACTGTATGGGGGGATATGATAGATCGGTGGGCTGCGGATCCAGGCTGGGACTCCAAGAATAAGAAGGGGGCCAAGAACAGACAGAACAGAGATCCAACGCACACGGGGGGTTGGTGCCACACGACATCGTCCGACACATGAATGCAGTCCAGAACCCGGATCTGGAGGAGGATGAGGTCATAGCTCTTACGTATAATCAGACACACGTGCGGAAGAAGGATAAGGACGAGGCGCACCAGGCTGGCGACTATGTTTCAGATATTGCCCGGCAGATCGATGTAAGTCGATGTGTTTAATTAAGTTATTAATTTTTTCTTATTATCCTTAATGTCTGTTGTGTTAATTAATGTCCTAACATATCCTTAAATCACTGTTTTTGCAGGCCTCATATGAACAGCTTAGGGAGTCTGGATAGCCATCAGCGTCAACTAGTACTGGTGCGAGTACTGGGGCGTTGAAGCGATGGCTGGATACGCCGGAGTTCGTCAATCGGCCGAAAGGCCGCATACGCGGCCTGCCTAGCACGACTGCTCGTGCCGTGATAGGAGCATCCTCACTGCCCGATCCCTGCACAGATACCGGCTCCTCGGCATCCGTTGGACAAGGAGGAGATCCAGTGCATTGCTATGGTGGTGTTGAGGCTGATCAAGGAGCAGGATCAGGAGGGTACCGCTGCCGGACATGCCGAGCCGGCCTTGGATCAGCAGGATCCAGATCCGGGACTCAGCAACCCTTATTGAGCCTCTTCTCGTGCCCGATCCCAACTTGTCCCCCGTCCCCCCGCCCGGTCGCAGCTTGTCCCCCCTCCCCCCGCCCGGCTTGTACATCATGACTATTTTTTATAATTGATTGTATATATTTCTTTGTGTATTGATTATTGTGCGTTGTTGAGAATTGTGTATTGATTATTGTGCGTTGTTGAGAATTTAAATTTTTGTTACAGGTCTGGGCAATAAAAAAATAAAAATAAATTAAATTTTTTTTTTACTTTTGGCGATTGATTAATTCCGTTGCCAAAAGTGTTTCTTCAATTAACTTTTTAGCGACAGAAAATTCTGTCGCTAAACAATTATTTCGTCGCTAAATTCACAAAACAAAAAATAAATTAGAATACAGAAAATATAATTAGCGACGGATATTCTGTCGCTAATTAATAAATAAATCCATCACAAAAAGTCCAATATTAGATGACGGATTTGAAAATTCCATCGCCAAACTTTTAGTAACAGGTTTTTATACGAGGGACTTTTAGCGAAGGTATATCCATTGCTAAAACGTTTAGCGACGGATTTTGAGCTTTTAGCGACGAATTTTCCCGTCGCTAAAAGCCTTTTTTTCTTGTAGTGCTCCATGTGTGCACATTGTTCTACAGCATAACGAATACACACAATAGGGAAGAAATTCATGGAAAGATTTAAACAAACCAAGAAAGTTGCAATAACTTTTAATTGCACATTGCATTCAAATTTGAGTCAGATTTGCAACAAGCCACTTCACAAAGAAACATAGTACAAGCCACTTCCAAGAGAAACAGACTTGCCAGGGCAAATGGAAAGGAGATACTACTAAAATCCATATTAATAGCACTAAAAATCTCAAACCACATATTACAAATAACAACCACAAAAATCTCAAACCAATCACTCAATGAAAACCAACCCTAGTGCAAATCCAATCACTGGATCTCAGCGAAGACAAAAACAAAACCACCAAATAAAATCACTTGAGTTTGATTTTTAACCAACATTGTTAGGGGGAGGACGGATCTGTCGCCAGAGGTGGTGCCGCGTTGAGGGGAGGACGGGGATGTCGATGGAGGTGCCACGACGTTGAGGGGAGGATGGGGTTGTCGTCGGAGGTGGCGCGGCATCAAGGGGGAGGACGGTGGTGACGCTGGAGATGTGGGTCGCCGTAGAGGGGGTCGCCGGTGGGTGAGATGCTCGGGACAGAGAGAAAAACGGGAGAAAGAAGAATAGACGATCTGTTTAATCTTTAATAGGAGTTTTAGCGACGGAATCACACCGTTGCTAAAACACCGTCAGCAAAAGAAATCTATAATGACAAACTTTTTAGCGACGGCGCCCTTCCGTCGCTTATAATGTTTTTAAAAACCTTCGAAAATTGCTAAAAAAATTTAGCGATGGAGTATTCCGTCGGCAAAATGCCGTCGGAAAAAGTTTTACCAACGAAGCTTTCTGTCTCTAAAAGTTTTTAATGACGGAATTTTTACCAATGGGTATATCCGTTGCTGAAAGAAGTTTTTGCAACGGAAGATATTCCGTCGCAACATCCTTGTTTTCTTGTGGTGCGTGCAAACGGAAGACTAACTTGGCAACTCTATTTTCGGGATTCAACCAAGCCCATATTCACTGTTCATCTAAGAGAGTTGCACTTCTCTACAATGGATTGTGTATGCACCTTCGATCGATCAAAGCATAAGTTTGAAACAAGCTTTTAGTTCAAGTATTTTTCTCTCAAGTGAAGATGGTGTATCTTCTCTTGTCTTGTTCTCAACTTCCAACTCTTTACCGCTTTATACAGTGGTAGAAAAATATATGTTCTTTGAACATTATCAAGTTCTTTGAACCATACCAATTCAAGATTCATCAATGAATCTTATAAAGTACAACGAACTAAAAGATATGTTAATTTTATCTAAGGAGTATACATGAACCTAAGTTCATGAATCTTTAAATTCATTTGGAAAAACAAAGTTCAAAGAATAAAACCTTTTGAAAACTCAGTAAGTCTTAAGTTCATGTATAAATCTTGAAAAACTAAAGTTCAATGAACTTTATTTTGGGTTTGAACCATTGCCTAGTGAAGTATTCCTTGATTCATCTAGGAACTTATGGACAAAGCCTTGAATTAAGAACCATGTTAACAAATCAAAAATACATCACATACACTTCTGTTTCGGAGATGAAGTACTAAAGCCCAACACATTATGGCCATGTGTCTTGCACACCCCAACACAAAGTTTATGGACTCATTAATAGAACTAAGTGTCAACCTCCACTTAAACAAAGTCATTCGGTGAATCTATCAAGAGTTATCCTGCTAGCCCCAACCAAAACCCACTGGTCTATAGATTTATTAAGAGATATAATCTCAACCTCTATCTCATGCAGGAACATGCACATACATCATAGGGATGGCAGAATGAAAATTCATTTCATTACGTGCATCACTAGTTGTCACATTACTCGTTTTTCCTATTTAAAACCCAAGATAAAAATCAATTAGGTTGGGTATCCATAATGTACAACTTAAAAATCAATAGGCTTTAAACCCATCCCCCTCGATGTCTCAAACACTAAGTCTCTTCCCAAGCCTTTTGACAAAGGATCTGCCAAATTCAAACTTGATTTCACATACTGAATGGACATGATTCCATCAGCCAAGATCTTTCGCACATGATTTTGCTTCAGACGAACTTGTCTAGGTTTGCCATTATAGCACTCACTACTTGCCTGAAGCTAAGCAGCCTTATTATCACAATATATTGTCAAAGGCAGGACAGGTTTACTCCATGTAGGAATATCAACCAAAATGTTTCTCAGCCAATCGGCTTCCTCTTCAACAGAGGATAAAGTAATAAATTCTGATTCCATGGTGCAGTGAGTAATACAGGTTTACCTCTTTGATTTCCAAGAAATCGCAGCTCCACCCAACGAAAATATTCATGCAGTCACTAATAAAGAATCATTTCTGTCAGAATTCCAAGTGGCATCACGATAGCCCTCAATAACAGCTGGGAAGCTACCATAATGCAAGCCATAGCTTTTAGTACCCTTCAGGTACCTCAAAACTCATAGTAGAGCATTTCAGTGTTATTTTCCTAGATTACTTGTGTACTTACTCAGAGTGCCAACAACATAAGCTATATCTGATCTTGTACAACACATGGCATACATCAGACTGCGAACAACCTGGTAATATTCGAGCTGATTAATAGTCTGCCCATTATTACGTACCAACTTGACACTTGGGTCAATAGGAGTAGGAGCAGGATCTTCATCATAATGATTGATCCTTCTAAGGATCTTCTCAATATAACTTGATTATGTAAGAACAATCCCATGCTGAGATCTTATGATCTTGATTCCAAGAATCATATCAGCCCTCCAAGATCTTTTATACTGAAATTTGAAGTGAGAAAGTTCTTAGCTTCATTAATATGTCGATGTCGGTGCCAAAGATGAGCATGTCATCAACATATAGGCATATTAGAACACCAGAAGCAACTCTGAATTTGCTAAATATGCATATATCTCTTCCATTGGCAACATAGCCATTAGCAAGCATTACGCTTTTAAACTTCTCACGTCATTGCTTAGGATCCTATTTCAAGCCATAAAGAGATTTCAATAGCTTGCAAACTTTATGCTCTTATCAAGACTGATAAAACCTTCTGGCTGCTCCATATATACTTCTTCCTCTAAATCACCATTAAGGTAGGCTGTCTTAACATCCATATGGTGAATGACCAGATTATGAATAGCAACCAATGCAATACGAAGTCTAATGGAGGTGATACGTGCAATCGGAGCAAAGGTATCGAAATAGTCAAATTCTTTCCTTTGTTTGAACCCTTTGGCGACCAGTCTAGCCTTATACTTATCCAACGTGCCATCTGGTTTGATCTTTTTCTTTAAGATCCATTTACAACCAATAGGTTTACAACCTATTGGAGGATTAACCAAGATCCAAGTGCTATTGGACAGAATCGAGTGCATTTCCTCATCAATAGCTTCTCGCTAGAAAGGTGCATCATTGGAAGACATAGCCTCTATATATGTATCAGGGTCCTTACCACCATTAGAGTACAAAAATCGGGTCCAAAAGATTTTGATGTAGCAACCCTTGAACTTCTTCTTGGTTCGACTCTTTCTGGTTGATTTGAGGCCTTTCGCTTCAAAGTAGCTGAGGAGTCACTTTCAAGTCTTCTTCTTTGAAAATATATTCTCAAAAAAATTTGCATGGACCTATTCGATTGTAGTACAAGGAGAAGGTGTCTTCAAGTTCAAGAACTTATAAGGTGGTAGTTGAATAACCAAGAAAGATAAAATCCACTCCTCTGTATCCAACATTTGGAATTTCTTTATCAAGAAGTCGAACATGTGCCAAACATCCATATACTTCGAAATAGGATATGTTTGGTTTTCTGCCATTCCAAACTTCGTAGGGTGTCAGATTGTTTTTCTTCTGAGAAATCCTATTCAAAGTGTGACAAGCAGACAACAAAGCTTCCACCCACAAATTTTTCCAGTTAGTCTGGAACTGGTTAGCATACAATTGATCATCTCAATCAAAATTTTGTTCTTTCTTTCTGCAACACCATTTTGTTCCGATGTATATGAGGCAGTTAACTATCTAACAATGCCATTTGTTTCAAAGAAATCATGAAACTCAGATTTCATGTATTCATCTCATTTGTCTGAACGCACGATCTTGATTGTCGAGTTTATCTTATTTTTTAACTTCTGCCTTATATGCCTTAAATTTTTCAAAAGCTTCATCCTTAGATCTCAAATGATACACATAGGAATAGAATGGTCATCAATAAAGATAATAAAGTAACGTTTACCACATTGCAAAATAAAGTCCATTTCACAAATATCCGTGTGAACCAATCCAAGAAGACTAGAGGTCCTTTCATCTGATTTAAAGGGTTTCTTAGTGATCTTACACTTGCTACAGATCACATATTGATCATCATGTATTTTATCACATTTTCTTATAAGCCTTTCATTTACCATGCGACCAATAGAATTATAGTTCACGTGACCCAACCTTTGATGCCATAATTCAAAATACTCAACAATATAAGCAGAAATAACTTTATTTTCAATACTGAACTTAAACATGTCATTTACAGCATACTCTTTGCCAAAAAACATACCATTCTTTGACAAGATAAATTTGTTAGCTTCAAAGACCATGTTGAAGCCATGCTTAGACAGAAGAGCTCTAGAGACAAGATTTTTACAAATATCGGGAACATGAAGCACATCTTTTAAGGTAATGACTTTTCCAGAAGTAAGTTGAAGTTCGACCATACCTTTTCCAATTACCTTGGCAGGTGAGGAGTTATCCATGTACATTACCATTCCATCACCCACTAGTTCATAGTGTTTGAAGAGATTCTTGTCTCCGGTAATATGACGAGAAGCATCAGTGTCGACCCACCATTCAGTTTCATTCCCTACCATGAAACTTTCAGCCAAAACTGCAACAAGATCATTGTTGTTTACTTTTCTACCTCTCTTCTTGTCACTTCCATGCTTGGATTGATAGCAATCTTTAGCAAAATGACCAATCTTGTGACAGTTGTAACATTCCTTGTTCTTTGCCTTAGGATTTGAGCATGAAGGCTTGAAACCTTTGGAATTCTTTGGCTTCAAGAATTGTTCTGATTATGCCTTCCAAAATTTTTCTCCTCATCCTTATCCACAACAACATGAGCTTTGACAATTGTTTCCTTCGCAGGCTCCTTCTCACGATTTCTAGTTTCGTCCTCGATAAGCAAGTGTTGCATGAGTTGATCTATGGCAAGATCTTCTTTCTTGTGCTTTACTTTGTTGCGGTACTCCTTCCAGGTTGGTGGAAGTTTAGAATAATAGCACCAACATGGAAATTCTCATCAAGAACCATACCCGAGGCACATATGTCGTTAGCAATCAATTGAAACTCACGAACTTTAACAGAAACAGGTCTATCATTAGTCATCTTGAAGTCCATGTAATTCAAAACTAGAGATTTCTTTGAACTTGCTTCCTCCGCTTGATAAACTGATTTTAAAGTATCCCATGACTCTTTTGCAGTCTTACTCTTTTTCGAGTATTGATCATAAAATGAATTGGTCATTCCGCTAAGGATGTGATTTTTACAAAAGTAGTCATCACAATTCCACTTATCAATCTGATCATTGATTGCTTTCACTTGGTCAGACGATGACTCTTTAATTGAAAGTGTTGGACATGGTTGAGTTAGCTCATAAGCTAACTTAAGTTGGCGAAGGAAAAACTCCATCTTAATTTTCCATCTCTGAAAGTTCTTTCCATCAAAAAGCTCAAAGTTTGGGTGATTAGTCTTAGTAACTCCATTCGATAAAGTAGCCATGAGAGAAAACTATCTTCAATTTTGTTGTAACAAATGCACTTAAAAATTTAGAAATAATAAATAACAATACCCGAATTAGTATAATGAAAGAACCAAGGTTTAGAGGCGCGTAAACGCTTCTTGAAGATAGTTGAAGCCTCTCCCACGTGCAAACGGAAGACTAGCTTGGCAGCTCTATCTTCGAGGTTCAACCAAGCCCAGATTCACTGTTCATCTAAGAGAGTTGCACTTTTCTACAATGGATCGTGTATCCACCTCCGATCGATCAAAGCATAAGTTTGAAACAAGCTTTTAGTTCAAGTATTTTTCTCTCAAGTGAAGATGATGTATCTTCTCTTGTCTTGTTCTCAGCTTCCAACTCTTTACCGCTTTATATAGTGGTAGAAAATATATGTTCTTTGAACATTATCAAGTTCTTTGAACCATACCAATTCAAGATTCATCAATGAATCTTATAAAGTACAATGAACTAAAAGATAAGTTAATTTTATTTAAGGAGTATACATGAACCTAAGTTCATGAATCTTTATATTTATTTAGAAAAATAAATTTCAAAGAATAAAACCTTTTGAAAACTTAATAAGTTGTAAGTTCATGTATATATCTTGAAAAACTAAATTTCAATGAACTTTATTTTATTTTTCATATATAAATAGTCAAATTTGAAATACATTTCTAACAATTCCTTGGGTACTTTGATGGTTGTTTATGAGATGCAACTATAACGAACACATTATATTATAGAAAATTACTTGGGCAAGTAGGTTTGGAGCACCTCCGTTAGACGGAAAACAAAAAAAAAAACCCTCCACAAGGATGAGAAGTGGTACTCCATCACAAGGGAGCGAGAAAGAAAAAGAAAAAGATCTCATTATTTCTTATTGATCTGGATAATGATTGAGCACTATTCATATTTTTTTCTTTAATGAGTTCAGACTACTAACAAACTATATAAAAAAAGAAGGCAGATCTAGTAAAATCTGACTTATGCCTGAAACTACTAAACCATAATGATACATATTATAGGGTTGTCAATAGTGGTGAATTAAATATAAATACTATATACAACGTCATATAAATTATTTAACGGTCTTGTGAAAATCTTTGCACACCCGAATCCCTAATTTGATGCGCTCATACTTTTCAGCGATGTCGTCACGGTTAATCTTTACGTGCGTGAGCCAATCATGCCCAATCTTTTGTAGTCTGACACGAGTTGTTCAGCTCGAGTTGTAAAGATTTAATTTTGTCCAAATAATAACCAAAAGCTAAAAGGTACTTCCGCGTCCAAAAACAAGTGACTTCAAATTATAGAAACGACGCGATGACTCTTTGAATTTTTTAATCAGAGATTCCTTCCATCGGATTTTGGACGTGAAGAGGACAGGATAAGTGTCCTACCCCCATTCCAAGCTTTCCTTGACAAAAAGAAGAGGATCCGAAGGGCAATAGAAGCTGCTGGGATATGATCCCCTACACTTTTGTGTCTGCAAACTGCTTTGGTTCATATTTTAATTTGTCAACTATTTGCCCCGTCCACACGAGAAACATGACGATATTATTGTCTATGGCAATGGTGAAGCTAAAGGTAATCATTTATATTTGGACTCTACTGTTGAATAATAAATGATCTTGAAGACTTGTAGTAGCAGTACTTATATCATATACCATTGAAAGAGAATGCAAATATATTTTCCCTGAGCTACTTTAATTTTTATTCAAATGTGCATGCTTATTTACACATTGTTTGTTGCATTACTCTTTCTAGCAACAAATAGAATGTTACACTTTTCTGTTGTAGAACCCACTCTCCAATCTAATTATCACTTCGGGGGAGAATGTAGAGTTACTTTCAGATGCCAAGGAAAGTGGGTTCGTGCCTACGTGGAGGTGCCACAAAGGCTGCAGTCCGAGTCAGTTTTTAAGTGTGCAAAATGAGAGATAGCAAGGACAGAGTAAGGGCTGAGGGCAAGGCTCCCCAGACAGGCCATGAGGGCTGGCAATGCTGCGCAGACAAGGCGAAGGCGAATAAAGCCGGTGACCGACAGTCCAAGCTAAGGTCAACGTCAAGGGTGCAGCGTCAAGAGTCCGATGTCAGGTGTCCGAATGTATTTCTCTCTCTAGAATTCCAGAGAAAATGAGTTTTAGAGAGAGAAAGTGAAAATGACAAATGAGAGAGTTCTGTTGCCAGAATGAAATCTAAGGTCCCCTATTTATAGGGAAAAGTGTGCCGATGTCATCAATGTGTCATCAGCTGACACGTGTCACCCCTGGGAGTGACACGTCACCAGGGGTCCACAAATACCGATTCTCCGTTGGACTGCCGGTTCCCAAATTCGCACTGCCTTGCCCCACACAACATCTTTCTACCTGTCTGAGAAGACTGAAGACACCGTGACGGCGTGATCAGAGTAAGCCCGTTGCCCCAGCCACCGGTCCAAGCCCTTACTGAATCCCACAAGCCTGGCAGCGGTGGGGAAGACCCAATGCCCAGCTGCCAGGTGGACTAGGCGGGATGCCCTTCCGAAGACCTGCTCCCATCTCGGAGTGACCCGGGGGTCATAGTCCTTAGGGGTGCCGACGCGAGCCCCCAATGCTAGAGCATGTAGGCTAGTCACGTAGGCACCCTGACGGAGATAGTGTCCCAGAGGAGTCACATATCCCGCTGTGAAGGGTCCTCATGCCGAAGCACTACGAATGGAGCCCCCCCGAAATGAAGATGGCGATAGCTTTATGGTAATGAGCCTATCCCGCTGTGAGGGGTCCTCGTTCCGGAGCACTACGAGCGGAGCCCCCCCGGAATGAAGATGGCGATGGCTTTGAGGTTGTGAGCCCATCCCGTGGCAGCGATGACTATAAGGTTGGGAGTCCATCCCGCTGCAAGGGCCGAAGCCCCCTTATGATTGTGACGGCGATGGCTTCAAGGTTGTGAGCCCATCCCGTGGCGGCAATGACTATAAGGTTGAGAGTCCATCCCGCTGTGAAGGCCGGTGCCCCCCTGTGATTGTGACGGCGATGGCTTCAAGGTTGTGAGCCCATCCCGTGGCGGCGATGACTATAAGGTTGAGAGTCCATCCCGCTGCGAAGGCCGGAGCCCTCCTGTGATTGTGACGGTGATGGCTTTAAGGTTTTGAGCTCATCCCGTAAGCATACAACATGATTGTGGCGCATGGGCGCGGTGCCTACAGCACGAGACATTGATTGTGGTGCATGGGCGCGGTGCCTACAACACGAGACATTGATTGTGGTGCATGGGCGTGGTGACGACTGTCGCGAGACCATACCTGATGTTAGGGGCACATGCATGGAAGTGGCGCACGGGCACTGCGACGACTGTCGCGAGACCATACCTGGTGCCGGGGCACGTCATAGACGTGGCGCACGGGCCTGGTGAAGTGAGTAGTGTCGAGGGCACCGTACAGTGACAGAGAGCCCGGGGGCACGGCTGTATCAGCGGTGCGGCGCAAGGGCGCGACGGAGTGAGTGGGTGACAACAGTCACGGAGTGACCTCCGGGCGACGGTGGTCACGGAGTGATGTTCTAGCGACGGGGGTCGCGGAATGATGTTCGGGCGACGGGGGTCATGGAGTGATCTCGAGGACGCGGGCGACAAAGGTCGTGAAGATGGCGTGCGGGCGACCAGAGTCGCGAAGATGGCGCACGGGCGACGGTCATTGCGGCGACAATTTACGGGCGACATAGGGTGCCGTGCCATCGCAGTGATGAGTGAGCGTTAGGGACCGTTGTGTGTGAATGAGAAGCAAAAAAGGAGCGTCGGTGGCCCCCCGCGACCAGGGTGGCCGACCCCCCTTTTTTCAGGGAGGTGGCCGACCCCCCTTTGAAGAGAGTGGCCGACTCCTCCTAGGGGAAGGCATGCCGCGGTTCTTCTTATAGATTTCCAAGTGTTGGTGTCGTCGATGTCGTCGCATTGGCGACAAAATAAGTTTAGTCGCACAGAAAGTCAACGAAAACAATGCACATAACTTGAGCGTGCGTGTATGTTTTGACAGGTTTGACAACGTTGAAAAATTGACCGTTGAATAGGTGACATGTCATGCAAAAAATGGGACCTCTGGTGGGCCCTTGGGTGTGACCAAAATAGGTTGGCAACACTTTCTTATTTACGTGCTAGCTCTAATTCGAGTCTTTTAATTGAAGTATTTGATTACTACCGAAAAGTCCTCATGAAATTTCTGTGTGTATAGTTGTGCTGAATATGGAGGATGATATTGCGATGTATACCATCAAAGTTGCAACAGACCCTAGAACCTCCAATAGTGTCGTGATATTTCGGCCCCCATCAAATGTTGTAACGCAACTCCAATTGATCTCCGTTTGGAAAAAGAAGACAGGACAAAATTTCAAGAGGCTTCACGTACCGGAGGAAGAAATACTGATTCTTGCGAAGAGTAAGGCCCCACACTTCGTTATTTTTGTTAAGATAGTCCAATTGAGATAGGGGATATATATACGCCCTATGATGACCCACTGGTTGTCACACTCCGAGTGGGTAATTTTGATGTCAAAAGGATTTTAGCCAATAACGGGAGTTCAAGATGACCCCTTCGTTATTTTTTATGAAGCTTTCCAGAAGATGAATATCCCGTCTGATCGGCTGCTCAAGATGGGTACACCACTCTACGGCTTCTCTAACCCCCTGTTGCAGTCAAAGGGATCATTGCGTTACCAGTCGCCATCGGCACCCCTCCGGCTCAAGCCAAGTTGATGCTAGATTTTGTGGTTGTTCGTGTCCCTTCAGCTTACAATTCCATACTCGGGAGAACAGCCTTGAACCAGTTAAAGGCAGTGGTGCCCACATATCATCTGAAGATGAAGTTTCCTATGGAACATGGAGTAGGGGAAGTCAAAGGCGACCAGGTAGTGGCCGACAATGCTACATGGCATCCTGCCGAACCAAAAATAAAGAAGCCCTTATCATTGAGGATTTCTGATACGGCACAATAGAGAACATTTGATGTTACTATTAGTAGTACTTTTCCCCAAGGCAGATACTCTTTTTCTTAAAAGGGCAAGAGGCTTAGACTTTGCCTATTCCGAAGTAGAATTTTTTTTGAATTCTTAGACTAGTACTCAGACAGTTAGATGAATAAAACGGGATAACATTAGTCCCCAATGCACTTATAGTATTTTGACCAAGCAATAAAGTCTTTTTCTGAGCATAATTGTGATGATTGTAAACTCTTGGCTAAGCAGAGTGATCAAGTAAACCTCTTATTGTTTCTAAGTTCTCAAGAACAAGTAAATACAGGCCAATCCGAGCAAAGCGCCCGAGTGCGTCGCCTGAATTCATCACCCAAGCAGGCTACTCGTCCATAACTTTTTGCAGATTAACATGGCTCCCAAGAGCCCAAATTCCTTTTCCATACATTCTTCCCAATAAGAAGTGTACATAAGGTAATAAGGTAGGACTCAAGTCCTATCTAGAACGGTTTAACTATTGTTCTAACCGGTGAAACCGCAAAGTCCTTGTGGGAGTTCGTCGCCCCAGTCGCTAATTCAAAACTTAGCCGAGCGGGAGTGCGAGGCTTCTTTGCCAACCCTTAACTGACGATAAGGGTTCGTGCCAAAGTAAAACATAATGCAAGATGTGGATAGCACAAGCTTAAAAACACAATTGCATAAGCACGCTCCCATGGAGAGGTGCAAAACACATGGGTCAAACTCTTCTAAGGGGCATCAAAATGCTTAGAAAAATGATGGCGATGGATTCTAGATTTTAAATCTTTTGAGAGCTTAAGTCTCTGGTGTCTGCCTGAGCATGATGGCAGCTGAGCACGTCGCCCGAGCAGATTGCCTCATTTGAATTCCCTTGTACTCTCAAGAGCTCAAGCTGCGGCGTCTGCCTGAGTATGTCACCCAATTAGATCACCTCATTTGAATTCCCTTGTGCTCTCAAGAGCCCAAAGTTTAGCATCTCCACGGGCAGGACGATGGTCGAGCTCGTCACCCAAACAGCATGGCCCTGCAGAATGTTTTAGCACGATGTCGTTTGAACAGAATGCCAGAGCAGATAATTTTGTTGAATTTTACATCATAAAAGTTCTCAAGAGCTTAAGTTTCTGGCACCCGTCCTAGCATGATGTGGTCCAAACAGAGTTTTTGAGTAGCTCGTCCAAGCGGGTGCTCAAGCACCTTGCTCCTAAGCTTTGTGTCCGAACAGGGTTCCCAAGCAGCTCGCCCGATAGCTCGTCTAAGCAGGTGCTCAAGCACCTTACTCCCAAGCTCTGTGTCCGAACAGGGTTCCCGAGCAGCTCATCCTAGCAAATGCTCAAGAACCTTGCTCCCAAGCTCTGTGTCCAAGTAGAATGCCCAAGAAGAGCGTCCGAGCAGGGTGCTCAAGCACTCTGCACCAGCACTCTGCATCCTAGAAGGATGCCCAAGCAGGCGCATCTGAATAGGTTCCCCGAGTAGCCTGTCCAAGCAAGACACTCGAGCATCTTAACTGGGTAGAATGCCCGAGCAGCATCACCGTACAGAGTTCCCCAGCACCCTAGGCGAGTCAAGTTCCGCGTAGAGCTCTAAGGCCTTTTTCCGAGCAGAGCTCTAGAATGTTTGATTAAAGAAAGCTCTTGCACGGAAGTCAAAGAGGTTTTCTTGAGCTCTGCTCGTAGGTTTTGCTCTAGAAAAAGATGATTTTTTTTATTAAAGAAAGCTCTTGCATGAAAGTCAAGAAAACTTCTTTGACTTCCGTGCAAGAGCCTTCTTTAATCAAACTTCCTAGGAAGTTTAAACTGGTGAATTAAATATATATCCATAGAGCTCTAGGAAGTTTGATTAAACTTGCATCTGAACTCTTTCAAAGAAAAGATGATTTTCTATGGATAGAGCTCGAGAAACTACCTGGAATAAAAAAAAATTCACCTCAAACGGAGGTCCAAGCAAGAAGTTATGGTCCTTTCAAAATTTGAAGTGATAGTTAAAATAAGTTTTCTGCTCAAAAGTACCAAAACGGGATGAGTGGCCCAACAGAATGTTATGCGCGTGGTCAGGGGTTCAAGAGTACCCATTAACTTTAGAAAAGCTCTATTTTTTGCAAGAAAACAGGCCACAACATAATTCCAAGCCTAAATAGTGAAATTGGACCGTCCGCCCAGCAAGCCCGCGCAGTATGACTAAACAAAAAAAGAGAGGAGAAAAATGGGCCTTTCCAGCCTTTAAGCCTGAACAAGCTTCCTGGACAGCAGATCCGAGCCCACTTCCCGAGCAGGCTTCCTATACAGAAGTTATGGACTTTCCAAATCTCCAAGTATTTAAATATATTTGGTACTCAGATTTAATAAAAATGGGCCGACCAGCCCAGTGGTAATCTATGCGCCTTACACGCATGCATTCAAGTGTTCGATTCTCCCTAGCCGTTCCATTCTTTTTATAAGGCTTTGGACTTCAACAAAGGTGGGCCTTTCAGCCACAAGGCTCTATAAGGCTTTGGACTTCAACAAAGGTTGGCCTTTCAGCCACAAGGCCCGCGCCTAAAGGAGGCCGTCAGCGCAACAGGCCCACACAGCAACCCCAAGCGGCAAGTCCGAACCAGCTTCCAAAGCCAGCAGATCCGAGCAGGCTTCCCGGACAGCAGGTCCAAGCCCACTTCCCAAGCAGCAGATCGGAGGCCACCTCTCGAGCCAGATAATCCAAGCAGGCTTCCAGAGCAAGCCTTGGTCCAAGCAAAAAATTCAACAAAAAAAATCAGAAACATACTAGAAAAATTCCATAATGCAATTTACACAACAAAAAAACTGGTTATTTTGGTCTTTGGGCATTATTTGGTCAGTAAGAAGATCGGAGAAAATATTATGTTTGCTTATAAAAGGGAGAAAAAGTTCGTAAAAATTTTGATGCATGTCCCATGACACCCGAAATACACTTTCTCGGCCTAGCATTTTTGCTAAGAAAGTGGGAGGCATTATGATATGGCTAAAAGTATTCGTCCAGTCGGATGATGACACGTGGCACGATGAACTCAATCCAATCAATCTTGGATTGGGGATTACCATGTTGGCAGAGTGAGAGTCCTAGAAGAATACTGATGTTATCAAGAAGGAGTTATGACGTGATCCACAGAGATCCTAACATGATCCTAATTGATCCTAAGACCTATCTGATAAGAGTTGCAAGGTAATCAAGACTCTAGAAGCTAGGCCTTTATCAGGAAGATATCCCAGGGTACAGGAGGAGACAGACAAGCACCCAGTGCATAATTTCTACCCCTATAGTGAAGTTCTGACTTTAGCATCGGAGCCTCCTTTGCCGGAACACCCCTCGGCGGTCACTCTGTGTTTTATTTTGCAGGTCCATTCCCGGTCGTGGTTCCCGATCAAGATTTAAGCAGCAATAAGAACAAAAACAGAAAACATAACGTTGGGTTCCTCGGCGGAGTAATTCCAGAAGAATGGAGAAATGCCTTGGGGTGGCAACTCATAGGCGGGTGTGGCGATCCCACAGGCAGGCCATGGGTGGAACCGGTCATCACATATTATTTAGGTATCTAATGTGACTACTTGTACAACTCCAAAATTCATTGTAAGTCTCATACTTATTCCAATAATGTAATCTATATCTACATAGTATATAACAACCGAATCAAAAAAGGCAATGATAACTTCTTTGGTCGACACATCATCGAATCGGCGAAAGCTTCTTTGAGCAAAACTTCATTATGTTATATTTTAAAAAGTTAAATAGGTTTCTAAAAAATTCTAGACATATTAGTGTCCCTTAAGGTTTCTAAATATTATTTTGGATGGGGTCCTCATTTCTTAATCCAATTAAACTCATAAGATTAATTAATAACGGCTATAATAATAATTCAAAAACTAATTTCTAAACATTTTAAAACTCTATAGAAGCAAGACGCTGACATACTAGGACTTAGTTTTGATTATTGTATATATGCCTAAAAACATTCTCAAATATGAAAGTAACCATTGATTTATCTATTAAAAAATAAAAAATGGAATTTAGAAGAAAAATTGATGTAATTAACTTAAATTTATCATATCATACTATGCATCTACCATAATTAATGCAAAAAATATTAATATGATATATAGCATTATAATCCTCATGGAAAACCAAATATATAACATGGTTTTTAGATGGTACGGAGGGGAAAAATGGCTAAATCTTTAATTACTAAATAAAACTCCACATTATTAGTTAAGTAATATATTACGTTTTAATTTTGACTATTACCACCTCAAAATACTCCAAAGCAACAACATAAGCTCTTATAAAAATCTTTACTTAAAAATTAAATGTTTGACATCCAATTCAAAGATGTACTTAACCAACATACTATACTATTAAGACTTAATTTTAACTGTTAATATCTCAAAACACTCAAACAATATAAATTTGTGATTGCGGTTGCTAAAATGGCAGTTTTGTGAGTGTGTTAACTAACAAGGTATCTTTCCCATCAAGTTTGGAAGCATAAAGTGATACTTCTCACTTCACAAACACTGTCTTGACTCTTCCGCTCGTTAGCGGAAAGCTTCTTGTTTTTGTCCCTGTAACCATTGCTTGCTTTCTTATAGAACTTCAAGACTCGGGAATTAACGAACAGCAAGCCTACCTTAAACCAATGCAATTTGGCGACACTTTTCAGGTTAAACTCACAAAACTTCTCGCGGCTGAAGCCCTCATTATCATCAGTGTACGTCACTCTAAAAAATTCTCAGTTCCTCAAAGTCATATTATTGGATGCTAGTTCATCTTCCTCTGCTTCTACTACCTTTTCCTTTTATACTTAAATGATTCGCTTAGTTTTCATCACGACGTACTTAACCAGCCCTCTTGAGGGGGTTATTGGATCGATTGTCACATAGCCTGGAACTTAGGAACCAACCATCCAAAGAACACTATCGATGACTAACATAGTATTTTGACATTTTTTATCCCCCGTTGACATCACCGAGATAATATATTTGCTTTGGCCCAACATTCTCATTTGTATGCTAGCAACTCCGTCGATTCCCTTTTTACAACGTGAGAGAAATGCTTAAGAAAGAACATAAGCTTCAAAATCATGTGATTCTTCTTGAGCTTATTCAGTCAAGTTTATTTTCATATGATATGCTTCAAATCGTTAAATACTACTGCTAATTTATTAGGAGGGCAACCTTCACCCAAGTATTCTACAAATCCATACTGACAAGTTTAAGTTACAACCAAAGGAGTGCTAAAAGATACACACATTCAATATCCCTCTCGATCATCGCAATTCCGACCTAGATTCTTCGTCATCCTCCACCATATACGTCAAGAATGATTTGTTATCAGAATTCCTCACCGAGCAATTAGAGCGGATTTCACCATGTCCCCCTGTCAAAACACTGAGCTGCCCCATTTTTATCATTGCATGAACAAATTTGTCGAAAAACAATGCTTGATCGATCGCAAAGCTCTCAACAATGTCGCGTGTTTTAGCATCAGTATACAAATCTTGGTCTGAAGTGAATAGGCCTTGTCGGTTCATCAGGTCAACATAGTACTTGTTATCAAACGTGTTTGGGGTGCGAATATCCAACACGGTGGTGTTGCTGGAATCCGGTGGGGGTGGGGAACAAATTTGCTTGAGGTCATTGGCAAATGTTTTCTCCATTGTAGGGTCTTGGGACGGATAGAGTCGATGGGTGAAGGAACTGCAGTGGCCGATTCCAATGGTGTGGCCGCCCGAGAGGGCAACAACGTCCGTGGCGTCGAGGTTTTTGGTGGCGAGAGAAGCGAGGATAGCACTAGCGTTGCTTGTTGGTGGAGGAAGGTTGGCAATGGTTGCATCCCTTGTTGCGAAGTTGAGTCCATCCTTTCTACCCAAAGGAATATCGTAGTCAGGCCCACCAGACTGCAGTGACAAGTAAACAATTGCTAACGCATGCACTCGCAATTGAAATAGCGGAAACAAGACACAAGTAAATTAAATCTTATATGTGCGGTGCTAAATTGAACATGTAATGACCAAAAGTATACCAGAACAAAACCTTATCCAAATACCAAACTAAATTAAACTTATGTCCTTTAAAAAAAAGTCGCACGGACTCAATCTAAAAAATAGTTCAAAGCTATATTTGCTCTCCTTAAATATAAACTAAGATCAGAAGAGTAAAGTAGTATTTGAAATCACTTTCAGTTTTGATTTTCTATTTTTAAAAAAATAAAAATCAAAACTAGTGTAGTTTTTTATTTTTTACATAAATAAATGAGTGTTTGATTAACCAATTTTTAATTTTTTTTTAGTGTTTGATTATCCAGTTTTTATTTTGATTTTTTTTGTTGGTTTGCAGTAGTGGTGGTCGGCATGGTGGCCGGCTGGCCGTATTTACCAACAATTAGTTCTCAAAATTGAAAAAAAAAAAAAAAAACAGATAACCAACAACTTTTCAAACAGAGCTTAAGTTTGAGTAAAGTCAAAGACCGACCGTGGTCCACCTCACCACCATTTAACAGGTCCCTCTCTATAAAAGAAACTCGCTTGGCCTATTTAACATCATATCTGTAGTTTAGTGAGATGGACTTTCTTAAATTTATCGGTGCAAGATGATAGATTTCTAAGTCGAAATGACGATAAGATTGCATTGAAAATTAAAGGACACCAAAGTGATGCCTCTAGTATAGGATGATATAGATAGATAGATACAGGAATAGGAGCATCTTGCTAAAGAGGCCTCGAATGCTTTTGAGCTTACCAGAAATACAGCATCACGGGCTGAAATGGCGACAATATCAGCACACGACACAACCCTACCGCACTCCTCGTGCACGTGCCTCCGTAGGTCATCAATGATTTTAAACGCCCGAGCCCTTAAGGTGAGATTCGGAGGTGCATCCTTCTCGCTCGGCCCACTATGCGACCCATCAAGCAACACCGAACCATCACATCCCTTACAACGTACAACAACGCAATTAAAATTTGCAATGAAGAAAGCCAAACAACTTTTCAGTTGAAGTTTAGTTACTTCTTAAGATACAATATTGCCCACGTACAATCTCTTTTAAAGCGATGGACGGAGTAGATATTGTTTACCTGGACAAAGCAGTCATGAAAATGGAGGCGAAGCAAGCCAGCAGCTTGGCCAATATCCTCCTTGAAGATCTTCTTGAGCTGTTTTCTAACAATGCTTTCCAACTTGGGACAAGTGGATTCGTGAAAAGTCCATGAGAGTCCCTTCACGACGTGTGCAGAAGTAGGAGCTCCAGAGACACACACGGAAGAGGTTGATATCAGAAGGGCAGAGATAACCAAGAGCAAAGAGGCAGAAGAAGCCATTGTTCTGAATTTTTTGTCAAAGGCAACCCCGAAGAACCCATATTTATAGAGTGCATTTCAATGGAAGGATCTAGGAAGCCACATGGAAATCACAAGGGCCATAACAAGGGGAAAAAAAGAGCTGTTTCACTGTTAGATCTTTGAAATTTTGGGTTAGTTTTGGTCATATGTATCTACAAGTCATATGTAACTACAAGTCTTTGCAAGGAAGGACATGCAAATATGACGAGGATAAACATTCATGGACTACATTGTCAACTTGATGGAATATCTTACCTTGTCGGTGTGAATATTGTTGGGAATAATATAGGCTTTATGTATACTTGTGCAGAAATCAACTAAGTACAAAAATACTGAAATGTAGTTTACTAAACAGAACAAACAGTATTAGCAAGAACAATTAAAATTAACTCACAACAAAATCAGACAAACAGCAATGGAGAACCGAGGCGTGAATTTAATTCACTGTCCTTAAGACTTATTCGTCCCGCAACGGTGCTGACGGTTCTTGACGACAGTCTCCCAAGATACAATGGCAATACGTTTGAAATAGGAACACTCCAAATTGCAGACCCGGCGAACCAAAACAATGGCATAAAACTCTTTCGGAGACAGGAAATTCGGAGACAGAATATTTCAGAAAATAATTTTGGGATTCAGTTGTCTTTTTTAACTTCAGTAACTGACTCGTTTTTATACACAGTGTATTCATTGGGGGGTGCAACTCTTCACAGAAAAAACTACTAGCTGGAAAGGTCACAACTTTAGGGAAAAGAAAATAAATTTATTTATTTATTTAAATATTTTTGTCCCAAAAAGAATAAAGCCTGATGGGCCCAAGCCATGGACCGGGACTGGGCGGGGCGGGCGACGCGCGTGTGGTGGACCTTGGGTCAACCTAGGTCCTTCCTCCTTACAAAACATGGATACCCCCAAGGGGCCAAATCCTTAGCTCAAGGCTAAGCCTTATAAGGAGACAACATTGACTTTAATTCTTTTATGTGGGATTCTCTCTTCCCTTTAAATTGAACCACCAACTTCAACGTCAATTTTCTCATTCACCTTCCATTTGTTTTAAACATGTGAATATACCATGATCATTTATTCCAATAGAGGATCATGAATCAATTTGTTCCTAAAAATATGGTTTGGAACCAATTTAAAAATTGAGTCAAAGTTGCTTCTCCACAATGGGTTTAAAACCCAATTCCAACAAATATGACTTGTTCTGGCTTCTCTTCTTATCCAAAGAGAAACGGCTGATGTTGTTTCCCTTCGAGTTGCATATCATTCAGATCCGGCCTTGGAAACCGCTCCACCTCTTTTGTTTCCGATGTTGACCTCAACAGTAATGTATCTGCCACTTTATGCGGCCCATGGATTTGATGCCCATCGGCATCTCCTCTACCCTATTACCACTTGATCTAGATTTTTAAAATTCAACAGTGGTAATATTTATCATTTCTGCTTTCCTAACTCCAAGGCCATGTTAGCCAATTCAAGCTCCATAGTCAAGCATGGATTGTTGCTTGTGTTTTTTTTTCTAGTACTTTCTATACTCTGTTTTCAGAGTCAAACATTAGTTTGTGCTTTTTTAGGTTGTATTTCAATGTTTTAATTAATGAAGTGTTCGTTTGACCAAAAAAAGAGAGAAACGGGTGCTTATATTGGATCTCTTTCTTTCCCTTGTTATGACCCCTGACCTGTACTGCATTTTCACCTAGAAGGTTACAAATTAACCCATGATCTTAAAGCAACTACTGATTGGATATGATATCAGAACTTCAGGATTGACAATGTCTTCAATTTAAGTGTTTTTCTTTCTTTTCTTTTTTTTTGGACGATTGGATGGGATTACTTCAACCAATAGGAAGCTCAACTTTATTATGGTCATGATCATACCACATTATATACACTATCGTCCTTATCCTTGCTTCTCTTTGTCGTTCGAATTAATACATATTTGATGCTTAGTTGTTCTGCCACATTGCTTAACTCTCAACATTTGCGCAAAAAGTAATGTCAGAAGGTAAATATTAACACTTTATGTGCGTTGTTGGCGTCATTTCCTAATGAAAAAATTTTGGCGGCTATCTGAGTTGGAAGGTAGCTATGACCCCTAATATAGCAACAATTATTGATCGTTAAATATCTTTAATGACTTTCATTTAGTGACGCTTAAAAAGTGTTATTAAGAATTGTCGTTGAAAATGTTAACAAAAATATCATCAATTATTTTTAACAACCATTAATTGTGGCTATAAAGGGCGTTATAGCTATAATCCGAGGTGGCATAAAGAAATTTTCCTTCTCTAATCATGTAAAAAAATTTGGGCAATTAATGGTTTCATACTCGTTGATTATGTTATGTGACTGAGATTTAGGGCAAATATGCAGAAACGTACGTGTAGTACAGAATAGTCTTCGGACATATGAGAATTTATTGAGAAAGACTACACCCTCGTACTCACAATTAAAACGTGATGATAATGGTAGTAGATGGACCAACTACTTATTCCAGCAGTTGTTTTGCGTAATAAGGAAGCAATCAAGCAAAGGCACAACTAACCTCTTCAAGCTCTGACCTTTTACTTTTCTAAGCCATCCATAAAGTGAAAGAATCCGTTTTTTTCAGGCATAGCCTGCACCTCGAGCATGAGTGGGAGAACTACGACTGGCAACTGGTTCGGATTCGTCATTAATTAGCTACGTGTGACATGATCTGCTTCTCTTACCTTTGCGATTTCGACGCTTCTTATCTTACCTTTGCTTTGGCATGGCATGAAAAATCAACTCACGACCCATGTAACAAGCTACATCAAGTAAGAAGTGACCGATATTGCACACATCGTTTAGCTACTGCAAAATTATATGAATAGGCACTTTTTATTCATTATATAAGTCTAACCTAGTTCGGATCACAAGCCCATTTTACGAAAACTACAAGGAAAAAGACTTATAAAGACGGAATTGTCCTCATTCCGTCATAAAAGACTTTTAACGGTGGACACCCATTGCTAAAAGTTTGTTACGAATTACCCCTTTTTGGCGAAGGAATTTAAACATTCGTCGCGAAAAAATAAACTTTTAGCGACGGGACGATAAATTAATTAGCGACGAATATTCTGCTGCTAAAGATAAAAATTAATAATTTCAAAAAATATATAACGACGGAATTTTCCATCGCTAAAGGTATTACCTTTAGCTGCGGAAGATCCGTCGCTAAGAGCCCACCGGCAAAAAGTAATGGACTTTTAGCGACGGACTTTCTGTTGTTAAAAGTCTGTCGGTAATAACTTTCCGTTACTAAAAGTTTTTCAGTACACTTTTAATTAAAGACTTTTAGTTACGGAATCAAATCCATCGCTAAATTTTTTTTATTTTTTTAAAACCAAAACCTATAATTCAAATTCAAATATTCAATTCTCAATCCACATTAAGGTTAAATAATTGCTGATAATAATTATTTAATCCTAAAACACAGTATACATTTATTCAAATTTCAAATTTTATACTAACTGAAAAATATTTAAATTTTAAATTTCACGGGTTGTCCGACCCAAATTACACCCCTAATAATCAAAAGGAAAGAATAACGATGATGTAGAAACGAGTCATATACCTGCAGACTAAACGCGTGCAACAATGGCGATGCAACAACTAGAGAGGTCAAACCAAGAGAGTCAAATTAAACTAGGTGATTGGTTCCTTAAATAATGTTGAAAATTTTAGGAAAGTTGTCTACACATGGAGATTTCTCACAGGAATCGACAATACCAAACCCAAGACTTTCTACTCGAGAGACATAGCTCAAGGTTTGGAGATGATGTTGGTTATAGAAGGCCGTTGTCTATCAAAGTTTACCCTTGTAAAATACATGTTCATAAATACTCCGTGGTTTGGTGTAAGAACATGCACGTCAACAAGAAGCGGTGCCTCGATACACAAATTTACTCCTTCTAATGAGATTTGCATATATCTAGATTTACGAGGAGTTACAAGTGAATGTTTAGGAACGCTTCAAATAGAGTTCTAGACTAGCGACTTTTAAAATTACTAGGTGAACCGTATTAGAGACTGCCAGCTGACGTTTGCCTTACCTGCACGACACAATTATGATGTCAGCCCTAGCCGTCAGCCACCTTATCCGATTATCTCCATTTGGTTTTCTATTTGACTTGTGTTTGATTTTCAAAGAAGCTAAATATCTTCTGATTGTAATCTGTTGTAACCTACCTTTTTTATGTACATTTAAAATGTAAATCTTTCGGTATATAAATGAGAAGAGCTTTCACATAATGGTTTGAGATTTAAAGAAATATTACTCTTATTATCCTAGTCTTCCACACTACAACTTTCAACGTGTAAATTTACAGAAAGAAGGTTCTCAAGAAGCTCTCTAGTTACATTGATATGTGTCAAACAGAGGAATGTTAGACAAATCATGTTGATCAGGCCAACGGGTTGTTATCATAGATCCCTAAACTCAACAGCTATATTACAATTATTGCAAAACAAGTCCGAAAAAGTATATTATGAAGAATAGTGCCGTTGTTGGTTTAAGTCCAACTCAAATATTTGAACTCTATTTTCTATTGCAAACGCACCAATGGTCTACATCACAGGCAAGAGGAGTGGCATAACGAGAAACCTAATCAACCATCGACATTCTATATTAAAGTTTGACTTTCAATTTGGATGTGTTCATTATTTATTAGTTAATCATTCAATAATTATTAATTACATGGTGTCTTGATTGTTTTCTAGGGTTCGTATGCTCTAATGTTGTCGCCTATGCGTCCTTCTGGTCGAGCATCAGGCTCCTCCCTGGCGTCGTGAATAAGAAAAAAGGGCATACTCGTGGTAGCCACTTGCATGCACATTCAATGATGGAGCCATCCTTATCTTCTACTATGCACAAAATTGCTAAACTTGCAAAGATCCCTAAACTTATAGGAGCCGTGGTAAAGTAAATCTCTGAGCATCAAGTACAAGTATGTTCAGGTGTTTTTAGACGTATCACGCTATCATTATGTTATATTGACTTGAATTTCCCGTAGTAAGGTTTTGAGTATTTGTATTACAAAGATAGATTATATCAAAGACATATTGGAAGTTGATATTTAATTGGTCAAATGTCAATACACAATTATGTGTCAAGTATGTTGTTTTCATGTGTTTGAAGTGAATCTCAATGGAGTTTCCATCAACGAATCAGACACTGAACAAAGGATGACAAGCATCAAGATAACCACTTTGGACAATGATTGAGTGTATTAGGCTTGCACATGTGTTTTCCGTTGCTATCACAAACTTTTTAGCCCCCCTCCTGGTCTTTTTTTTTTTTTTTGGGTAAAATACGAGAATAACATTGATAAAGTTAAGTTACACAACCGCTCTGTTCTAGAGCTAGATCACGACATTCCCGTGATTCGGTATACATGACCGCAAATGTCAAAAATGAACGATAAACCTAATAAACATATACACATTACAATTGAACTAAAGCAGAACATATCATACAGTTTAAATCAACTTAAAGTAACATGCATAGTCTATAAGTTAGCAAGAACATTAATGTAAGTGAATTTGTTATTTGTAGTTTAACTGTTTGAGAAATTTGTGACATTGTGTTTATCATATGACGATTTGGGTAAGTTGCTAGATGTGGATTAAATTTTAAAACTGGTGGAAATTAAATTACAGGAAATAGGACTTTTTTTTTTTTGAAAAATTTATATAGGCTGGTATACCGGGCTTGTACAAAATAAAATCAACAGGTGTCTCTTGTCAAAGGAAATATCCCCAAGAAAGTCTTTTGTGTGTGGCTTGTCTTGAACGTCTAGTTGAGGCTCCTCTCTTGACATAAATGCACAATATATGTTTGATCTTTAATTGCGGTAGTTAATCATGGATGGTCAATAATATGTGTGCAAACTGTTTGATATACCAAACGCTAGGAAATATTTTGGTACCACAGCCTTAAAGGTGAGGGCATATTCAAATTTGCTTCATGTCTTTAGAAAACTAAAGGTTTCAATCATTACCATTGAATTGGGAGCCTGGGACATCCGCACGACGGTGTGTGGTCTCTAAACATGAAGAAAAATAGGATTAATTTTACGCTACACCTTATATTTAGGAGTCAATTGCACCCAACACCCCGTAGTTCTAAAATTGGCACCCAGCACCAAAAATTTTTAAAACTTGGTATACAGCACCAATTGACGGTCAAAATGGCTTTTGACCAGACGTCTGTTAACTTTTTAAGGGCAAAATGGTCTTTTCATCCATGAAATCCTAGTCAGCTCCAACCCCCTAAGCCCAACGTCATTTCTCTCTTCCCCATTTTCTCTCTGTTTCCTCTATCTCTATCTTCTCTCTCTCTCTTCTTTGTTTCTCTCAGTGCCCCTAACCACCGTGCACCAAGAACCCTCCTCTAGCGTCGCCACTATCTTTGGTGTCCAGCGTGGCCCCACGTCCTCTTTACCTAGCCTGACCTGTCACTCTCACCCTCGATTTGGACCACTGATTATGTGGTGATGATGTTGTGCAATGGCTGATTGGGCTCGCTGGAGATCGATGGGGAGATCACGTGATCAGGTGATTGGGTATGTTATGATTACGGCGGTAGGCACGGGGAGTGTATGATGGTCATTCTATTGGAGGTGATAATGGCTCATTGAATGGTCACCGTTGGTCGAACGCCCATTATTGGTGGTCATCATTCGGTTTGAGGTGGTGACCGTGGGTGAGGGTGAGGGATTTGTGGCAGAGGCGGCAATCATCAACGATAGGCGTTGGTGGCCGCGATTCAATTGGAGGGGCTGCCGTGGGTTTCAGGATTGGTGGTTGTGGGTAGTTATGGCTGGTCGTGGGTGGCTGACGGTGGTGGGTCGTGATAATGGAGAGAGTGGTGGCAGGGATGGTGGCACGCTGGGTAGTGGCTTTAATTAGAGGCGATGGCTCGTCAGGCAGTGGTTTCGGTTGGAGGAGGTGGCCGCACGTTTCGATATTGGTAGGGAAGATGAATAGTTGGGAGAGAAAAAAGGTGAGGAAATGACGTGGAGGGTCTGATGTTAATTATTGGGGCCATTTGGACCTGACGTGGACGAAAGGTGGATATAACAGATAAAAAGACCATTTTTCCCCCTTAAAAAGTAGCAGACGTATGGTCAAAGGCCAGTTTGACCGTCATTTGGTGCTGAATACCAAGATTTTAAAGATTTTGGTGTTGGGTGCCAAAATTAGAACTACAGGGTGCTGGGTACAACTGACCCCTAAGTACGGGGTGCAACATAAAATTAATCCAGAAAAACACTAGAAATGTAACTAAACAGGGATAACGTTAAAAAGGGGGCATAAATAGTTAAATTTGCCTCTTAATTTTTTATTTTTTTTAGCCCCTTGTGGGGTCACCACTGAGGCAATATGCAATTGAAAATCTTGTTTTTCAAATCATCATCTGTGTTGATATATGTCTTGTATTTATGTTTCATGTCGGTTACTCAAAGAATGTTGCAACTTAGCCCTTAGTATATATATAAGATATCTTGTCCCACATTGCTTGGTGAAAGAAGATCCATGCTTTCTCCAAGTATAAGTATGGTGTTTTGTGTTGTGTTTAAGGGTAAGAGAAGAGAGTCCTTCTTTGAGTAGGCAAAGAAGAGAGGAGAGTCCTTCTTTGAGTAGGAAACAAAGAAAGAAGAGTCCTTCTTTGAGTAGGAAAACAATTGAGAGATACACTTGAGGGAGTGTTGTAAATCTGACTTGAGAAAAGTGGATTTGAGTTCTCTAATATTTCTTGTGTTTTCTTATTTGGTTATCATGTTCTATACATATTTATCGAGAGCAATTTCATAACAAGTGGTATCAGAGCATTCCAGGTTTATTTTTTGGGCCAAAATTGAGATCGATTTGAGAGGATAAATATGTCGAACAACACGACCATGAAGTATGTCTGTTAACAATTTGATGGGAAGACGAATTTTGGCCTATGGCAAAGCTCAGTGAAGGATATCCTTGTGCAGCAAGGATTACTCAAGCCTTTGCTTGGGAATAAGCCTGAATCGATGGATCAGGATGATTGGGAGGAATTAGAGGCTAAAGTTGTATCTACAATACGGTTGAATCTAGCGCCTAAGGTTAAGTACCAGGTTTTGACATAGACTTCTCCAACAGCTCTGTGGCAGAAATTGGAGAAGATTTATATGTCAATCTTTGTCGAATCGGTTATATTTGAAGAAATATCTGCACCAGTTGCGGATGGATGAAGGTTCAGATCTTGGTGATCATATATCAGAATTTAATTGGTTAGTATCCCAATTGTCAAGTATAGATGTTAAACTCGAAGAGGAAGATCAGGCGATTTTTTTGTTATCTTCGCTTCCAAAATCATATGAGACCTTGAAGACTACGTTGCTTATTGGGAAGGAGACATTGCTTGTTGATGATGTTATGTCGACTCTTATGGACTCGAGCAGAGTTAATGGGCGAGTTCAAGCAGTCAAGGCGAAGGTCTAGTAGTAAGGTCTGAAAATAAGAATGGTCATGGAAGAGGCAGAGGTCGATCTAGAAGTAGAAATCTAGGGCATGGAAAAGACAGGTCTAAGTCTCGTGGAAAGAAGGAAAAGTTGAATACTGGTACTGTAAAGATATTGGTCACATTGCAAGGAAGTGTCCAGAAAGGAAGGAGAATAATAATGGAAAGAAACATGTGAACAATGCTAATGTTGCTGAAGAAGATGACAAAAATAGCGATGGTGATCTCTACTAGGTTTCCTCAGTTGAGCAGCAATAAGGTAATCTCTTATCAGCTAGAGACAACAGTTTTTCTACGGAATATGGTTTCTCGACTCTGCATGTTCGTTTCATATGTGCTCACATAAGGAATGGTTTGATTGTCTTACTCTATGTAACAGTGGTACTGTGTTAATGAGTAATCACTACAAGAAACGATGGATTTAGCGACAGACTTTTAGCGATGGAAGTATTTTCGTTGCGAAAACATATTTCAGCGACAGGTTTTACTCCAAAGGAGGAACCGAAATTCCACATCACTTCATCCGACAAACAACATTACAGTGATCTTTATGAGGGGACATCTGCATTAATAAAGTTCATACATACAGATTTGAGTGCTAACTACCAACAAGCAACACCTAGCACATGGAGCGTTACAGGCTCTCCTTTTGTCACCTTATCTCATCATATATATATACACATTATCTAACAATGGTTCAACATTCAACCCGCAATCATGGCCTTTGAGTTGATAGGTGTCATGTTTGCAGCTACCTTCCTTCAACGAGGGCACATTAACCCAGTATAGAGTACTATGATTGGACACAGTCATACAAATGGTGAGGAAATGCTTGTCTTACTAAGATACAATAGGACCTTTACTCGTTTACATCCTCTATTCATATACGATACATATGACTTACTTTAAGATGAACAGTACAATATAGTATGAACAGATTTTTTTAGGTCAACGTTGTTGAGCATAATTGTATTGTTAAGTTCATTTTTTGAGAATTTATATCTTCAAAGTAAGCGATAACTAAAATGTTGTGTACTTATCAGTGGCGCACATTGATGTAACTTATCTACCTGTTGTTGTTTGCCTCTCTACGTGCAAATCAGAACTCATAAGTGAAGGTGAGGAGAGCGTTGAGTGTGGTTGGCCACATTATCCAATAGTTTAAACTTATGTAGTAAGTCATAATTTAAGAACTAGACGACGCAAGAAGTAAACTAGAATTTTTTTTGTCTTCGGGATGCTGGGGTGACACCTCTAATGTACAAAATAGATCTTTCTCATGGTACTTAAATGGCTTTTGAACTTTTCAGCTTGTCGAGTAATTTATTGAAGGAAGAAGTGAACATTGCCAATGCGAAAGTTTATTAATCTATCTGAGTAGTGCTTTTCCCACTTTGAAGAAAATTGCTACTAGTGGATATAATGTTGATTTGTCTATCCATTTACTTAGCCAAAATTGCTGGAATAGGTTTGGTACGGACACATCCAATTATGTGACAAATGACATGAAATAAGCTGATTTGGGCTTCTTAAGTGTGGCCAGCAATTAACAAGTACTAAATTTGGGGCTCTCAACAAGCCCCCAGCACCAGCATGTGCCCGCCCCTTTTAGTTATGTGACAGTCAAGATGAGAATGCTTTATATAGATTTGAATTAATGGCATGAAATGCCAGTTCAACACAATTCACTAATGATCGTAGTCCAATTCACTAATTGGAACTTGTCCTAATTTGCCCTAATTGGAATTTGCCTTAATTGGCTCCATTGGTGAGTGATGTAGCTAAGCCAATTTAATTGTGTCACCTATTGAATGCCCTAATCGAATCGATCCCTAAATTAAACTAATTGAACCCTAAATTAAACCCCATAATCCAATCGAACCCTAAATTAAACTAATTGAACCCTAAATTGAATGCCCTAATCCAACCGAACCCTAAATTGAACTTATTTAACCCCCTAATTGAACCCTAAATTGAATGCCCCAATTCAACCGAGCACTAAATTGAAGTAATTGAACCTCCTAATTGAACCCTAAATTGAATGCCTTAATCGAATCGAACCCTAATTTAAACCCTAAATTAAATGCCCCAATTCAACCGAGCACTAAATTGAAGTAATTGAACCATAATTGAACCCTAATTAAACCCTAAATTGAATGGCCTAATCGAATCAAACCCTAAATTAAACTAATTGAACCCCTAATTGAACCCTAAAATGAATGCCCTAATCCAATTGAACCCTAAATTAAATGCCCCAATTCAACCGAACACTAAATTGAACTAATAGAACTCCCTAATTGAATCTTAAATTGAAGTAATTGAACCCCCTAATTGAACCCTAAATTAATTGTCCTAATAGAATCAAACACCAAATTAAAATAATTCAAGCGCATCGGATATGTGCAATTTGAACAATTTTTCCTATTTGAACATTGATCATTTGTTTGATAATTTTAGGTTGTTAATTGTGCATTTGAGAATTGTGATTATTGATCGATGATTTTAGATTGTTAATTGATGATTTTAGCTTATTAGTTGTGCATTTGAAGTGATTGAGATTAATAATTGATGATTATAGATTGTTAATCGTGCATTGAGCATTTGAGATATTGAGATTGTTGACGGAGGATGGGACCCAATTGGATTGAATAAGTGATTTTTATTAATTTTTATTGCATTGAGCATTTGAGAATTGAGATTGTTGACGGAGGATGAAACCCAATTGGATTGAGATACCTGTTAGTTAGTGCAGACACGAACACCACGTCTGATCGACGGTGTTTGACATTTAAAAAATAAATCAACATATGCCAATGTGTCTGGAGGTACGTGTCGGTGGGTGTCGAACACGTGTCCGAGGCGTCGGACACGTGTCGGGAGGCGTCGGACACGTGTCGAGAGGCGTCGGACATGTGTCGGGAGGCGTCAGACACGTGTCGGTATGTGTCGGACACGTGTCCGTGCCACACAACATCATCCGACACATGAATTCGGTCCAGAACCCGGATCTGGAGGATGAGGTCGTAGCTCTGACTTATAATCAGACGCACGTGCGGAAGAAAGACAAGGACAAGGAGCACCGGGCCGGCGACTATGTTTGGGATATTGTCCAGCGGATCGATGTAAGTCGATGTGTTTAATTAAGTTGTGAATTTTTTCTTACTATCCTCAATATTTGTTGCGTTAATTAATGCCCTAACATATCTTTAAATCATTGTTTTTGTAGGCCTCGTATGAACAGCTTAGGGAGTCCGGACAGCTATCAGCGTCCACTAGTACGGTGCGAGTATTGGGGTGTTGAAGCGATGGCTGGGGCATTGAAGCGATGGCTGGATACACCGAAGGTCGTCAGTCTGCCGAAAGGCCGCATACGCAGCATGCCTAGCACGATTGCTCGTGCCGTGATAGGAGCGTCCTCACCCCCCGCTGCCCCTGCACAAACACTGGCTCCTCGGCATCCGTTGGACAAGGAGGAGATCCAGCGCATTGCTACGGTGGTGTTGAGGATTATCAAGGAGTAGGATCAGTAAGGTACCGCTACTGGACATGTCGAGCCGGCCCCGGATCAGCAGGATCCAGATTCGGGACTCGGCAACCCCTGGTGAGCCCCTTCTCGTGCTCGGTCCCAGCTTGTCCCCCCTCCCCCCGCCCGGCTTGTACATGATGACTATTTTTTATAATTGATTGTATATATTTCATTGTGTATTGATTATTGTGCATTGTTGAGAATTGTGTATTGATTATCGTGCGTTGTTGAGAATTAAAATTTTTATTACAGGTTTGGATAATAGAAAAATTAAAAAATTTTGACTTTTGGCGACGGATTAATTCCGTCGCCAAAAAGTGTTTCGTCTATTAACTTTTTAGCGACGGAATATTCCGTCGCCAAAACTCTTATTTAGCGACGAAACATTCCGCGCCAAAAAAATTATTCCATCGTTAAATTCACAGAACAGAAAATAAATTAAAATACGTAATTAATAAATAAATCCGTCACAAAAAGTGCAATATTAGACGACATATTTGAAAATTCTGTCACCAAACTTTTAGTAACGGGCTTTTATACGATGGACTTTTAGCGACAGATTTTGGACTTTTAGCGACTGATTTTCAGGTCGTTAAAAGCCTTTTTTCTTGTAGTGAATGATGTTGTTTGTGAAGTCATGGGGATAAGTACCATTAAAATTAAAATGTTTGATGGGATTGTGAGAACCCTAGGTGATGTAAGGTACATACCTGACTTAAAGAAGAATTTGATTTCCTTGGGCACACTCGATTCTATAGATTGCAGTATATCTATAAAAGATAGAGTCATAAAAGTCAGCAAATGTGCCATGGTAATAATGAAAGGTCAGAAAACTGAAAATTTGTATAAACTGATAAGGAACACAGTTATAGGTGGAGCTTCAGTATCAACTCATACAGGTTCTAGCAATGATAACTCTGAGTTATGGCATAAACTCCTGGGACACTTGAGCGAGGGAGGTATGCTGGAACTTCATAAACGCAAGCTGCTGTAGGGAGTGAAATCATGCAAGCTGGACTTATGCAAATTTTGTATTTTTGGGAAGCAGAAATGAGTTAGTTTTAAAGCTGCTTCTCATACTAGTAAAGGGGTTCTGGACTATGTACATCCGGATGTTTGGGGATCCATCAAGCATATCTCAAATGGTTGAGCTCGTTACTGTGTTACATTTATAGATGATTTCTGAAGAAAGGTATGGGTGTACTTTCTGAAGCATAAGTCTGAAGTTTTCAACGTGTTTAAGCAGTGGAAGGCTAGAGTTGAAAATTAGACGGGTAAGAAGCTTAAGTACTTCATATCAGAAATGGCATGGAATACAAGGATAAGGAGTTTCTACAGTTCTGCAAGGATAAGGGTATCATCAGACACTTTTCTGTGATGAGGACTCCAGAGCAGAATGGGGTTGTCGAAAGGATGAACAGAACCTTGCTGGAGCGAGCTAGATGCATGAGGTTGAATGCAGATTTGCCTAAGAGTTTCTGGGTTGAAGCTGTTAACATAGCTTGTTATTTGATCAACCGTTCTCCATCATTTACCATTAATCACCGAGTTCTTGAAGAGGTATGGTCTGGTAAACAAGTTAATTTTTCTACAATGAGAATTTTTGGTTGTCCTGCGTATGTTCATCTTTAGACTAAAGAATGATCCAAACTTGATCCTAAGTCAAAAAAATGTATATTCCTTGGGTATGAAGAAGGAGTAAAAGGATACAGGTTATGGGATGCAGTGGCCAAGAAAAGAGTGATCAGTATAGATGTGGTATTCAATGAAGCACAAATGTTGGATAGGGATGCAACTTCTAATGAGAGGTAGGATCACATAGTGGAGATAGAGTTGCATGAGCAGAGGACAAAATCAACTGATGCGTCTACAGATGGTTCTATAGATGAGCAGTCTTTAGAGGAACCAGAGGAGCATCCTAGTGATTCTTGGAATTTTGTCAGAGATAAAGAATCACGTACCAAGAAACCAACTCAAAGGAATGGTTTTGAGGACTTGGTCTCATTTTGCACTATTCGTGGGAAGTGAAGATCCTACCAGTTACAACGAGGTTGTCAAGGCAAAAGATGGTAACTTGTGGTTGACAGCAATGGATGAGGAGATGCAATCTCTACGGAAGAATCAGACTTGGGAATTAGTTAAACTTCCAAATGGTATGAAGGCTATTGGATGCAAGTGGATTTATAAGAAAAAGGAAGATCAGAAATACAAGGCAAGACTGGTTGCAAAAGGGTATTTTCAAAAAGAGAGAATTGATTATAGTGAGATCTTTTCGCCAGTGGTGAAGAATACTTCTATCAAATTGATACTGTCCATTATAACAGCGTAGAATATGGAGTTGGAGCAGCTTGATGTGAAGACAACTTTCCTCCATGGTGATTTGGAAGGGAAGATCTACATGCAGCAACCTGAGGGATTTATTGAGCCTGGGAAGAAGGACTATGTATACAAGTTGAAAAAGTTTTTATATGATTTGAAGCAGTCCCCTCAGCAGTGGTATAAGCGATTCGACACTTTCATGGTTACTCTCATTGTGAGTATGATTGTTGTGTGTATTATCGAGTCCTTGAAGAGGGTTCACTATTGTTGCTTACATTATATGTGGATGATATGTTGATCGCTGTAAAGAGTAAGTCTCATATTCTGCACTTAAAGAAATTGTTGAGCAGGGAGTTTGATACGAAGGATCTTGGTTCTACCAAGAAGATCCTTGCTATGGAGATTCATAGAGATGGAAAGGCAGGAAAGTTATGGGTAACTCAGAAAAGTTATGTTGAAAAAGTACTAGAGAGGTTTAGTATGCTCAATGCTAAACCAGTTAGTACACCATTGGCAGCTCATTTTCAGTTTCCTCACAACTTTGTCCAAGTATAGAGGAAGATATTGAGTATATGTCTCGAGTATCCTACGCAAATGCGGTTGGTTGTCTAATGTATGCCATGGTGTGTACCAGACCTGATATCTCACATGCAGTTAGTATGGTCAGCAGGTATATGGAAAATACAGGAAAGAAACATTGGGATGCAGTGAAGTGGATCTTCCGTTACCTAGCAGGTTCGACCAACTTTTGCATCATGTTTGATCGTGATGGGGTAAAAGGTGAGGTTTCTTGCTTTGTGGATTCTAATTATGCTGAGGACTTGGATTCCAGGAGGTCCACGACTGGATATATTTTTACATTCTATGGAGGGCCGATATGTTGGAAATCAGTGTTACAGTCTACTACAACATTTTCAACTACGGAGGTAGAGTACATGGCATTAACAGAGGTAGCTAAGGAGGCATTATGGTTAAAGGGACTGATAGAGGAGCTTGGCTTCAAGCAGCGTGGTATTTTGTTACAGTGTGACAATCAGAGTGCAATGGATTTGGCAAAGAATCAGGTTTTCCATGCAAGGACCAACATTGATGTACGTTATCATAGGGTCCGAGAATGGATTATTCTAGACAAATTGTAGTGCACAAGGTTCACACTAATGACAACGCAGCTGATATGCTCACGAAGACAGTCACAACGGAGAAGGTCAAGCATTGCTTGAGCTTGATTCATCTTCTTTCTTGCTAAGTTCGAGGTGGAATGCATCCATACCTTTAAAGGGGATGCAAGGTACAGTACCTGAAAGAAGATACTGTAGACATGTCGCACTTTTCTCATGGAATGGTTTGTTAATAATACAAGCCAAGGTGGAGATTGTTGATATATGTCTGGTATTTATGTCCCACATCGGTTACTCAAAGAAGGTTGCAACTTAGCCCTTAGTATATAAGACATCTTGTCCCACATTGTTTGGTGAGAGAAGATCTCTGCTTTCTCCAAATATAAGTAAGGTGTCTTGTATTGTGTTTTAGGGCAAGAGAGGTGAGTCCTTCTTTGAGTAGGCAAATGAGAGAAGAGTCTTTCTTTGAGTAGGAAAACAATACTTGAAAGAGTGTTGTAAATCTGACTTGAAAAAAGTGGATTTGAGTTCTCTCATATTTCTTGTGTTTTTTTATTTAGTTTTCGTGTTCTATACATATTTATCGAGAGCAATTTCGTAACAATCTGTTTCTTGTGTTAATTAAATGTATATGTAAAACAAGAAAATTCTAAATTGACTCCTAATCACCAACTAAGCCATCTAATCTTTGAAATCATAGATTCGAATAACAGTTTAATTTATATGACAAGAAGATATTAGACACAACATCATATTCTAAATACGCCTCTACTTGTTTTATTAATTTTTTATTATTTGTAAGAACAAGAAGAAAACCTAATTTTACCTAATTATTCGTTCGAACTCAACATCTCGTCGTCAAGTGGCATACATACCCAACTGGCTAATTGGCATCAAAACCTCATAGCTCTGATCTTAAGGGAGGCAACTTAAACTCTAGTACGTGGTCTTACGAAAATACTTACGCAACTAAATTCTATAATTGAATACTAGGAGGAAACTATTTTTATAATCCAAGAGCGAGAATTTGATCGCATAGCTAGAGGGTATTTACTTTACTAAAGAAGTGGAAAAAGTATGTCTTTTGATTATTGCTTGACTGCCAGTGGTTTGGATGAATCCAGGATGCAAAAGAACCAAGAATAAGTGTACTGGGGGAAGGGAACTCCCCACTAGGGCTGTATACGAACCGAGTTCGAGCCAAACATGAGTGTGTTCGAACTCGGTTCGTTTAATTTTTGGTATGTTCGAGCTCGGCTCGTGTTCGTTAAGAGCAAAAAATTCAATGTTCGAACTCGGCTCGAGTTCGTGACTGAAGAACTCGGGCTCGACTCGCTTGACTCGTTTAACAATACGAGTCGAACTCGAGTTCCGAAACTCGGCTCGTGTTCGAGTTCAACATCCAACAAATCCTTAAATCCCTAAATCTGCAAAAAGAAAATCCTCAAATCTTTCAATCTAATCAAGCTAAAATGAATTAAAAGCAAAATTATAGAATATATAAGAGGGATGCAGAATAAAACACTACAAATTAAATAAATTCTTGGAGATCTTGATCTATTGGAGATGAAAACAAAGAAATGGCGTCGTTGATGCATGCGCCGGCGACGGGGAGATGATGACTTCGAAGACATACGCCGGCGACGGTTAGATGAAAACTTCAAAGACACGCGACGACGAGATGATGACTTCGAACTTCGAAGAGATGCGGAGACGGCATCGTAGACAGGCGGAGACGGCGTCGTAGATGGCGTCGTTGACGGCGTCGAAGCCATGATGTGCATGCGTGGAGAGAGAGAGAGGGTATGTGCGATCTGTGAGGGGTGTGTGTGTCTGTGTGTGTTTGTGTGTGTGACGGGAAAGGGGTGCAGAGTAGATGGCCGCAGCAGTGGCCTGTGTGTGCTTTGTATGTGTTTAGGTTAGGTTTTAGTTTATATACTTAGGGTTTCTTATATGTTGGGCTGTGTATTGGGCTAATCCCATGGGCTTGGGGTTTTGGGCTAACTAACTTTAGGGCCTCAGTTTAAAGTATTAAGTTGTATGATTATGAAAATGTTAATTTTTTAAATATATTATAATTGATTTATTATTTAGACGAGTTGTTCGCGAACACGTTTGCGAACATTTTGGAGTGTTCATGTTCAGCTCGTTTAATAAACGAGCTCTATAAACTTGTTCGTGTTCGGTTCGTATATTATAAGAACAAACACGAACGAGTTTTAAGGAGAACGAACCACGAGCCGTTCGTGAACGGCTCGGTTCATTTACAGCCCTACTCCCCACCAACTTTTGGCTTTGATAACGGCAATAGTTTCTAGCTTACACTATTCACCTCAAAGCAGTAGTCGTAGTACCTTTTGAAATGACCCCCGTAAATGTCATTGACCAAATTAACTTCTCTGTCCGCTTTAAATTTGGAAACACCAGACTTTTCTTAACTGTATCCCTTATTGCCTAAATTAGCCATGTGGGATTTGTTGTAAACTAATCTAAATGTTATTAAAAAAAAGTCAATTATATCTAATATGTTTGTTACAATATATGTTGAGGCAAATATGTTCCCTTTAATATGTTCTTAACTATCCAGGTTTCTTTCCCATCAAGTTTAGAAGCACAAAGTGACCTTCTCACTTCATATACATTTTGCCTTGACTATTTCTCTCTCCTTGTAACTATTGCATGCTCTCTGATAGATTTCTTCGAGAATCTGGAATTAACAAACACCAAGCCTACCTTAAATTTCTGCTTCTTCGAGTCACTTTTCAGAGTTCAACTCAGGAAACTCTCTCCGGCCTAGACCCTCTGTTGGAAAAATATAGGCTTTGATTTGTATTTTTTATAACAAAATATTAGCAATACCAAGATATTAAACGTAGCAAAATAATTGAAAGTAATTCTATATGAACTGTTGATAAAATTATGTAATCTAAAGCAGTAAAAGGATATAAAATAGCTCGTCCGTGAGAATTGTGACAGAGTCACTGTCCTAAAGACGTTATTGCCTCCCTACGTGCAGGTGTTGACGGCAGATAATGTCTCCAAGATAAAATCCATTGACGCAGCTATGTCTCCTCCATGTGCACGTCCACAGGAAGACGGTATGAACAAGTCCACGATCACGTTGCCCAAGTATAAAATATGAAAATAACTTAAGAAGAAAAACATTGTGATAGTAAAGAAGAAAACACTAAGTGTGGAAGCATAGTTGCTTCTAGTCTTCTATGTCACACCCCATGACCTTATATACTTGGCCAAACATAATCCATTTATTGGCTACATAAGTAAGATTAAAAGCCTTTGTAACTCATGGAATAATCATAACCATTCTCAATAATGTCAAATAATAAAGTATATTATATACACCATAAACACATTTGAGTTAATAATATTCATTATTGCATTTGTAACTCATTTCATAATTTACATGTAAGTAAATACATATAGCCATAAATTGTAATATAATAATAATGCTATAATGTACATTTTATTAAAATATTCCAACAATCCCCCACTATTTTGATAAAATAAAATGATAATTTAAAATACTTAAAAAACCACTGATGAAATGTATATAAAGCTCACCATTCCAACAAAATCTAAAGCATTTAAAAACTTCTCAATGAAAATCATGATACATACATAAAACTCCTTTATTATTATATGACTATTTTTTTTTCTTTCGTAAAATAAAGCCATGGTTATTGCACATTATAAACTCATAAAGTAACAAAATAGAAAATACATAAATAAGATGGGCAACTTGTATTGTGCAATAGGTGTTGGTGCCTTCATGGCTTGAACCAACACTTGGTGTTGACAACTTCCATTTGAGAGAGCCGTAATGGACTACGCCTTGAATTAGGTCCCTTGGCCAAACTTCAGTTGTCACACACACAATACTGATATGGGACTTAGTTCGCGGGTTAGCGCTTTTAATGGCCATGCGCTCTTATCTTGATTCTCATGAGAGTCTTTAGGGAATGGCCCATGGTTCCCACAGTCGCGGCCTTACGACCACTCTCACTTAGGTGAGTCCTCCAAGGGTACGTGTGACATGTACCTTGCGAAAATATTCGCCTCGGGCTCATTCAGGGAAAATCCCTTCCTGGACGTCACACTAAGTAGCACAAGCACCGCACGGATGGGGAGGAGACGCTCTCCTATTAACAAAAGGGTGCTACTTTTATCACGAGTCACGCTTTACGGGTTGTTTCTACCCATTGAACCTTCTTCATGGGATCTCCAATCACAAAGGATGGGTTACTCCCGCTGGTGACTCCCTGTGGGCTCACCCCATCCGCCTCAGGTGAAAAAGGATCTAGCCTCTGCGCTAGTCCCGAGGCAAGTTGCGCAACTTTTATGAAGCCTCTTATAACTTATTTTCTATTCATCGATGAAGTGTCACAAATCTGAAGAATTTTAAGGGCCCAATAGTGCACATCGAAGCAACATATGGATCTCATCAAGTAAATCAAGTTTCAGTGGTAGCATCCACTTCGCTTCGCATCAAAGGTGATACTAGTCAGTAGCCTCACTACTAGGAATCAAACATTTGATCAGTAATCTACTACTAGGAACTAGTCTTGTTAATATATTGTGACCAGTAGTCCTTCACCTACTAGGAGCCACGTTTTCCTCAACATTTGCCATGCTTTGCATAACATAATCTCACATCAGTAGCAACTTTATAAAAATCTTCTGATAATTTTCAAGAATTTTGAATTTCAATTCTCAAGCTTTGTAAAAGTTAGATAAAATCCACTTGCAAATATGGTTTCGAATTTGTGACAAATATTTGGTATCCAAGATTTAAAATATTAAAAAAAAATTTAACGCCTCGCATTCTAAAAATCAAAACTTAGATACCATTTGAAATAAATATAAATACCACAACTATAAATATCAAAATAGTCATCAGAAGTCAAAGACTTCGGTTATCATAATTTAACATCTTTACCAAAGTATAATTTCAATTGCTAGACTTTGGCAACATACACTTTGCAATTTTTTTTTCCTCTCTTTCCTTCTTCTTCCAAGATTTAAGCACAGTTATACTGAACAACCATACATGCTTAGAGATCCAAGCTAGCAAAGCTAAGCACAAGAAACAGAAATCCATGCATGAGATATATTAAAAAAATCTCACTACGCGTACATGCACACGACATCCTAAACATAGACTTAAAATTAAGAACATACTATATATAGATGTTCCTTTATGTTGCTAATCTTCTTTATATATACATGACTCAAGAAATCATAATTATCTTCAAATCATGTACCCCACATTTCGCAGTCATGTATTTTTCAAAGAATTTAACGTTGATATAAGGGTTTTCATAATTTTATCAAACAATTTATTTCATAGACACATTCAGCAAAATAAAATCAGCTTCAAGTTACTTGTTTTACAAAAGCCGATAATTCCATGAAAATTTTCCTCTCTTGAAAGAGAACTTCACAAACTGATTTTAGGTGGTTCACCAAACTATAACTCTATGTATAAAATCTCAAAAATACCTTTTTCTTTTTTTAAAAAAAAACATGTGTCAAAAATTAAAAGGAATAAGTGTATGTATTATCCAAATACAACTGCTTACATACAAACATAATAATCTACAAGTAAAGGCATCTATGTTATTGTCACTAAATATTATGTCCTGAAAAGGTCATGGTATCATTAAATCTAAATATCAAGTTTTTATTTACTTTAGCATAAACCTTTTGAAAACTATTCAATTTATATCCAAAACGCTATCAAACTAATATTTTAAAATCTTAATCCAATTCATACACAAAAAGTATCTAGCAAAAGTTCATTTTAATTTTTTTTTCTTTGCTTTTCTCCATTATCCACAAAACAAAGAGCTAGATGAAAGGGTAGCTCATGAAACATCTGATGCAAGTAAGAGATGTACGCTCATCATACTTAGAAAATGTTTACCCCTTCATCTAAAACGTAACACTTTTTAAATCACATTATTAGTATTATACCTGACATTAGCTAGCACTAAAGATAAATTATTTTGTGATATATAACATCATTTATAAGTACAACTATCAAAACAAATCCGGTTTTAATGAAGCCTCCTTTTTTTTTAAATAAAATATTTTATCAAAAGGAAAATGTCACTTTTATTACAACCGCAATAAACTATTTTAGGTGGTCGTGAAAACTGAAAATTTTCACGTAATTTTCAAACATTACAAAATGAGCTCATTAGCTCAAAGGTGAAGCCCATGAAAATTGGCACAAATAAAAAATATTTCATACAAAATTAAATAGATACCAAGTATCACACAAAAGCGTCTTGATTCAAGAGCCCAAATTAATTGCCTTTTTTTTTTCTTCCTCATAGAACTCTTAGTCACGCTACCAAAATTAGTAACTCAACTCACTTGCCTGTATAGTAATAAACAAGAAACCCACGCTATGTCTCATAGCGTCAATTCAAATAAATATAACTAAACAATAGGGTAACAAACACATTATCTACGCTAAATCAATTTGCACAATATGCAGATACTCTTACTCATTTTATTTTCAAACAAATGAAGGTATCAAATGTGCAACGTAGCTAATTATAAGTTAGAACTTACCTCAACGTGATATGAAAATATCACAGTATCATCTCGGTATTCAGTTTTGTAGTGTTAGGAGGTTTCCATGACAAATATAAATGATGTTTTGCGGCAATTGCCACCATGCAACCTTGGCATTCCCTACTCTTTAAAGCCTTGTACCTCCACCATTATACAGAAACACCAAGCAGTGCATTTACACAAGGGCAAAAGCCAAGCCAAGCCATGCCTTGAACATTTGCATGCTTGCTTGCGAAATTTCTTCCAGGATCACAAGTACCAACAGAAGGAACCAAGGGCAGGTCCTGTGGTGTCAGTGAGTTGGCCTAAGTGCTTGATTAACCCGTATAAAATAAGATGAAGAAGAACTTTGAGCTTCACTCAAAGAACCAATATCATCCACAGAATAACGATGACTGCCCTGGAGGAACTGAGTGACTTGGAGCTGCGGAGAACGGCGCAGGAAAGCCAAACGTCAGTTTCAATTTTGGCGGAGTAGCTGGGCCGGATTTCTTTCCGAATCCTTGAAATGCCATCCGAAAAACACACTTGCAGGAAAATCCCAAAGCCCCTCATCAAGTGGCGGTGATACTAAAACCTTTTTCTTTTTAGAATTTTTTTAAAAACTATATACAAATCAAAACCGATAACGTCTTTAGCTGTTGAAAAAATATAGGCTTTGATTTGTATTTTCTATAACAAAATATTAGCAATACCAAGATATTAAACGTAGCAAAATAATTGAAAGTAATTCTATATGAACTGTTGATAAAATTATGTAATCTAAAGCAGTAAAAAGATATAAAATAGCTCGTCCGTGAGAATCGTGATAGAGTCACTGTCATAAAGACGTTATCACCTCCCTACGTGTAGGTGTTGACGGCAGATAATGTCTCCAAGATAAAACCCATTGACGCAACTATGTCTCCTACATGTGCACGTCCACAGGAAGACGGTATGAACAAGTCCACGATTACGTTGCCCAAGTATAAAATATGAAAATAACTTAAAAGGAAAAACATTGTGATAGTAAAGAAGAAAACACTAAGTGTGGAAGCATAGTTGCTTCTAATCTTCTATGTCACACCCCATGACCTTATATACTTAGCCAAACATAATCCATTTATTGGCTACATAAGTAAGATTAAAAGCCTTTGTAACTCATGGAATAACCATAACCATTCTCAATAATGCCAAATAATAAAGTATATTATATACACCATAAACACATTTGAGTTAATAATATTCATTATTGCATTTGTAACTCATTTCATAATTTACATGTAAGTAAATACATATAGCCATAAATTGTAATATAATAATAATGATATAATGTACATTTTATTAAAATATTCCAACACCCTCATCATCCTCAGTGTTACTCTAAGTTCTTAGTTCCTCAAACTCATATTATTTGGTGCTAGTTCATGCTCCTTGGCTTGTTCTACCTTCCTTATACAGTCATAAAAGACTCGCTTATCACGACCTACTTGACTAGCCCTCTTGAAGGAATCATTGGATTGATTTTTACACATATCCTAGACCTTAGGCAACCAACCATCTAAGAACACTAGCCCTGACTAACATAGTTTACGTTTTTTAATTATCACCGGTCCATATCGCCGAGATAGTATATTTGCTCTGGCCCAACGTTCTCATTTGTACGTTAGCAATTCCTTCATATTCACTTGTATCAACGTGGGACAAATACATATCCTTATGAACAAAGGTAAGCCTCAAAATTGTATGATAGTACTTTTCAGCTTAATCAGTCAAATTTGTAGCATGTGATATGTTTGGAATCTTATATACGACTGTTAGCTCATTAGGATAGCAACCTTCACCCAAAGATATCACAAATCCATTTTGCAACGGCTTATTTTAACAAGTTACAACCAAAAGACTGCCTAATAATACACACAGTTGCTACCCTCTCAATCATCGTAATTCTGACCTAGATTCTTCGTCATCCTCAGCCATATACGTCAAGAATGATTTGTTATCAGAATTCCTTACCGAGCAATTACAGCGGATTTCACCATGTCCCCCTGTCAAAACACTGAGCTGCCCCATTTTTATCATTGCATGAACAAATTTGTCAAAAAACAATGTTTGATCGATCGCAAAGCTCTCAACAATGTCGCGTGTTTTAGCATCAGTATACAAATCTTGGTCTGAAGTGAACAGGCCTTGTCGGTTCATCAGGTCAACATAATACTTGTTATCGAACGTGTTTGGGGTGCGAATGTCCAACAGGGTGGTGTTGTTGGAATCCGGTGGGGGTGGGGAACAAATGTGCTTGAGGTCATTTGCAAAGGTTTTGTCCATTGTAGGGTCTTGGGAGGGATAGAGGCGAGGGGTGAAGGAACTGCAGTGGCCGATTCCAATGGTGTGGCCACCCGAGAGGGCCACAACGTCTGTGGCGTCGAGGTTTTTGGTGGCGAGAGAGGCGAGGATGGCACTAGCGTTGCTTGTTGGTGAAGGAAGGTTGGCTAGGGTTGCATCCCTTGTTGCAAAGTTGAGGCCATCCTTTCTTCCCAAAGGCACATCATAGTCAGGCCCACCGGACTGCGATGACAAATAAACAATTACTAAGGCATGCACTCACAATTGAAGAAAGCTAAAATAAGACACAGGTAATCTAGTATATTTTTTGTGTGTAAATTGGAACTGGACTAAATTGAACATGTAGTGACCAAAATATACCAGAAGAAAACATTATCCAAGACCATACGGAACTTTGGTCCTTTAGAAAAAGGTCGTACGGACTCAATCCGAAGACACTTCAAAGCAGTATTTGCCCCCTCGAATATAAACTAGGAGCAGAGATTAAGTCTGTGTAAAGTGAAATTTAGAGAGGCGCACTTTCTTAAATTTATCAGTGCAAGATGATAGATTTCCGAGTGAAAATGATGATAAAAGTAAACTATAGACTGGATTGAAAAATTAAAGGTGTGAGACACCAACGTGATGCCTCTGTAGGCTGATTTAGAGAGATAAAGGGAGTGTGTCTGTTCACATAAGCCATTGGACGCTTTTGAGCTTACCAGAAATACAGCATCACGGGCAGCAAGGGCGACAATATCAGCACACGACACAACCCTACCGCACTCCTCGTGCACGCGCCTCCGTAGGTCATCGATGATTTTAAACGCCCGAGTCCTTAAGGTTAGATTCGGAGGTGCATCCTTCTCGCTCGGCCCACTATGCGATCCATCAAGCAACACCGAACCATCACATCCCTTACAACGTACAAGAACGCAGTTAAAACTGGCAATCAAGCAAGCAAAACCACTTCCACTTCAGGCTTAGTTACGTTTTAGGATACAAAATTGCCCATAGGGAATGTTTCTTTTTAAGTGATGGAGGGAGTAGATATTGTTTACCTGAACAAAGCAGTCATGAAAATGGAGGCGAAGCAAGCCAGCAGCTTGGCCAATATCCTCCTTGAAGATCTTCTTGAGCTGTTTCCTAACAATGCTTTCCAACTTGGGACAGGTTGATTCGTGAAAAGTCCACGAGAGTCCCTTTACGACGTGTGCAGAAGTAGGAGCTCCACAGACACACATGGAAGAAGTTGATATCAAAAGGGCAGTAATAACCAAAAGCAAAGAGGCAGAAGAAGCCATTGTTTTGATTTGTTGTCCAAGGCAACCCCAAAGAAGCCATATTTATAGAGCGCAGTAGCCTTTGAATGGATCTACGAAGCCATTTGAAGGTCACAATCTATGCCATTGTTTTTTCTGTTAGATCTTTGAACTTTTTGGGTTTATGTAAATCCATATGTATCTACAAGTCTTTGCAAAGAAATATATATTATCAGCCATGGTTACGTAGTCAAGGAAATGCAAATATGATAACCACAAATATTTAAGAACTATAGCATCCAACTTGCTGCCCAAGAATACTTGTACAGTGGTGAACGTACGTGGTTGAATGGAGTTATTTTGTATTTTCTCGCAAATTAGCTTGTGTGAAAATCCTGTATAGCTTGGTGGAATATCTTACCTTGTCAGTGTGAATATGACTTGTTCCGGCATCTCTTCTTATCTAAGAGAGAAATTGGTGTTAAATAAAGCTACTTGGATCTAATTTATTTCCCTTGTTATGACCCTTGACATGTATTCACACTGCATTTACACCTAGAAGGTTACAAAATAACTTAAGGTCTTGGAGCAACTAGTGAGTTGATACGATATCAGAACTTTTGGATCGACAAGGTTTTCAATTTAAGTTTTTTTTTCCTTGCATTTGGTTCCTCATCGCATGAATGAAGTTACTAGCTCTAAAGAATCACCGTGACGGTTTATGACGTAATGTAAAGAATGGATGAGACTTTGCAATGCATGATATGATGATTGGATGGAAAGAGGAAGCTCAACTTTCTTATGGTCGTGATCGTATCACATTATACTGATCGCCATTGTCCTTGCTTTTATTTGGCGTTCTAATTAATCATTATTTGGTGCTTAGTTATTCACTCACATTGGTTAACTCTCAACATTCAAGCAAAAAATCACGTTGGAAGGTAAATATTAACGCATAATATGCGTCTTTGGCGTCATTCTCTAATCTTGTAAAAGATTCAGAGCAATTAACGGTTTAACACTTGTTGATTTTGGTTATGTGATTAAGCTTTAGGGCAAACATGCAGAAACGTGTAGTTTAAATGGTCTTAGGGCACATGAGAATTTATTGAGAAAGACCACATAGTCATCATATTTGTTGATAATATATATAGTAGTAGATGGACCAACTACATATTTCAGCAGTTGTTTAGGGAAGGAAGCAACCAAGCAAATGCACAAGAACCACAAGGTCAATACTGTACTAAACATCAAGTTCTGACCTTTTTCTTTTCTCTTCTAATACTAGAACTATCCAAAACCTTTACCTAGCAATTTGCAAGGGTTCCCTTTGCTGTAACCATCAAACTTCTAAAAAGAATAGACTAAAGCTAATCAAGAGTAATATAAAAATTTGGGGTAAGTCTTTGTAGGTGACAACTAGTTAATTAACCCGAGTCAACCTCGGGACGGTTTATAAAATACAGTATATTATAATGTTTTAAATTTTGTATTAATTTGTACCACATATCTTAAGATAAAAAAAAAAAAAGACACTAACAATATAAAAATATTTTATTTGGCTACAAAAAATAAGCTTAGTACCTAATATAATCACGACTAACTTAAGTAAAATTTGAAACATGAATTCACTTGCATTACTCCTAATATTTTATTATTAAATAGCATCGTTTCTTTTATTAGACTCCATGTAATAATTATGACATATGTGCATGTACATGTGTTTACATGTAATTTTGTTATATTATAAGTTGAAAGATACTGAATAGATAGCGACACAATAGAGTCGCTAGATACTTGTCTTCTTAAATTAAGATTTTATTTTAAGTTGTCAAGTCGTTTTTTAAATGAATATTAGCTTAGCACTAGAGTAGTAGAATAATCATGTTAGGGCCATATAGAGCTAAATGGCGGATACGATTTTATTTGTAATTAAAATATAGTGACACTATCAAGTATCTTTTTTGAATTATAAATGTTACATATGGATTTAATTCTTTAACTTCAGAAGGTCTTTAATACCATTACATATATATGTTCCCGAGATTATTATAATGATCAAATAAAAATTTAAAAGGAATAAAGTTGGATTTCAAATTTAACAGGACTTATGTGTGTATCTTATCACTTTCAAATAAGTTATTACTTTTTGCAAAAATAAATTAAACTGAATGGCCACATAATATCCAATATTTTAATATATATGTTTTTCCATTAATTCATGTAAGATGTTAGTAATGAGAATGTTCAATTGATGAACTTGACATGTCCTTATTTTGGAGTGTTGAAATTATTTGTCACATCTTTTATGACTATTATTTATCGTCAAGTTATAGTTTTTATATCTACTAAATGCATTCAATGATATTTTCTCATAAACTACACTTATTTTATCACAACATAATATAACATTTATATACTAAAATATATCAGGCTATATCCATAACTATAATGAGTTTGCGAAGGATAACAAATATCATAATATATTAGGCTAATATTATAAAGTGAGGATTAACCAACCATTTTCTATTGAACTTGCACAATAGTCACCACTCATGGTTGTGATCAATTCTATCATAATCAGAATTAAGTTTTAATGCTTATAACTTGCCTAAAATTTAACAATTAGACTTATTCGCATGAAAATTTAATTAAGTAGAACTGAAAAAGTCTTTTCATCGATCGTAAGGCCCTATATAAAAATGAATTGGTAAATCATTAACTTTGTAGAGTTAGCATATGGATATATTTTTGCATCTTAAAGGTTTTAAATGTTCTAAAAGTATAGTTATTATATCTTATTTTAATACATATGTGATATCAGAAGTCACTTGTTGATCGTGCAGTCATATCAAAGCCAAAAAAAAAATCTTATAAATTGATTATTTATCTTTTAAATTATGTAGATAATTTTTTCAGTGATTATGTTTTGTGTGTGTGTGTGTATATATATATATATATATATATATATATATATATATATATATATTTAACTATAAGAAACTTTAATTCACTGTAACATAATTTTTTTCTACATAATCTCATATGTTATTTTTATTTTCTAGATACATGATTTTTTTTTTTTTTGTATGAAAGATTAGTTTTAAGGATCAAATTGACAAAATTAAATCCTAATAAATTAGTGCATTTAAAGCATTAGAATTAATTTTCACATTATATAAGGTTCCTAATATAGCATTCATATAAGCTTTAAAATCCTTTTCAACTACCTAATTGACAAATAAGTTTTATCATTACTTCAATATCAATTAACAATAATTGTACAGTTATTTGTTGGTCGTATAGTCCACCCAAAAAATACAGTTAATTTTTTATTTTATCAAAATATTCAAAAAAGCAATATATTATATTGATGGACCTTTAGATCCATTAGTGTAAGCATCTACTAAAATCAGATAAATATGAATTAAGTGATAAATTATTTTGATTATTTCAATCTCAATTGTAGCATTATTATTTTCTCTCTTAATTTTATTTTTATTTTTAGACATATAAATATTATATTAGAGAGTGATTTTAAGGATATAGTAGTTAAAGTTAAGTCATAAATATGTTATTGTTTCAAAATATATACTTAGAATTAGTTTTACAATTATATAAAGCTTATTGATATGAAAAATAACTTATCAAGAAATAAGGACCCCATTCAATAAAATATTTAAGACCTTAGAGACACTTATAATGTTTATCATTTTATTTCACATTGAATACATAATCTGATAGATATTTTTACGTCTTAAAGGTTTTAAATATTCTCAATTATAAATTAAGAATAATTTGATTTAACTGCACTTTTTTTTTCTAATACATACCTGATTTCTTTTCAAATCTCATTTATGCTTATACCTACTTTGCGGTTTAATCAAACCAAAAATTATCTTTTAATTTGATTAATGATTTTATATATTATATAGATAATTTTTGTTTACAATGATTATATTAAGTGTGAATACATATAGCTTTAGAAAAATATGGTAAATTTAGATTAACTATAACACAATTTTTTTCTAAATACCATATGTTATTTTTGTTTTTTAGATACATGATTTCTTATCTTCTTATGAAAGAGGTAGTCTTAAGAACATGATAGTCAAATTCAAATCTTAAAAAATTAGCATATTTAGAGGTTTAGAAGCAAAATTAAAAAAAAATTAGAATGTGGATCACATACAAAATAACATTTACATACATTTAGAAAAAAAAAAACGTGTTTAGTATATAGTTTTGAATCCTTTTTAACTATCAAATGTAAGAAAAAAAAAACTTTGCCATCGTTGTGATTTTTGTTAATAATAATTATATAATAATTTTGTGGTCGTGTGATCTCACCCAAAAAAGATTACCTCAAATTTGTTATTGTACTAAAAGGATTCTAAAAGCTATATATTATATTGATAAATCTTTACATTAATCACGGTAAGCATAAATTACGGTTAGCATATATTAAAGTACAATAAATATGAATCAATTCTTACATTACTTTTATTGTTTCAATCTCAATTGTAATCTCAATTGTTACATTACTTTTATTGTTTCAATCTCAATTGTTACATTACAATTAGCATATATTAAAGTAGTTTTATTTTCATTTTGTAGATATAAGAGTTTTTATGTTCATATTAATTAGAGAGTAGTTTTAAGGATATAATAGTTAAAGTTATGTCATAATAAGGTAGTTCATTGATTAGTTAAAGTTTTAGAATGCTTAGAATTAGTTTTTCAAGTATATAAAGCTTACTGATACAAAATTTTAACTTATCAAGAAATAATGACCCTATTTAAGATAATATTTGAGACCTTTAGAGATAGTTATAATTTATATAATTTTATTTCACATCGAAAATATAATCTGATAACATTTCATTTTTTGCATCTTAAAGGTCTGAAATTTTCTTAAATAGTAATTAAGAATAATTTGATTTAATTGCACTTTTTTTTTCTAGAACATATGTGATTTCTTTTCGTAATTTCATTTATACTTATATAGCCACTTTGTTGATCGTGATATCTTATCAAAGCAAAAATTATCCTATAATTTGATTATTACTTTTATATACTATATAGCTAGTTATTTTCAACGATTATGTCGTGTGTAAATGCATATACATTTAATCAATCATAATAAACTTACATTTACTGTAACATAAATTTTTGTTCTAAATCTCATGTATTGTTTTATTTTCGAGATATATGATTGTTTATCTTCATATTAGAGAGTTAGTTTTATGAACATGATAATCAACTTCAAATCCTAAAAAAATAGTAAATTTAGAGATTTAAAAGCAATATTAACTAATATCTACATACCTTAATATTAACTAATATTTGCATACCTTAATATACGCTGACATGTTTACTATATAGTTTTAAATCCTTTTCAACTATCATATTTACGAATAAGCTTTACCATCAATGTAATTTTATTTAATAGCATCTATATAGATTGTTGTTGGTCGTATGGTTTCAACCCAAAAAAATAATAATAATAATAATAATAACATCAAATTTTTATTGTACTGAAAGAATTCTAAAGTTACATCATTTTTATTGTTTCAAACTCAATTGTAACATCATTTCTTTTCTTTTCTAAATCTAATATTTTATTTTTATTTTTTTTATATATGAATTTGTATACTCATATCAAAAAGTGGTTTCAAGGGTACAATAGTTAGAATTAAGTCATAATAACTTAGTTCATTAATTAATTTGAATTTCAGAATAAGATTTTTTTAACTATTTAAGGCTTACTAATAAGAAATATAACTTATCAATAAATAAGGAGCACATTTAAGATAATATTATTTTCGTTTTTAAAACATATCAATTTTTATATTCATATTGGAGAGTGAATTTGAGGATACAATACTCAAAATTAAGTCATGATAAGTTAATCTATTAATTAGTTAGAGTTTTAAAATATTCAGAATTATTTTTTCAATCATATAAGGCCTATTAATATAGAAATTAACTTATGAAGAAATAAGGACCCCATCCAAGATAGTATTTCAGAACTTTAGTGACACTTATAAAATCAATTAGAATCTCATAATGTTTAGAATTAGTTTTTTCAACTATATAATTAATATGAAAATTAACTTATCAATTAATAAGGACCTCATTCAAGATAATATTATTTTCGTTTTGTAGATATATAAATTTTTATATACATATTGAATAGTAGTTTTGAGGAAACAATACTCAAAATTAATTTCTAATAAGTTAATTCAATAATTAGTTACAATTTTAGTATGTTTAGAATTTTTTTTCTAGTTATATAAGACTTACTAATATATAAATTAACTCATAAAGAAATAAGGACTCCATCTAAGATAGAATTTCAGACCCTCAATGACACTTATAATTGTTACAGTTCTATTTCATATTGAAATTATAATGTGATGACATGTCAAACAAAGAAATTATCTCTACAATGACGTGTCGCGCAAAGAAACTATTGTTTCTCTTATTGCTTCGCTTATTATATATTATTATTATATAACTATACAATCAAGCAAAAATAAAACAACAATCAGACCTGGTGCATACTGCAAAAGTCCAGATTTTGTTTGGGTATATTTAACTCGTACTCTTTGTCACTATTTTTTTATGAGAGCTCGTCACCCAATAAAGTCGGCAAATATAACCAACTAGAAATGTACTAAGAGATGACCAAAGTAGTGTCAACTTGTTATTGAACATTAAGGATTCGGGTTAAGGGGTATAGGCTCTGGTTCACTTGCTTTTGTCCATGGAAGCCACTTGAACATAAGATACACAAAGTAAACACACTTCCACCTTTTGTCTTTGGACCTAAAAAATTAGATGAAGTTACTGCGTAGGTACAAACTCGCACTTGAAACTATACAGGATCCATGTAACATATCAGAAGTGTCAAATTCCAGGAGGCACTTAAACAATAGAGCCAAACTCGGTTGTCTAAGCGAACCAAAGTTTTTATTTAGCAACATTACAGCAAGTCCTTTATTTCATCAAGAGCTATTCTGAAAAAAGATCATGTAGATCAAATCAGTACAGCCAAAGCCACCTTCAAATTGTGACCATTTCTCCTCTGACTCATCCACATTAGACGCTAGGAACGCATCATTTGAGTTTGCACGGATTTCCCCTTGAGTGCCCGTCAACACATTCAGCTGCCCCATCTTCATCATCGCATCAACAAATTTCTCAAAGAACAGCGTCTGATTAACTGCAAAACTCGTCACAATGCCGCGTGTCCTGCGGACAGTGTACAAGTCTTCGTCTGACGTAAAAACTCCTTGCCTGTTCATGAGGTCAACTTAATACTTGTTGTCGAAAACATTAGGGGATCGAATGTCCAAGACAGTGGTGGCGTTGGTGTTGCCGTGGGGCAAACGACTTTGAGGTTCGTGGCAAAGGTCTTGTCCACGTTCGCGTCTTGGGTTGGGTAGAGGCGACCTGTGAAGGAACTACAGGCCAATGCCAATGGTGTGGCCGCCCGAGAGGGCAACAACGTCGGTGGCGTCGAGGTTTTTGGTGGCAAGAGAGGTGAGGAGGGCATTCGTGGTGCTTGTTGGTGCAGGAACGTTGGCTAGTGTGACATTTCTCCAGGCAAAGTCGAGATTATCCCTTCTTCCCAAAGGGACATCATAGTCAGGCCCACCCGACTGCATTGAAAACAAAGCCAATAAACAATTTGTTAGTACGCTCACTGCCATTGCTTAATTGCATGAAACCTGAACTGAACACCACTCAATGTGATGAACTGAACAAGTAATGCTTGGTTTTGAACTCTCTCTCTGGCCATTTCAATTCTCAATTTACGCGATAGTCAAACATAATCTAAGGAATGCTGAAGAACACTTAGCCACGTGATCAGAGAATTCAACTTCGCACTAGCTAATGCAATAGAATTGTCCCATGTGAACTGAAATACGTTGGTCAGGCCCAATTCGTGAATTAAGGAGTTCGGAGTTCCCTGTTGGTACATGGTTTGAAAGCTACAGTCAAACAAAAGGTAAGGCTGGTCCGGCCCAGGGGCTAATTGAAGCGCAAGCCATCACTATCCAATCACAAATGATACATCATATGCATAGCTAAAGGAGATAAAAAAAAAGTAAAATAAAGAAAGAAAGAAAAAAGACCAAGACTTGTATGGATGTGCATTAATGATGACAGGCAAAGCCAACCATGCAGTTAATATACCGGGGCACACCATAGAGCTCCACTTGCAGAGAGCGGCTTCCCTCATCCATTTTGCAACCTTGTTCTAGTGTCATTTAAGGATTAAGGAAAGCAAGATCACTTATGGGGAGGGTAAAATTAAAGACAGTCATATCCATACCCAGTTTATGTACACTGATGAAGGATTTATATAAACTCTTACCATCTCACCTGATAAGACATTGCAAACACAATGGCCTTAAGCGATAATCAGTATTGGGCATGACTCCGTACTTAAAGGAAATTAAAAAAATTTCGACGTAACAATTGCAATACTACCATGTCACTAATGCCAAATAATTGTGTTAGATAAAACACGGACGACACTAGTGGTGTAAAAAAAGTTGAGAAAATTACCAAGAAAACAGCATCGCGGGCAGTGAGGGTGGTAATATCGGAACAGGAGACAACCCTGCCACATTGCTTATGGACGCGCCTCCGGAGGTCGTCGATGATCTTGAACGCCTCCGGCCTTAAAGTCAGGTTCGGACGCGCGTCCTTCTCACTCGGCTCACTTGAGGATCCATCTAGCAGCACCGAACCTTCACATCCCTGCATCATAGAATGGGGTGCACACGCAAATATAATTCTTTAGATTGCATTGCTGTTAAATGCTTTCGTTCTGTCGTTCAACAATAACGAAATGCCTTATTAATGAATTTTCGACCCATGTTCATAATTTGTGGGACAAACGACCCATCGGTACCTGGACCCTTCTTCCGATTTTATCAAATCATATATACTGGGCAAAACTATGAACTTACTGCAGAAATGAACCTGCCTTGTTCAACTTATCATACAGCTGGGTCTGTCACTTCTTTATGAAAATTATGGAAGACCGAAGTATAGGATTCTAACTTTTTAAAAAGGTGGGGAATCCTTAAATCTTTTTTCAGAAGTTCTTTTTTTCTTTAACTTTCACTTCCCTCTCTCTCTCTCTCTCTCACTTTTTCTCTTGAAAAAAGTAAATGGGGAGGAACCAATAAGGATTGAGAATCACCATGCAACATTCTTTGGGTCTAAAAGGAGACCTTTATTCGAAAAAGTAAAAGTTTCATGGAGAATTTTTTTTCGTTTTAAAAAGTAAAAGAAAATGTGGTGCATGATTTCTTCAGTGGAATGGAACAATTAATGGTTACTAGTACTATGCACGTGCGATGCACGTGAACCTTAACATGTGATAAATTAAGATTATAGTATAGAAAAATTATAACATCGTGTATTCAATAGATAACGACAATCAATTTTCTATGATTCAAATATACATGTTAATTTAATTGAAGTCAAAGCAGCAGGTTAAAATCAATATGTATATGCATGATGATTGTTCTAAAAAAAATTATGAATCCATCTAAAAAATATTAATTATCTCACAACCACTTTCGTCGCGCACAACTTCTGCAGAACATAGGTGTTCCTCAATTTTATGTTAATGGTGGCCCGCCTCCTTATGAAGATCTTACCCACCTCTTTTGAAGTACAAATAATTATAATTTTATATCGTTGCGTATTTTAAACTAAAAGGTATTTAGCAATCAATAAAATAATATTTATCTTTATATTAGCATCTATATAATCATAATTTTTTGACTTTAACTTTCAATCACTTTTTATTTATTTTTGACATTTATATAATTATGTAGTCCAACTTGATAAACACAATAGTTATCATTAATCACAGTCTTCCTTCATCACCTTATTTTATAAAATAGTTTTTGTATTTTATTTGAGAACGTTATTTTTATAAGTGTAGTATCTAATGTATTTACTCGCTAGATGCAGTGAAAGGTTAGTAATTTCAGACCCACAAAACATAAAATGCCTACCTATTTGCAATTACACCAATAATTTTTTAAATTAATATTGTTATTAGGATTTTCCTTATTGAACAAAAAAGAATTATGAGATGTAAACGGAATAGCAACTATGCTATCAATAGCTTCCATTCTCATTACTGTAATTTTTTGTCACCTGAAATTAATTAAATTCATTTTGTTCTCTTTCAGATAACATTAAAAGTAGTATAGAGAATTAGTTTTTATTATTTTAAGCTAAGTTCTTATTGCAAATACGTAGAATCTTCCATTCATCTAGTATCCAACTATACATTGTCTAAACGGGTAATGCTAGTATAATAAATATAAATAAGATATGAAGTCATAATAACTTACACAATCATAAGCAGATTGTGCTATTTTTTTATAACAAAGACTGAATATGCTTGGCAAGTGTTCATCTACATATTGTGGAATATCTAAGTAAAGGCCATAGTCATCTCTATTAATTTTTATTTTTAAGATTCAGATTTTAGAGAAGCAGGAGAGGTAGAGTCATCATTAGCTAGAAGGTTGTGCCGATACTTAATCAAAAATTGATGTGAAATGAGTAGTTTCAAGATTTATTAGCCACAACCAAAAATAAATAGAAAGACGGTGAGAGTATCCATAACAATCAAAGGAAGAGAAAGGAAGTTAAGTTGCTCAATATTTTAAAGTGTGCTTAGAAAATTATTAACTTTTGCATGACCAGACCTAAGTCATATAATTAACAGACACACAGATATATCTACACAAATATAATATCAGGTCTTAGAATCAAGAATAAAAAAGCTGAAGGAAAATATTAATTCTCATTCATTTGCAATTTTGCTTTATGTGTTCATTTTCAAATCCAGTTAGGAAATATGGGTGTGTACTTATATGATTTTGACAAATTCTTTTTACCTAGTTTTCTCTGACAATGGATGAGAGATAGCCAAAAAAGATAGGTATTTTCACATTTTTGTATTGTTTGGATAAGATTTTTTAACAACATAACAAAAAATGGTAAACGTACACGATAAAAAAAATCTTTGTGGCCAAAGTTAATTGCTCTACTTATGTCATGAGATGTGCATGTCCTAATCTTTGTAAAGCATTAAGTGGTGAATGAGAATGAAGATACTTCATTTTATTAATGATAAGTTTTATGAAAAATGAAAGAGATATTCATGTACTAATTGTAGCATTTATGAGTAGTTGAACAAATGGACTTGTTAAAAGAATCTAGATTATGGGTATTTTAATTGTGTGCAAAGGTAGTAATTTTTAAACATAAGAAGGGTATTGTGATCCAAAAAATAATTTTCAAGAATTCATACTCTTACATGTAATATAGATAGATGATTTACATTTACAAGTGAGAGTGGCCAAGTAGCGTACGGCCTTAGTTTTCCTTCACTTGGAGGCACCTTTACCTCCCTTAAGATTAGCCTAGAAGTTATAGCTCTGATATGTTTAAAACAAACTACTCACTCATAGACGCATCAGAAAAGAAATTAAGGTCTCTTTTAAAAAGACGTAACAGAAAGAATGTATGATCGCTTCCAAAGGGGGCCAAAGCCAAAAGCCGAAGCAAAGTAACCAACTAACCATGGGGATGTTATATAGCGTACCTGGACAAAGCAGTCATGGAAGTGCAGGCGAAGCAAGCCAGCAGCTTGGCCAATATCATTCTTGAACACCTTTTGGAGCTGCTTTCTGATAACGGACTCCAAATTTGGACAGCTAGAGTCATAGAAAGACCGGAGAGTCCCTCCACTATTGGCACAGAGCTTTTGAGCCACAGTAACACAGAAATGAGAAGTTACTAGTAAGAGAGAAGATATGACCAAGTAAAACTTGGAGTTGAAAGAAGCAACAGAAGAAGCCATGGTTAATGGTTTTTGTTTTTTTCTTCTTGTTGTTCAAGCTTATGATGAGCAGAACATTGAGGCTATATGTAGCCAGCTAAAGTTGAGAAATGATAAACGTTTTCCTATACAGAATAGTCTGTGCTAGCTTTAGGGTCATGGAGTTGCAGGGGGCCACGTGGTATCAATAACCCGTCACTCCCTTTCACCTATACTCAAAATTGCAATTTATATATATGGCCTTGTCGGTGGATTCGAACCCGAGACCTTAAGATCACACCTCGAGGCCCTTTGCCATCTCCATCACTCCTTGGGGTTACTCACTCTTTTTCACCTTAAATGTCTCAAATTTGGTTTCATAATAGAGTTAACTACACCTAGGTCCTAAGATTAATCTATATCTATATTTATATCTATACATATATAAAAGCACGTATTGCCTTAAATGGCTAATCTTTTATTTTCTTAAATTTTTATTTTTTAATTAATATTTTCATAAAAGATTAGGGGTGAGTAAGGATGTTTTTAACTTATAACATTTATTTCCTATTAAATACACTTTCTAAATTAGAGTTTTATTTTAAAATGGGGGTGTTTTGGACTTCTTATAGGATATCAAGTATCTTTCCTTAAAATAATATTATTGAAATATATATATTTTTGTTAGAGTTAAGGATTGTTTTGAAATCAATATATATGCAGAATAATTTAAATCTGTAACATACGTATCAATATAGACATATGAAATACAAAATTAAAAAGGATTGAATTTCTAACAAAATATTGAATTTAGCTTAGGTATATTATATTTTTTGAAAAAAGCTTTACAAATTATGTTCTCTATAAGCTATTTTCTTTAATTGAATATGACGGAGAAGATGTAATAACTCTATTGTAGTTTAAGTCAAAACATCACTTTACTCTGATAAAAGCAAATATTCCAATAAAGATAATTTAACAAGCTAATCTTTTCTTTCCTTAAATTACCATTTTCTAATTGATATTTTAATAAAAGATTAAGGGTGAGTAAGGGTGTTTTTGACTTATAACATTTCTTTTCCGTTAAATACTCTTTCTAAATTAGAGTTTTATTTAAACATGAGGGTGTTTTGGACTTCTCATAGGATATCAAGCATCTTTCCTTAAAATACTATTATTGAAATTTATGTTTTTGTTAAAGATAAGGATTATTTTGACTTTTGATTAAAAACTTTTCTTTTCATTAAATACCTATTTTTAATAAGTGTTTTAAAAAATAAGGGTGTTTTTTTTTTACTTTTCACATAATATCAAGTCTCTTTCGTTAAATTATCTTTATTAGAATATATGTTTTTATTAGAGTAAAGGGATGTTTTGACTTAAACTACAATAGAGTTACTACATCTTCTCCGTCATATTCGATTAAAGAAAACAACTTGTAGAGAACATAGTTTCTAAAGTTTTTTCGAAAAATATAATATACCTAAGCTAAATACAATATTTTGTCAGAAATTCAATCCTTTTTAATTTTGTATTTCATATGTCTATGTTGATGTGTATGCTACAGATTTAAATTATTCTACATGTATATAGATTTCAATATAGACATATTAATACATTGAAACTATCGTATACCTGAAGTTTAATTGTAGATATTTAATACAGACATGTTAATGAGTTTGTAAGATTTTCTAATTACATATGTAATCTTGATTGGGGTTAAATGACTAATTCTTTTATTTTTTTTCCTTAAAATGCCCTTTTTGAACTAAAATCTTTACTTGAAACATTTTTTTCCATCAAATACTCATTTTGAATTAGAATGTTGTTAAAAAATAAGAGTGTATATTTGGCTTCTCTTAAGACATCAAGCATCTTTTCATAGAATATCCTTATAGGAATATATGCTTTAGTTAGAGTTAACGGTTCTTTTCTCTTTTAAAAAAAATTATGAAAACCTATAAAATCACCCTTGAACTCCTGCGTGTTTTTTGATTACTGAAAAAATTTCTATCAAAACATACTGCTTCCATTCACGTTAAAGCTAAACTACTTCGAGCTACTACATCTTCTCCATCAATTTTGATTAATGAAAACAACTTGTAGAGAACAATGTTTTCTATAACCTTAAAAAATATAAACATAATCTACTTAAACTAGATTGAATATTTTATCCGAAACTTAATCCCTTTTAACTTTTGAATTTCATATTTGTATGTTGATGTGTATGCTACAAACTTTTGTAAATTGGACCTATCATAAAACTGAAGTTTAATTCTAGATTTCAATTACAGAAATATTGGTGTAAGAAAACTATACTAAAACTAGAGTTTCTTTAGAAAATTTTAAATGCATAAGAATTGAATTTATCATATAATTTTGTTCCTAATTATAATCTGAGTTCGTGGCATGTAAGACTTATTGCTCCTGCAATTTAGGATCCAAAAGAAAACTTTTGGGTGGAATATTCAGAGGCAAATAGAGCTTTTGCACATTTCGTTAATCCATGAACAGGATCTATATAGACACATAGATACATAGATCTATACATCTCGATCGGAAAAGAATCAAGAGAAAAAGAAAGAATCAAAATTGATCTATTTTTGGCATCATATCCATAGTTAGCGCATTCATCATAGTTAGTAGTTCCAGCTCCGTATCAAGGTCACGGTCGATATCGTCACTAGCCATTCACATGGGTATAGGAATGACCCATTGTATCTCTGTACAAGCTAACGTTTGAAAAATGAATATTTGTGGTCAATTTCATTAAAATTACCTTCTGGAGAGGTCCGTTTGATATCAAAAAATTGCTCAGCAACAGTCGGACAAGTGGGGAATGTTGGAATGAACCAGAAGAGTTTGGGTAGAGCCGTATCTAAGCGTTGGCTAGGTAAGCGTCCTGTAGTAAGAGGAGTAGTTATGAACCCAATGGACCATCCCCACGGGGGTAAGGAAGGGAGGGCCCCAATTTGTAGAAAAAAACCCACAACCCCATATATTCGAATTAGAGTTATTAGAATACCATTATTTCATGACAACATATTCTTCATATAGTTATTGTCCTTCTATGATGCGTTGTATCTCGAGGTATCATATATTTACATGATAACATAGTTTATATGGCTATATTGTCTTCATATACTTCACTCTTATAAAGTGATAGGATTAGATAAACCCCAATTAATAAAGACTCCAATTAGTTTTCTGCTCAAATGATTAATAACTTTTTTTAACTTGAAAACTCTCAAGTTTTTATATGCAAAGGGTTAAATAACTAAATATTGTTTTTTGAAATATTTTTTTTTAAGTTAAAAAGTTCTCTAAATATTTTGACTCTTTAGAATGTGAGGGTGAATTTCTACTGCTTTGGCTAACTTTAAATATTTTGACGCTAAAGAGGTCCATTAATGCATCTTTTAGTGACAAAAGACTATTAATATAAGCAAAATGGGTAACGATCTCACCCCAGGGTACAAAATAATCTCAAGCGATTAAAATGACTATAGATTTTTTCATTAAAAATACCCTTTTAGAAATAAAGGGTTTACTAAACTTAAGTGTATTTTTACTTTAAAGAAGGTGAGCCTAAACTACAATATTTTTTGTTAATCATAAACAATTTGCTACTAAAGAGGTTAAAAGTTCACTAATGTATCTTTAAGTGACAAAAGTATTGGAGTGGATCTAGCCCAATTGTATAAATATGATAATAAGTCTCTGTTCACTTTAAAGAAAACCTTACACTACAAGAAAATCTAGCTATAATGACATCTATAAAGGGACGCTTTACAAGAAGCATCCTAAAAAGTCTGTTATAGGGCACTAAGATAAAAGCGTATTTATTTCTCAAGCATAATAGGACGCTTTGCAGCGCCCTAAAGTGATCGCCTCCAGAAAGGTCCTCCAAGGACATCTGCCTCTTGAGTGTTTACCCTAAATAAATATATCCTCCAATTCCCATATCTTCCTATTTTCAAATATGAGTTTTATGCCCGTAACCCTAACCTCCTCCACTTCTTCTTCTTCTGCTTCACCCCAAATCCCCATGACCAAAACGCCACCACATCACCTCCTCCTCCGCCTGCAGAGCTCCAGTCACCCTCTAAATAATCCCCTTCCTCTTCCCCTCTATTCACACCTCTCTATTCATAGGTAAACCAGCCTCCAGAGCCGCCTCCATCGAAGAGATCCGCAAGAACCTAACTGAATGCCACTCCGCCACCCCGCTGCCGCTCCACCGCCCCTCTTCTGACCTTTTTCCCTCCCAGCCTGTCTTGTTCCATGAGCTCTTCAAGAGAAATGTCATCCCCAGTGAGAAGAGCAACAAGATCAAAATCAACAAAGCAATGACTCTGCAAAGCTCTTGCTTGACACAATTCGCGACAGCCTGAACCGGATGCGGAGTAATAACCAATCAGAAGGCGCTGGCATAAGCACCCACCTACCGCCATGTCTATGCCGTGAATCTGCCACAAGAACCACCAATTTTTGCTAGTAGAACCAATGGTACAAGCACCCACCTACCGCCACCACCATTTTTAAGTTATGCCTTCCTCAGTCTGCGGTTCAATCACAACTCTTAGGTAATTACCATCTCCTTTTGTAACAAATTATTCCTAGTATTTCAATTTTTGGTCACATTAATAGATGATTCTAGGTTAATTTTGTCAATTCTAGATGATGAAATGCCATCTTTAGGGTTCCTCATCCGGTGGAAATTTGGGGCTTTTTCCACATAAGGTAGAATTTGGTCAGATTTGGCCTTTTAGATTAGGAATATTGTAATTCATAATTAGGAATTGCGTTAAGGGATTTCTTTAGTAGATGGTTGTGCAATTGTTGTCAAGGAGTGTTGTTTTGGATTTGAGATGTAAAATCTGTTGCTGATGTCCACAATGAAAATTTGGATGCCATTTATTTGACACAGTAAATGGGTAAATGTTTATCTACTTTTATTGGCTTGGATCCTTGAATCTGATTTATACAAGTTTAGCATTGTACTGGGCCTCTGTTTATGGAGGCTTCAAATTTATGAATCACTAGTTGTATGAAGTATGTTTGTATGTTATGCTTTTTCAACTTATTTGGGATGAAATTGTATGATTAGTATGTAATACTTTATAACTAATTTTGGATGAGATTCTATATGCTATATTTTTGTGCTTGACAATCTTGGGTTTTTTCATGTTCAAATAATAGGTTAAAAATCTTTATTTTCAGTTCCTTTTGGTCTCATTTTCTTGCTTCATCGAATTAATCTGGATAACTTTTGTGGAATGTACACTGATATTGGTCTTGCTATGGGCACAAGTGGGATAGAAGTTGCAAAAGAGAGCTTGGATATTATAATATGAGACGATAATTTCACGTCAATCGTAAGGGTTAGTAGCAATTCATTTGTGATACTGGTTCACTAATCTTGCTTCTGTCTATGTAAGTTATATTCACATTTCTTTTTATGACGAGTGATTCAACAAAGTGTTGCCTTATTGAGCAACTGTAAGTATAGTGATATCTAAGAGTCTTGCAATTTTATTTCTATTACCCTAAATATTATACAAACATAGAACAAGTGGCATGATGGAGTTCCTTTTGAGTCTCAGAGAAACTCTATAGGTATGGTGCTTTTTGCATGTTCTTGCTTCCAACAATATATATTAGAATTAGCAAGTAATTGCTAACTGCTCAGACATAATGTTAATACATGGATATACTTTTTCTGATTGAGATTTTATAAATGAAACCATACACATGTACATGCCATTTCTTCTAACAATTTTTCTTATGGATATAGGTCGAGACCGTGGCTTAATTTGGTATAGTTTTTCTTCTTTTTGCATTGGGACTTGAGTTATCCACATTAAAGGTCGGTTCTTTATACTCTGACATTAAAAAGGTTTTCTACTGATGTTAGTAGAGTTTTAATCACTGCCAAAAATGTATTTGTACAGCATCCTCTTCTAATTACAGCTTCGAGTTGTTCGAACAGTTGTAGTCCTGGGTGGCCTGCTGCAGATTTTTCTATTTATGTGCATGTGCAGTTTTACAGCCTCGGTATGTGTACCTAACCTACGAGAAGTTGTATGCATATTTCTGGATATGGCCACTATACTTCACCTTGTTGGTAAAAAAGTGTAGAACTCATCAATTTGTTAGAGGTTGCACATCATGGATATACCCATTTGAATAGCAGTTTTTGCAATACACATGCCAATAATCGATAACGATGAAGATGAAGATGGACGAAGGTTGATGACATAGAACTGACAAAAATTTATGCTACACTCCCATCTGATGAATTTTATATTGTCATTAATATTGATACATTTACATGTATGCTATCGTCTTTAGTCCATTCATTACTGTTTAGCTGGAGTATATTGAACTGGCAGTGCTATAATTAAGCTGCCAATAGCCCTCTAATGGCATATGGTAACATAATGCATGTCATATGGGTCCTAATATCAATTTCTGCTTTATGAATTGGAATCGTATTGGATACTTTATATATGACTATTTTTCCGTTTGTCTAATTTTGCATTTTCCTTGTAGTTTGATTAGATGGAACTCAATTCTTCGCTAGTCGTGTAAATGTGGATGGAAGAGTACAGATTTTGCAGTCCATGATGGTGCTTTGCGAGATTTGGAGTAATCTGCATTCGTTGATATCGTAGCGTTGTTCGGTACATCTTTGGAACAATGTTTTCTTGTCTAAGTAGATCTTTGAACTTGTTCACTTGTCTATATGATTGACAATAAACTTTGTATTGTATGTGCTTGTAACTTGTCAATCCTAAATATTAAGCATTGTACTGAGAGGATGGTTTTATGAATTAACATAATTTCGTGGATATTATGGTTATAAGTTCTTGTATTTTGAAATAATTTACTGCTAGCTCATTTATTGAATAGTTGTTACATAAAATAATTATATAAAAAAAATTTCAAAAACAATTTATCTTGGGACGCTAAGAATCGTCCTAAAAGATCTAAAACAACGCTAAAAAGTGTCCCAATAGGTTTTGATGTGGTTTAGTTTATAGGACGCTTATTTGCGCCTTATTAGGCTTCACCTTGTTGAGGCGGTTGTGTGCGTTGTAATAACTTATTGTGATGGCCTCTAATGAAACGGCGTTACGACGCTATTCAAATCGCCTTTACGTTGAAAGCGTCCTTATATACTTGTAAGGATGCTAGGGGCATCCTTACAATCCATTTTTGTTGTAGTGTTATCAAAACATAATCTTAAAACTTATCAACATCAAAATCGATAAAATGAGCACCTTTGTCCCTACTTCTTAGAGAATCGTTCATAAGTCCAGGTATCATCATGTTTTTTTTTCTATAAATTAAGGTGCTCCAGCTATTGCCTCTATTAACTTTTGCATATAACCACAAATATGAATTTATTGACATATGATAAAGCCAAAATATCTACAAATTTGATTAGGTGGATTCTTCTAATTTTGGGACACATGTTCTCGAGGTTAGGGTGAATTACAGTCAATGATATATTCAATTTTAAAAGGTAAAGCCATATTGATCCATTAAAAAATATTTTTTTTTCTTATGTCGATACATACCTTTAAAATGTTGATACTCCCTTCATTTTGTAAGTACAAGGCGTATGCAATATAAAATTTTACAAATCCTAATTTTCCAAATTAGGGTTTTAACCCAAATTCTCCCCTCATCTCGTCACTGCACCTTTCTCGGCAAGCACTCAGCGTGAAAGTCGGCAAATTGGCTCAGCCTCACTAGCCATATCATCCCAACACCGACGAACGTCAATGGTGGAAGGCTACTCTGGTGGTAGTTAATGGCGGCAGCTGCCATGGTGTTGCATAATAGTTTGATGCAAACAAGAAATTTGATACACCTTCTTTGAAAATTTTAAACCCCAAATTCAATTTTTCATTTCTGTTCATTTGGTTTGTTGAATTGTGATGGTTTGTCACAAGTGAGTAGAATGACAAAGCCGTGATAGTTGATTGGAGTGAGAAGGCTGAAAAAAAGTGAAGAAGTTAAAGAACATAATGTTGGTGGGATGTAATTGTGGTTGTGGTTGTAGCCGATTTGGGGGGGGGGAGAGGAGGGGGAGGGGCGTGTGTGTTGGTATCTGTGCATATCGTCTATGTGTGTGGGGATGGGTGCATGCGTGTGTGTGGATGCATGTATATGTTGTCTTTGTGTGTGTTGGAGGTCAAAAATCTAAATGCATGATGGTGGTGGTGGGTGAGATGAAGGGATGATGAATGACATTTGAAGAATTACATTCCTAACTGACGGGCATTTTGATTTTTACATCCTTTCAGTTTTTTCCTTCGGTCAACAGACATAAGTGTTATTTGCTCCAACTAATGGACATACTTGTAATTTTACCCTAACCTCAAAGTCATGGATGTAATTAACCCTATAATTTTTTTAACTCTCAAAACCTTATGCCATAGGTAATATGTTTTTTTTTTCTTTTTATTTTGATGATACATGTCTTTATTTAATGAATGATCTGGGTAACAAATCATTCTTGATGAACTTTTGTTAAATTTGTATCTATATTAAAATTGTAATGCTTATATATAAAGGGAGCCGATCCCTATCTACCGGTGGAGAAATTCTTTTTTCTCCACCAAACCGCTGCTCTTTCCAGCAGTTGGAGAACTGGACAAAAGGCCAACCGTAACAAAGTGTTGCGGTTGGTATGATTATTGTGAAATGCCCAACCGCAACTCTTTGTTGCGGTTGGCATCATTGCCTCCAAAAGCCAACCGCAAGAAAGTGTTGCGGTTCCCCCCCCCCCCCCCCCCGTGATGGCCCCCCTCCCCCCCCTCCCCGTCCTTTTTCCTGTCCCCCCCTCCTTTTTTTTTCTAGAGGCAGCTCAAAGCTTGGTCGCAGAGTCTTCTGCCATTTTTTTTCTTTCACAGCCTTTGACTGCTCACTCACGGATTTTTTTTCTCTGTCTTCTTTCTTCTCTCTCCTTCACTTTTCTCTCTTTATAATCCCTTCTCCCCGAACCCTTTCTTCCACTCTCCATCATCTTTACCAAATGTCTTCATACTCCATATCTCACCTACATAATCTCCACAACAATATAAACAAAAAAATTTAAAGCTAGAAGATCGGTGGATAACCGCTAGAAGATCGATAGATTTTTCTTTAAATATATCAAGTCAAAACAAGTAAGTATTTTGAATTTTCTTATAATTCAATGTTAATTTCAAAGTCCAAAAATAGTCATTGTAGACTCAAATCGAAGATAACAAAAATACAAATTGAACGAAACAAAAATCAGATCAATTGGAGATCTGATTAGCGATATTACATTTATAGATTCCAAAATAGCGATTTTTTAGGGCGTCAAAATTAAGATTTTTCACAAATTTATAAAAAATAGCTAGAGCTAGATTTTGCCAAAGTTCAAAAAAGAGACCCTAGTTATTTTTAAAAGATCTATATCAGGTAAAAATTCAGATTTTTCCAAAGACTGGAAAGGGGTTAACTGATACGGGAAACTTTGTAACTTTGCAGTGTAATTTAAAATATCAAGTTAGCGCGATTTCGCGCGAAACTTTTATGAGAACCCTAGGATGTTGGGAAGTTCCATTTCCCAGGAATTCGGGCCATTCCGAAGTCGTTAGCTTTTTTTTTGGCCGAACGGACTTTTAAGCGCTCGATCCGGACACCGGTTCGGGATTTTTGGGCGAAAAGTCCGTAAAATACTTTTTAGATCAAGAATGAATTCAGGAAGCTTAAAATAGCATTTCAAAGCACTTTTGAGATTGTTCTGATGCCAGGGGCATTTTGGTAATTTGCCACCCCGAGAGGGGTATTTTGGTAATTTTATGGTGTTAAGTTTTTCAAAGGACTTTTTAGTCCAGAAATGTAAGTAAAACACCTGAAAGGTTATTTTGAAGCTGGTTTGGGGCGTTAGGGTGATAATGAACCCCCGGGGGCATTTCGATAATTTGCCGCTCATCGGGGGTATTTTGGTAATTGAATATTGTAACACAACTGGAGGAAATAATTTTTAATACTATATGTGTTTAATGTGAATAAGAAACGAATTGTCGCTAAAGGTGAAAACTTAATTAGACAATTTTTCATGAATTTATAAAAATAGCTAGAGCTAGATTTTGCAAAAGTACAAAAAAGGGACCCTAGTTATTTTTAAAAGATCTATATCAGGAAAAAAATTTAGATTTTTCCAAACACTGAAAAGGGGTTAACTGATACGGGCTTGTAACTTTGCAGAGTAATTAAAATATCAAGCTAGCGCGATTTTGCGTGAAACATTTATGAGAACCCTAGGATGTTGGGAAGTTCCATTCCCCAGGAATTCAGGCCATTCCGAAGTCGTTAGCTATTTTTTTGGCCGAACGGGCTTTTAAGCGCTCGATCCGAATACCGGTTCGGGATTTTTTGGCAAAAGTCCGTAGAATACTTTTTAAATCAAGAATGAATTTAGAAAGCTTAAAATGGCATTTCAAAGCACTTTTGAGATTGTTCTGATGCCATGGGCATTTTGGTAATTTGCCACCCCGAGAGGGGTATTTTGGTAATTTTACGGTGTTAAGTTTTTCAAAGGACTTTTTAGTCCAGAAATGTAAGTAAAACACCTGAAAGGTTGTTTTGAAGCTGGTTTGGGGCGTTAGGGTGATAATGAACCTCCGGGGGCATTTCGGTAATTTGTCGCTCATCGGGAGTATTTTGGTAATTGACCATTGTAAAATTTTACGCAACTGGAGGAAATAATTTTTATTTTTATTTAATTCTATGACTTGTTGAGAATGATATACATTTTTATTTAATAGATTTCAGTATCAATATGGATGCAACTGGAGGAAATACTTTTTGTGAAGATTCTGATCCACCTTACTTGGGTCAAGTTTTTCAAACACTGGACGAAGTTTAAGCATACTATAGAGCATATTCGAAAATGATAGGTTTCGGTATTAGAATTAAGACGACTAGAAAACGGCGAATACAGATCAAATTTGTGGAAGACTATTTGAGTGTCATAGAGGAGCACCGTATGTACCCCCTGTTGTTCGGATCAGTGACGAAGGGCCAACAAGACAAAGAAAACGGGACACATTTCCGGGTACCGGCTGTAAGGCCCATGTGTATGCAGTACACCGGAAAAATGAAAACCATTGGGTTGTGACGGGAGTGGAGTTGAGCCATAATCATCAGTTGATGACCCCTAGTAAGATTGGTCAAATTCATCAACACCGAGAAATAAGCGCGGCACACAGACAACTGATATTTACAATGACCGAGGCTAAAATTCCACCTTCTAGAATGATGGGGGTTTTCTCAAGCCAGGGTGGGGGGATTGACAAGTTGAGTTTCAACGAAGTAGACCTTCGAAATGAACTTCGTGTTCAGAGGAGAGATTCTTTCGGTAAGAGTGATTCTCAAGCTACACTTGATATCTTTAGGCACCTTCAGAGTGAGAATTCTGGCTTTTTCTATAGTCTCCAACTGGATGATGAGAACCGCATTAGTACTATATTTTGGGCAGATGCCCGTTCTAGAGCTGCTTACCAAAATTTTGGGAATGTTGTGACGTTTGACACCACATACCGCACAAATAAGTACTCTATGCCTTTTGCTCCGTTCACCGGGGTGAACCACCACTATCAGTCAATCTTGTTTGGCTTTGCCCTGCTTAGGGATGAGACGGAGGAGTCATTTATGTGGTTATTTGAAACGTGGCTTAAAGCAATGTATCATATTCCTCCAAAGACCATCATCACTGACCGAGATCTATCATTGTTTTGTATTGTCACGACCGTCCAAGGATTTATCATTGTTTTGCTCGTGATGGCTTCCCCCTTAAAATGTCGGCACGCTAGTGGAATGATAGTAGTCTGCATCCAACAATAAAAAAAGGTTATCAAGCCTATGTAACAAGAAGAATAGACTATGAGCGAAGGTCAAGAAATATAAACTAACCACCGCATTGATGTACATGGAGTACATATGCGCCAGCTGCCGACTAGGTCCGTCTTCCCTTAGGCTATCGTATATGTGGACCACTTTATTCTCTGGAAAGAGAACTAATAGGAAGAAGTGGCTTGCATGAAGAGCAGGTAGCATGATTAGGTTCGCCCCAGCTGCGTGACATTGATAGTTCGCGTTCAAGTAGGAAAGCACGTTTGCAGATGGTCGCCATTCACCCTTGCTTGTCCCTCGCATCCTCCTTCATTCTGTGAACTCCTTTATGCTATTCACCATGAAGGGGATAACAAAAGAGACATACATTTTGAGCTTCAAAGTTTGGCAGGGGTTATAATTTAGCTCTCTAACACGGAGCGATCTATATAAGCGTCAATGAGAAAATTTGAAATATCTGTGTTCGGCGCCAACAGTCTTAGATCAGAGTGAGCTAGGAATCCCAAAACATGAAAGTCTGCTGTAGCGATTGGCTCATGCCCAAAGTAGTGCCGGTCGATCCAATCCCGTTTGGCCAGACTCAATGGCTTCATCAGTTGTTCTTTATCCGACCGGATGCTTGGGCGCGATGCCTGGATTCCTACTTAGGTCACCTGACTCTGGCGCCGAGAGTCGTACGAGTCAAGAGGCAAGAGACTAGACGGCTCCTACACCTGAATCTGGGACTGAGAGTCGTACGCGTCAGGAGGCAAGCGACTAGACGGCTCCCACACCTGACTCTGGGGCTGAGAGTCGTACGCGTCAGGAGGCAAGCGACTAGACAAGCGACTAGACGGCTCCCACACCTGACTCTGGGGCTGATAGTCGTACGCGTCAGGAGGCAAGCGACTAGACGGCTCCCCTTGGTAACCCTGGTACGCAAGACTAAAGTTTTGAACTTCAGTCTTGTACCTCTCAATGGACCTCTTGAGATTGTCAGGAGCCTGCGCGACAAACCAGTCAAACCCCTCCAGCTGCTTGAACACCTCAGTGCCCTGGTCAACCTAAAAAACATGCATACAAAATATGGCTAATCATTTCAGGCATGGTAGATAAGGTGCGCAAATAAAAATTGAAACAACACTAGCATGACTTACAATGTTCAATGCCCAGAACTGGTCATAGATCTCACGTGGCGCATACGATGTCTTCCTCGCCTGGGAAGGGCGATTCACCCTCGTGCGCGTCACCTTGAGAAACCATTACAGGTACTCCTCAATGCTGATGCCGTCGGCCTTCAGCGATACAAGGCTATCATATGTTTCTTGCCAAGTATTCCACTGTTGCACCTCGTTGGTCAACAAATTCAAGGCATCAGGCACCTCGAAGTTCGGCCCTCGACCACTCCTGTATGGCCGCATGTCTACAGCGGGTTTTGGTATCCCTTGTAGACAGCCAGCTTGCCTCATAGCTCGATCGGGCATCTGAAACTCACATACTTCGAAGTGAATAAGCGGCACCCGAACCAAACCTGCCAGCACGTACGACACCGGAAGTTGCCAACACCACTCATCCAACCGATGCATCACCTTGCCATATGGCTGCCACGTCACCTGGGATGCATCCAGTATCTCTAGTTCCCCCCGATAGAACTTTAGATGGTGGTGAGGGTCTACCCGTCTCCTCCTCCGGTTGGTCGTAGGCCCCCAGGCCCACACCCTAGGCCACGTCTCATCGGAATATACCCGCGGTTGTGGACGACCCGTGGGTAGCCTCTCGTAAGACCAAACCTGTGAATGCAAACATTATATGGAATTAGTAATTAATCACGAATATATTGACACGTCAACCAAGAAAATAAATGCTCAAACCTGTAATAGAGTGAGGCAGGCGGCAATGGACTTGGCACCGTTTCTCGTAGCTCTGTGCAGTGCTCGATATAGGTGCGCAAGGACAGCTGAACCCCACGAATACGAGTATACCTCCTCAAGATCCTCCAAGAACACCATATACTTCGGATGCACCGTGTTTTTCGAATGCGTCGGAAGTAATATAGCTCCAATAATATACAGAAGGAATGCCTTCGTATACGTCACGAAATCATGAGGAGTGTATTCATCCGGTAGCACGCCGTACTGCTCTCTCAGCCATTTAAGTTTGATGCCGTTTGTTGTAAGAGCTTTCCTCGGAATTCCCTGAAAATACTGCCTAGCCATCTTCGCTATGGATGCAGACGTTTTGCTCGAAGTAATGGGTTTGCCGTGACATGGGATTCCAAGTATAAATCCGACGTCCTCTAATGTAATAGTCATTTCACCAAACCGGAAGTGAAATGAGTTCGTCTCGCTCCTCCATCGTTCAACTAGAGCGGATATAAGGCAATCGTCGTGTCGAGACCAAATCCCGGGATCGGTGAACATAGATAAATTTTGACGGTGTAATAGTTGTATTTGTTCCTCGTTTAGTACCCACTCTTCGAGGTGACTTGTGCTTTGAATTGTTTCCAAAACACCCCTATCGACACCGTCAAATACGTGCCTCGCGACGTGGTCATCGTCATCGTATAGGATTGATGTATCATGAGGTCCAGGGTTGAAATCCATATATCTAAGAACAAAATATAATCGTAAACCAACTTAGCATCCATAATATTTACATTCCAAAACTATAACTGGATCTTTAACCTAGCTTACCAACGCATTAGCAATAGTCATTATCTCATTATTTCAATGTATTAAAACAATTCCTTACTTCTCACCACTCCGAACGCTTAATTACGCTAGTTGCCTAAAATTTAGCGTCAACGTGGTTATTTAGCAATATACCCCCAATACTTTCTTACGGTTTGTGTGGGGGGGGGGGACTAAAAAAGTAAGATAAAAACAGGAAAAAAAACCACAACACTTTGTTATGGTTTATTTTTTAGGGGGTGGGGCCACGAAAAAAGTAGGAAGAGAAAAACAGGAAAAAAAACCGCAACACTTTGTTGCGGTTTGTTTTGGGGGGGGTGAAACTAATGATGGGGGGGGCACCTGAAAAAGCAAAAAAACAACCACAACAATTTGTTGCGGTTTGTTTTTGGGGGGGGGGGGCGAAAGTAATGATGGGGGGGCCCACCTGAAAAAGCAGAAAAACAACAACCAAGTGGTACCAAATTGTTTTGGTAACCACTCTGAAGATTTGAAGCTTAACATGTATCCCACTTATTTTTCGCAATTAATGGTGACCAGCATGAGGGAATTCACATAATGGAGGAGACAAGGGGCAGGCAGGGGTAAGTGGAAACCATCTGGAAACGTGTTAGGCATGTTGAACTCGGAATATCAATGTCACGCTGCTCATGCGAACCTTATCATGATACCTTGTCATCATGCAAACCATTGGTTCCTATTTAGTTCTCCATCCAGCGAATAGAGCAGTCCACTTAGACGATAGCCTAAGGGAGGACGGACCTGGGCAGTCGCTGGCACAGATGTACAGCGAGTACATCACTGTAGTGGTTAGTTTTTATCTGTTGACCTTGGCTCATAGTATATTCTTCTTGTTACATAGGCTTGATGATATTTTTTATTGTTGGATGCACACTACTATCCTCTCGCTAGCGTTCCAAGATTACTCGGGAGAGACCATCACCAGGAATTCGACGGTAGAGCCCTGGACGATCGTGACTCGTGATGATACAGGACCGACCAAAGCAATATAACAGTCACGATTGCAGGATTTACATCCTCAAGTACATGGACTACATTGCTCGCTCGGAGGTGCTCGAATATACGTCGTGGACTAAGAAGGATGCCTTGACTTTTAGGTATAAGATAGCCTGGGAGCTGAAAAAGAATGAAGCTAGACGCCTTCATTACCATTATCCTAAGTAACGTGCCTAAGGTGCAATGAGCAAAAAAAATAATGCCTCAAAATTTGTCAAATTTCATACAAATGGGCTAACTAGCGTGCCTAAGGTGCAATGAGAAAAAAAAAAGTGACAAAAAATTTACAAGATTTTTGGGAAGCTATGAATTGGGAGCTAAAGTGTGCGCGAATAGGCCCTTCATAGGAAAACCAAAAAATTATTTGTCTCCATTTTTGCCGAAATTCATAAAAATGGGCTAACTAGCGTGGCTAAGGTGCAATGAGAAAAAAAGAAGTGACAAAAAAATTACAACATTTTTCGCAAGCTAAGAATTGGGCGCTAAAGTGTGCGCGAATAGGCCTTTCATAGAAAAACTAAAAAAATTATTTGTCTCGAAATTCATAAAAAAAATTGGCTAACTAACGTGCCTAAGGTGCAATGAGAAAAAAAAAGTGACAAAAACAATTACAAGATTTTTCGGAAGTTATGAATTGGGGGCTAAAGTGTGCGCGAATAGGCCTTTCATAAGAAAATCAAAAAAATTATTTGTCTCAAATTTTGCCGAATTTCATAAAAATTGACTAACTAGCGTGCCTAAGGTGCAATGAGAAAAAAAAAGTGACAAAAAAAATTACGTGATTTTTCGGAAGTTATGAATTGGGTGCTAAAGTGTGCGCGAATAAGCCCTTCATAGGAAAACCAAAAAATTATTTGTCTCCAATTTCGTTGAATTTCATAAAAATGGGCTAACTAGCGTGCCTAAGATGCAATGAGTAAAAAAGGAGTGACAAAAAAGATTACAACATTTTTCGCAAGCTAAGAATTGGGCGCTAAAGTGTGCGCGAATATGCCTTTCATAGGAAAATCAAAAAAATTATTTGTCTCGAATTTCGCTGAAATTCATAAAAATGGGCTAACTAGCGTGCCTAAGGTGCAATGAGCAAAACAAAAGTGACAAGAATCCAAAAAGTGAAAAATATTACAGGGGGGGGGGGGGCTGGGGGAGGAAGGACAGGAAAAGGACAAGGGGGAAGGAAAAAGGAAAGGACATACCAACCGCGACACTTTGTTGCGGTTGGGGGGCTTGAAACGGGAGGGGGGGAAGGACATCAGGGGGGTGGGGGGGACCTTTCACAAAAAAAAATGATTAGCAACCGCAACACTTTGTTGCGGTTGGGTGGATATTATCCACTAGTGGGTCTGGATCGGTTCCCATATATAGGGTGAAAAACATAGATTTGTGAACATTATTGAAAGGGATAATTCTGTTTTAGTCCCCTGTACTTTTCCCGCTATTTTATTTTAGTCCCTGCACTTTAAATTTTTTTAAATCAGTCCCTGTACTATGTGCCGTCATTAATTTAGTCCCTCCGTTAACATTTATGTTAAAACTTGGGGGTATTTTAGTCAAATAATGAAAAAAAGTTCCATATCTCTTCTCTTTCTGTCTTCCCTTTCCATAATGAAAAAATGTTTGCGAATGGCATCGATTCGTCAGTGATGGAGTTATAGTCAATTTTGGGGAGCTTCGCCTTATGGAGGTGGTGAGTCGATTGAGATCCTGGGCAGATGAGGGTGATGGTGTGACCGGCCGCACCGCGGAGGAAGAAGACGGCGTCCAACGTGGTGATCAAAAGGGCAACCTTCCTGGGTTTCCTTTGCAGATTCATCTTCCTTACTTCTGCCCTTTCTCTAGCAATTGGTGGAATGCATAAGCCCTCCACAGAGATCGGCGACCTTCCTAGATTTCCTTTGTAGATTCTTGTCATTTTTCGTTGCAGATTTGAGAATGGAAGGAATTGGGTGGGCTTCCTGGGTTTCCTCTGCTGTAATTAGGGTGTTGGCATGTTGGGAGGGAAAAGGGAGGCTATGTTAAATCAGGTAGGGGATGTTCCATGTTTGGTGAGCCATATGTAATTGTAGTGGAAGATGATTGATGGGTTTAGTTTTAGAGGGATGAAATTTGGAGTTCATCATTTTTGTGGTGGCTGCTAGGATGGAGAAGAGAGGGAGGAAGGGAAGACGGGGAAGGGAAAAGAGAGAGAAAGGGAATAGGGAGAAGTTGAGGGCTATAAGGCTAGGGCTTGACTGAAATACCCCCAAATTTATGACAGAAATGCTAACAGAAGGAGTAAATTAAAGACGATGCATAGTACATGGACTCTTTTCAATGATTTGAAAATATAGGGACCAAAATAAAAAGATGGGTAAAGACCAAAATAAAAAGATGGGTAAAGTACAAGGAACTAAAATGGAATTATTCCTTATTGAAATACTTAGTTCATTACTACTATATGATATCAACTTTGTACATACATTTTGTAGTATGAATTTCAAAAGGACATACACGGACACATACGTATATATATTTTTTAAATTAGTAGGTAAAGTCTGTGTTAAAAATTAAAATTTTAAGACAAATATATGCTAAATTACATCTACAACTAAATTAATAGTCTTTTTTTACTATTACGATGAACAAGATCATGCTAGATAAATATATTCTTTGTTATTTTTTGTTAATGGAGAAGGACAGTACTCAAAACTATTAGCAATAAGGGGAAAGATCTACAATACTTATATATTAAAACATTTATAATGACAAATTTCTCGACATAGGACTATATTCTCTATGTCCTCTCATGGTAAGCACATGGTAAGCAGACTTCTTTTGAGTATGTCAAACACGCTAGTAGAGTATTTCAATTGAAAAAGTCATTTGTGTTGCTATCCCATGAAAACCTTTTTCATTGTCTTGGCTATAAAACAAAGATTAGTTTTTAGGGTGACGCCACAACAATTACCATTAACGTTTTGGTGATATTACAAAAATGGCACTAAGAATTTTATAAAAATTACATTATTTTAGAATCATGCCATAGAAAAATTTTCAATTAGGAACAGAAATGATTTTTCTAAGTTAATCTTAACTGCAACCTAAAACAAACTTAGTCTATTAGTTATATTTCAAAATGTTAATCACTTTTAAACAGTAACCAGATGTTAAAAATATAATCCAACTTAGGAAGAACAATGTACCACACTACAACTTAAGAGGAAGTCCCATGCGATTTTCTGTGTTACTTAGCATGAATGACAGTCATGGCACTACTGATGGAAGTTATAACTATTGATTGTGTGTGTGGTGGAGCTTGTAGATTTGTGTTACTGTCTAATGAGCCCGTGCAAATGTACGGGTTTGAATGTAACTTGATTCTCGTTAGTTATATATTTCATCATAGTTGATTACATTTCGATTTAAAAATTAACAATAATAGTGTGAAACCTAAAAACATTAAAGTCAGAATTAATTATTTAGAAACGAAAAACATTGTTAATTACAAGTAAAAGCATAAAAAATGAAACTATTTTAAGGTAAGTTCATAACCCAAGTAAACACTTGTAGTCACATAATGGCTACAAATTACACTTTGTGTACGACATCATCTAGACCCTCGAAATTTCAACCCCAGATGAACTTAAATCAACCTCATCAGAATCTTATTCTGTCAGATAAAGTCTACGAAATTGTCAGCTATCATTATCTTTGTGGTGAAAAGAGACGGAAGTAAGTTACGGCCTGATTGAACTCGCTAATAACCTCAATGAAGAACTTGGGGTTGCAACAATAGAGTTGCTTATCAATTTTTAAACATTCACGGGCCATACTCTAGCAAAAAGACAATGCGAAACCCAAGGTCAGTAGGAGAATCTACTTAGTCCACCAGACACAATGTCAATCACGAATAAGCAGGCATATAAAGCCAATTTTCTAAGAAGATCCCCCACCAAAATCTAACACTCAACCTAACTCTTCTCAGCAGAGTGTGAGTCTAGTCCCACCCGGTCTTTCTTTTTTGTAATATATATCGAGCCCAGCTACTTTTTATGCAATTCCATCAATATCTCTAAAGTCGTCTCATATTTTTCTTCATGAGAAGTATTTTACTGCACGTGTTTCTTTCATTTTATAAGTGTTTACGTAGATTTAGAGTATTAAGATTATAAATGCATAGCTAGTGAATGTTATCATTGAAAAACTATTTAGCCCATCACCCATTGGGTTTGGACCAAAGGGAACTTCTTGATTAGCGTACATGGATACAAAACATGATCACCGTTACTATCACCGACCATCATCATTGATGTTATCTCTCGAGCGTCATCACTACTACCATATTAGAGTTACTACGACCACCACTGTCACCAACATAGCGCTAGCGAAAACCTATAGCACTGTCAACCAGCATCAGCTCAACCACTACCACCACCACTACTATTACCACTACAATAATTAACATTTGTAGGTGCACCTTTACTGCCACCTTCATCGTCACGATCACTCACCAACCACTACCGTATCTGCCTTCTCCGCTTGCTAGCATGGTTACCATAAACACAACCATGGACTGTCTACACGTTTCCACCACCACATTTGTTCGACCTATAGCATATAAACTTATAATTAAAGCAAAAGTTGTCTTAGACCGCATTTACATTCCATTCTCAACTTGTTATAACTTATTCATCAATCATTTCCAACTCCCTCTTGTAATTTAGTGTCGAAAGTACTTGGTTCTATACAGTAGCATGTGTACTTAATGCATACGACTACAAACTTAGGGTAAAGCTTAAAAAAAGTAATATTCCTTTTAATTTCAACCATGTATTTTGTTATTCTCTTTTGTTTTCATGTTAGTGTATTTTGCGAAACTAACAGTATTTTTTTTTTCAATCTGGTGTTCCTCTTCCTTTTTAGGGTTGTCCGATTTAACATTTACTAGTTACCATTTTACCTTGCTTTTGAATCCAAGGAATTGACTATTGCACTTCACTTTTTTACCACAGCGTCTTCTTTGTAGTTGTATGCTAATTCAATTTTCTATCTAATTGTTAATGAAATATTTCATGTTATGCAAGGAAATGCTGCCCAAACAAATTAACTAATATTGACCAACTTTACAGGAAAATTGGCATATATTTTCCTGAGGTCACCTTATCTTTCATTGACTTAAATTCCCCTTAACGTAAATGTTACTGTTAATTTTATTTTTGATTCTATATTTGTTGTTGCCAACATTATAGTATACATAGGTGATACATCGAGGAATGATTATTTTTATTTTTTTTTTCTTTATTTGCTGCTGAAAAAATGTTGTAGCACGAAAGTAAATATACTAAAATAAGGAGTGAAATACCTACCTAACAACAATTCAAGATTTTAGTTGTTAGAATGTTATAATTTAAAATCGAATGTATGCATTTAGATTAACTTAGATAAAGCTTAACCCCTTAGTTTTAAGCTTTTCATTTAAAAATGAATAAGTAACAAGTAGAGCATATTCAAGAATTATATGGATTAATGCATATTGCTTATTATTCATATTCATACATCATTGTTTAGAATATTTTCTTTATACTATACATCCACTCATCCTGTAAGAAGGCTTTAAAATATATAGTTTTTAGCCATATTAAATAGAACTAAAATTTGAAATTACTCTATGTGGTATAGTTCACTACTAGAATTGAGACCTTTAGGGACTGCCATTTTTGGCGGTTGCTAAATAAAAATTTAGCTACTTCTAAAACTAGCGGTCATTAAGTCTAGAAAAAATGGGGTCAACCAAAAAAATGGTGCCAACTTTAGCGACTGCCTTTAGCGACCAATCAAGCGGTCGCTAAAATTAGCGACTGCTGAACTATCGCTAAATACGATCGCTAACTTTAGTGACCGCTTGATCGGTCGCTAAAGGCAGTTGCTAAAAAAACTATAAATCAGCCCAGCCCTAATCTCTCTCTCTCTTCCCTCGACGAATTGCCGACAACCACTTCACCGTAAATCCTTCTCCAGCAAACCACTTCACCCTGAATCCTTTCCCGCCAACAAGCCCAGCTCGGTCAGCCCGCCGCCTATGCCTCTGCTGCCGCCAAGCCCGCTGCTGCCACTGTTCCCCGACGCTAACCCCTCCCCGCGACAAGCCCTAATCTCCCCGAAGCCTTCCCCGCCGGCACGCCACCTCCCCGCCGTTCATTTTTGAATATTTTCACTATGTTGAGCTTCTTGATCTACGAGTAAGTCAGTCCACTAAGCTACTACTCTTTTTTTTTGTTGTTGTAGAACTTCAATGTGTTGAGCTACATATCTGTCAATTTGATTGATTGGGATTTTTTGGTTATCATTGGTTGATTGGGATTTTTTGGCATCTAAATATATTACTTATGTTTATCATTGGTTGATTGGGATTTTTCGGTTTTCAGATTAGCTGTATATCTGTCAATTTGATCAGACTTTCTTTTTGCTTTCATGATTTCTTTCGTATTTGGTGTTGTTTTGAATCAACATGTACTTTCGAAACTAAGGGTGATGCTGCTTGTATCACTTTTCCAAAATCAATTTGCTTTAAAATATAAGCTGCTAAACCTGCTACTTGCCATTCACATAGGGTGTTACCTGATTTGACCTGCATAAGATGATTATGCCGAAAGCAGAGGTGAAGCAGTTGTGATAATTCTTACTGGTAGAGAGTATAGGCAAAAGCCAAAAGGTCTAAGTTTGAACAATGGCAGTCTCTCTGGGCCTTGGGGACTACTCCGGTGGAATTTGTGATATAAGTTCAAACAGCCAAATATATAAGATTATGTGATGGCAACGGTGTGGGTGATGAGAATACAACCAAGATGAGAAAAGACTTTAGGTAACACAGGGACTTTTAGTTTACAATCACCTACAGTGATTAGTTGGCACTTGGCACTACATCCCTTTTTTTCTTGTTTTGATTGGGGACTTATATTCCAATTCAAGGCATTTACTATCTCTTCTTGTTGATTGAATCATTCTAATGAAGGTCAAGTGCAATCTAGAGAAATGGGAAGTAAGCCTAACAATTGTATTAGCCATTGAGGTATGGTTTTGATAGCTACCATTACACACTAATTCTTTGATAGTGTTCAATAAGACCATGCTAAACAAAACTTTGGGCATTATTAAGTAGGGTTTGATAGCTGCTATTGTCTATGGTTTTCAATAAGACCATGTTGTTTTGATAGCTGCCATTACACACTAATTAACCTCGATGGAGTAGGGTTGTAATTGTTTGTGACATTAGTCACTACTATATTCTAATGTTAAAGTACAGATGTTTGAGTTGAGACTCTAGGGTTTATTATTTACCAAATTTGGTGTTTATTTTATTTGATCGAGCTAGTAGCAAATGAGTTGATGAACTAGGGGCATAATTGTTGTTTTTTAGACTGCATTGTTAAAGTTTAGGTACAGTTGTAGAGATCTTTGAGTTGAGGCTATAGCCATTGATGAATGAGGCTATGGCTATAGCCATTTTTGCTTTTCTATCTGTGTACTTTTTTTCTTATGATTTCTATATGTTAAACTTGAAGTGAAAGTGTTTAAGCTGGGTGTGTTGAAATTTTAGGATTTACTGTTGATTAGGGGTTTATGTCTGATATGTTGAGTCAATTTGGTATTTTGTTTGATCTGGATCAAACTATGAGCTAATGGTGGGTATGTCACAATTGTTAGAGTTACCTCCAAAATGGCATGCTAAACTAATACCAAGATCTCCCTTATATTGTAGCAATTCATGCTATTGCTAACTAGCCCTAAGTAGCCCCAATTAATACTTATTAACCCTAATTAGCCCTAATTTACACTGATTAATCTTAATTAGCCCTAATCAACATTGATTAATCCTAATTAACTCTTAATTAAAACGTATTGATGATTATTAATTCTAATTAAGCCAATTAACTATAAATTACCCCAACTATCTTGAATTAGTCCCGATTAGCCTAATTAGCCCTAATTAACACTGAGTAACCCTAATTAGTCCTAATTAACACTGATTATTCTCATAAGTGAGTTAATCTTTAGCTTTTTCAAGTTCATTTGTAAGTCACATTTCAATATATTTTTTTCAAATTGATGGTTAAATCGGAAATGGACTTATATAGGTTCAACAGGCAATGAAAGAGATATATCATGTCAGTGAATAGAAGTTGGATGCGACGGAGGATTGCTCCAAGTAGGATTGGGGTATCGGACGAGTTTAGACAGGGAGTGAACGGGTTTATTCTCTTTGCTTTGAATCAACAAGACTTTGTGGATGATGGCACGATTAAATGTCCATGCAATGATTCTCAACTGTTAAGTTAGAAAAGCCCCGATGATGTAACTTATGATATCTTCTGTAGAGATTTTATGAGTAACTATACGAATTAGACTCGGCACCAGAAACCAATTCTGAGGGTGCCCATTGAGGTGCCTACTGAGTTCAGACAGTATAGTCCTAGATATCTGGGATTTTCTCAATATCAACATATGGTAATGAAAGCTGGGCCTAGTGGAATTAACTGGGACCATAGTAATCCTAATGTGGAAGAAGAGTCAAACCCGAGTGCACAGAAGTTTTATAAATTATTTAAAAGACTCTGAGGAGCCAATATGGAATGGAAGTACAAAGCACACCAAGTTATCTACTGTGACAAGGATGCTACACTTCAAGTCTGAGTATAGTCTAAGTGATAAAGGTTTTGATTCTTTTCTGAAGCTTAATAAGGAAATGTTTCCAGAGGATGAAAAGTTGCCTGACAAGTACTACAGTGCTAAGAAAATGATGATTAAACTTGGTTTGGTGTACCAGAAGATAGATGCATGTAATAATGATTGTGTCTTATTCTAGAAGGAGAACAATGACTTCAATGAGTGTCTGGTTTGTGGCCATACAAGGTATAAACCGACCAGTGGGAAGAAAAGGAAGATAGCATGAAAGATATTGTGATACTTTCCACTTACACCAAGACTTCAAAGGTTGTATTACTCTTCTAAAATAGCAGAGCACATGAGATGGCATAGCAACGTCCACATCAAAGTTCTCGATTTATTGAGATACCCTGCCGATGGAGAGTCATGGAAGGAATTTGATTGCAGACAACCATCTTTTGCTGCAGAGGTTCGAAATGTTCGACTTGGGCTCGCTACTGATGGTTTTAATCCTTTAGGCACTCTAGCACACCTTACTCTTCGTGGTCTGTGATCATTGTCCCGTATAACCTTCCTCCAGACATGTGCATGAAGAAGCAATTCATTTTTTTTTTATCATTACTCATTCCTGGACCTACGAGCCCGGGTAGAAATATAGACATGTACTTGTGGCCGTTGATTAATGAGTTAAAAATTATATGGAATGTTGGAGCCCAGCATTTGATGCATCTCTTAAACAAAACTTCAACTTGAGGGCATCAGTTATGTGGACTATCAATGACTTCCCTATATACGGTATTTTGTGTGGGTAGCGTACACATGGTAGGTTGGCATTTCCTTATTGTATGGAAATGAGTAAGGCTTTCACTGTAAAGAACAGGGGAAGCCTTCCTTTTGGGGGTGTCACAGACAATTCTTACTGCCTAATCGTCCATTTCAAAAATAAAAAGATAAGTTTGATAAAACTGTGAAGCGTCACGTTGAAACACGTGACAGATTGTCTGGGGATGAAGTGTATATGTGCGTAAAGGACCTTGACATGGATACAGTACCATTTAAAAAATGTGCTGCCAATCTAAAACTTCCTAGCTTTGGAAAAACAGACAACTGGAAGAAAATGTGCATCGTTTGGGAGCTACCTTATTGGTTGACCCTCCTCCGCCGCAACAATCTTGATGTTATGCACGTTGAGAAAAATGTTTTTGAAAATGTGTTTAATACATTCATGAATGTCAAAGGCAAATCAAAAAAGTCACCTAATAGCACGCAGAGATATGCTGATGATGGGTATACGGCATGAATTGCATCCACAATGGTTAATGGTAAGCTGATTTTGCCCAAAGCAACATATATTGGATAAAAAGCAGATACAATAGATGTGCAAGTAGGTTACACTGTTGAAGCTGCCAAATGGCTATGCATCTAATATATCACGTTGTTGCAACCTTGCTGATTGTAAGTTTTTTGGTTTAACGATTGTCATGTATTCATGGAAAGATTTATACTAATTGTCTTTCGTGAATGAAGCATTGACTGAACTTAGTCATTTCTTCCGTGATTTGTGCTCAAAGATGCTCCGAGAGGGTGATGTTAAGATTCTTGAGAAAAACATTTTTGAGACAATGTGCAACTTAGTGAAAATATTTCTCCCGTCATTCTTTGACTTGATGGATCATTTGACCATTCACTTAGCATATGAGGCTAAAGTGGGCGGACCTGTGCAGTATCGGTGGATATATCTATTTGAGAGGTGATATCGTTCATCCATCTTTAAATTATATTTCATACTTGCACACATGCGTTGTTTACTGAAAATGAGTTATTTCTTACATAGGTATATGTTTGACCTAAAGAAAAAGGTGCGTAACAAAGTTCGCGTTGAAGGTTCAATTACTGAGGCTTACATTCTTGAAAAGCTTACTAACTTCTGCTCCCTTTACTTTGAGACTGATGCTAATACAAAGATGAATCGTCTTGGTCACAGTGTCGATACATAATTCGATGAGTGTTTTTTCCATATTCATGCATCTTGGTCGTGCATTTGGAGCAATGTGTGGTCGTATTTATTCGAGGAAGAGTATATTGCCGCAACATTGTACGCTCTCATGAATTGTAATGAAGTTGCACCATTTATAGTGTAAGTAGTTGTGTTTATATCTTCCTTCTTGTAGTTCAAGAATATAATATAATGACGATACTATATAAAATACAGTGAATACAATGAGGAAGTGTTATTCGCAAACCCTGAGATATCAGTTGGATAACTTGAAAAAATGCGAAACAACGCGTTCCCTGAGTGGTTTTGAAAGCGCGTAAGTTCTAAAATCATATCTCATTTCTAATATAGTGAGATGGTATATGTGATGTAATAACTTAATACTTTGTGCAAATTGGTTGCTATTGTAGACCACCCAGAATGGAGTTGATGCTCGTCTCTAATTGCTTGTTACTGGCCCTAGTAGACTAGTTTCATGTTATAAAGGGTACATTGTCAACGGGTTTAGGAGTTGACCTTAGTAAACAAACTCAAAACAGTGGAGTTTTAGTCAAAGGTGACCGTTATAATGATAGTGAGCGTGATTTTTATGGGCAGTTGGAGGAGGTTGTTGAACTAGATTATGGCAGCGGTAATCGATTGGTAATGTTCAAGTGCATATGGTTTAACATTACAGCTGGTATCCGAGTTAGTCGACATGGGATTGTAGAAGTTAATATGAGGTCAAGACTCAAATTATACGAACCATTTATATTTGCAGCTCAAGCAACGCATGTCTTCTATGCAAAAGGTGTGACAAGGAAGGACCCAAATTGGCATACTGTTATCAAGACCAAAAGAGGCTTTGTTGATGATGATGTGTTCGTTGAGATGTACCAAGAGGATGATGCTCCCGCAGTGATACTGCTTCAGGAGGATAACGATCTTGTTGATGAGCCTCTTTGCGATTTAGGCTATGCTGGAGAAAAGGTCGATGTTAAAGCACTCCGTGATGATGATGATGATGATGATGATGATGATGATGACGACGACGATTCCGAGAAAGAAGTTAATGACAAAGAAGAAGACGATGAAGATGAAGGGAACGAAGATGACGAGGAGGAGGAAGAGGAAGACATTTCATTATCTATTAGTGATAGTGATTAACTGTGTAAAGTAAAAAGATTCTTATTAATGTACTTTTGCACTTGTGGTGTTTATTATTTAAATTAAATTGTTTATTATTGATGGTGGTTGACTATTTAAATTGAGTTATCTTTTATACTTGGTCGTGTCACATTGTTATCAAATAACTTTTGCACTTAAGTTGTTTATTATTCAAGCAAACTATTTTTTTTTTCTTAAGACTTATCCCCCATTTTGTTTATAATATAACGACATTAGTCATTACATAACCAAGTAGGTGGTGGCCTTACCTTATACTCCATCTTCCAAAATTTGACACATAATGCATACTTTCAAGAATTGCAAATTAACCCCCAAAATTCTCCATAATTATAAAATAACCCCAAATATTTGTATAATTATATTAAAGTCCCAAATTCTATTCCAACCTCTATTAATTTAATTAAATGTCCCTAAAACATATATTGTCATTCATTTCATTATTCTCATCACCAAAATATCAATTACATTATGCCCCCAAAGTTTTTCAAAATTACAAAAATGCCCTAAAAAATTTCAACAATTACATTTTTACCCAAAATTCTTTTAAGCTTCAATATGCTACTAATACCCGAGTATTGTCCAAGATTATAGCCCGTTTATTCTTCGGAGCACAGATGGTCATTTTAACCCGCTCTCAAAGTTCGGGATAAGTGCACCAGAACATCAATGACATGCAATGGTGTTGTGGTGGCATACGCGTCAACGTAGCTAGTTGAGCACTCAATGTAATTCGTGGATGTAATGCATGTTATTGACTCATATTTATGTGCATTTGTACTCAGGAGACTAATTTTTATTGGTGGTCATGACTCTTCGTCCAAAAACCTTTTTAACTGACCCTGAGAAAACTAACAAGCAGTTTACCTACAAAGCGCATGTAATGGCAGCGCTTCATTTCCATTTCCTTTCTAATATCTTGCTCACGCTAACTTGACTATTGATGTTATTATGCTATAAACTGCGTGCTTAGCTCTTTCCATTGATGTTCCTTCTACCAGCTGCTCCATTCCACTCTAAGGTCATTTTTAGCAACCCAGAACGAAATGATTCTCACCCAACCCCAAGTTCAAACATAGGCTGACTCTTAGAACCAGAAATAATTCAACGAGTTGTAGGGTGACTGTTAAAAGTAGAATGAGAATACAGGAAGTAAAACGCAGCAACGACAAATATTATATTTGTAAAGAACATCCAAATCCATTGACAGAATATTGGAACTTATTTTCTAAAAGATAGGATTTTTTAATACATACATACATATAAGTAATTTGAAATAAAAATATTGTGAATCTTGGTGAAAAACACAATTGAAATTAATTAATACGACTATTCTAACTAAACTATAATAATAAATCATTATTAGTTGCTAGTCAAAGGCTCGTAGTATAAAGTTAATTGCACAGAACATGGTCTTACTTTCAAACCCGAATTTTTCACCCCAATTATCACAAATATTTGTCACTATCTATCATTCTTATTTCTTTCGTCACATTAAGTTGTCGCTAAAGAGAATCCTGACTGTTTTACATTATATCTTATTATCAAAAGTATACTGACATTTGTAATAAGTCTCAAGCATCTTCTACAAGTATCAAACTCTCATTGAAACACTACAAGTTTGATTGTACAGTAATAAAAGTGAAAAAAGAGTTTAGAGATAATTAATGTCAAGTGTACATATTGGAGTTGTTTAATTTCCTGTAATATATTTTGATGACATATATATAAGTATAGGAAGTGAATTTGAGAAAAGTTTGAATTAACAAAAGTTCAAAAATTAACCGGAAAAGGATTGTCGAAAGTAAAGTGTCTAACGGGAAGAAATTATAATTCATAATGTTTAACAAAGTTCGTAAGATGAAATGAGTTATGAGCTTAAATGTAACATCTTTAAAACTAAAAATCAAGTGAACTCAAGAGATCTAGCAGGATACATATAGAAACTGAACTGTTCAAACAACAAATTCAGTATCCCTAACTTTCAATGATCATTCCAAAGTTTTACTATCATTTAATTTTAAAGTCTCGGCACTTTTTCCTGCAAGCATCACCACTAAGGTTCAAAACATTATTACTTAGTATTTTCAGTATCATTCATTGTCCATCTTGTTTCTTTCTGTACAGTGATGGTCATTTCTTGTAACGATGGTTATGGGGGTCAAAATATACCCTGCAATTTATTTTCTATTGGTAATGATCTAGTCTATTGCTCCATCTGTCCCAAAAAAATTATCATATTTCCTTTCTGGACTGTCCCAAAAAAGTTAAGAAAGATTATGTAGGTATTTTTACATGTTTATCCTTTGTACACCTTTTTTATTCTACTTTTCTCTCCACATTTAATCCTCAACAAACCAATTTCTCTCTACTGAACAGCTTTCTTCCTCCCTCCCCCCCCCCTCGGGATCTTGGAATAGAATGAAAAACTCATATAATAAGACTCATATCCTAAATAAGCGTGTAGTCAAATATGATCAAATATAATTTGGGATGAAGGAGGTATAATTTTCATGATCTCTTATTTTAAGATTAAAATACAACGCAAGTCTTTTTCAACTTTTTCAATCTTAAGTTTTAATGTTCAAGTATAATTTGTCAAAAATCTTAATTATACTTTATTTTTTCTACTTTTCAATTAAAAAATCTATAGTGTACTCTATATTTCTCTTGATGGTGTACTCTAAAGCTCTCTTTTACTTTTGTTTAGCATGACCATCACTTAGGAATGTAATTCTTCAAATGTTAGTCCTTGTCCCTTCATCTCGCCATATTGCCCCACCACCATCATCCCTTTACACTTCTTTGGCTTCAACACACACACACACACACACTCTCTCTCTCTCTCTCTCTCACACACACACACACATACACAACCAGCCACAATCACATCCACCATGATCGTGTTCTTCAGCTTTCTCACCCAATCAATTGTCATATCTTTTTCACTCCAATTACTTGCAATAAACCATCATGATTCAACAAACCAAAAGAACAAAAATAAAATTTTGAATTTAGGGTTCAAAATCTGGAAGAAGATATATAAGATTTCAATTTGCGTCAATCAGCCCACCACATGTCCAATTCACCCACCGCCACCAGACAGCCCACCACCGCCTCAAAACAACCCTTCACAAATCATAATTACCATCAATCAACCTTTCACGACCCACCACACCTCTAGTTAACATGCCCACATACACTGTCATGATCCGAACCCACGGGTAAGCCTGTGTGCTAGGTACGTGGCCGGCCGCAGGCCCATAAAAACACCTGTCAGGGATCTGCCAGGCCTTACTACAATCCTGTGACTCGAAATTAATTCTAACTTACAGACTTCCAAATATTAAAATAAAACTCTTGGTACATGTCTTTAAACTTATGAAGAAAACTCGAGGATTACATCAGTTCAAGCATAACGTAAATTAACATAGACTAAAATGTTTGAATAGTGGGCACTCATTATTCTAAAAGTTCTCTTCGGGCATTACTCCCCCCTGTGGCTCATGCGGCCCCACTTCCCTTAAGTCGTCACCTAAAAAATAATGAATGAGCGAAAGCCCAGCAAGTACACCAGCCATGTTCCTAAAATAGTTTTGAAGTTTCTAAAACATGCCATGGGTTTTCTTTCAACAAATCAAACATTCGATTATTGTCTTTCGTAAAACTTCCTTCATATACATATACATGAAATTTCAAAAGAAAAGATTTTCAAATCTTTGTAACGCCCCCGAAAATCCAGAGCTTCGCCGCCCCGAACTCCCGGGTCGTTAACCTACCGGATCACATCAAACCTGTCATATCTGTTCACTAACACACACTTCTAAAACAGTTAATCCGATATCAATTCAAACTCTTCACATTCAGTATTACAAAACTACTCAAACTTAAACTATTAAAATTTAGGTTCTTTACAAACTCAAGTTCGTATAGAACGAGTTGACAAAATTGACCCATGCAGGGGTCTCCCTACACAGTAGTGATGGCCTCATTGGGATCTCACACAGACTCTAACTCATTCCCGAACATACTACATTTGATCATCACCTGTAGAAGGGAGCTAAACGAAGGGTGAGCTTTTAAGAGCCCAATAAGGTCGTATAAGGACTACAAAAGAGATTATAACACGACTCCAAAAATCCAACCGACGATGATCTTCAAAACACTTCGAACGATCAAGACTCAATGATTACCCAAAATGATCAAAATTCTTCAGAAATAGATGCCAAAATAAATATTAACAATCTGAACAAAATCCAAAACGATCAAAGAAGATCCTTTTCAAGTCAGCATTTTCAAGTACCAAGAAAATTTCCCTTACTCAAGGGATTTCAATCCGAGCAGAAATTCATTTCGAAAATACAGCAAGATTTCTCGAGGGATTTTAACCCAAGAAGAAATCAAATAAGATAATACGATAAAGGCTTGTCAAGGGATTTCAACCCAAGTACAAATCCTTCTAGCTAAGTACAATGAATGTTTGTCAAGGGCTTTCAACCCAAGTACAAAATCATTCTAGCTAAAAAAATCAAAAATCAATGTTGATCATGGGCGATTGCAATGCCATTATGGCAAGCTTATATAGTGTACACATGCATGATGTACTAAAATAATTACTAGTCCACTTGGATACTAGCCTGCGTTTCATGCAGGATTCAACCACCTTATACTGCCTCCCCACTAAACAGGTATTCAGGTCAACACAGAAATTAATAATATCAATGAGCGTTAACATAAGCTCATATCCCCGAAATCAATTCGGGTTCTCATAACAATAATCATATTGACATAAGTCAGCATTCGGGATTTTCAGAAGAAATTGAATTTTCAGAAGAAATAATAACTTCAAACGAAAAATCACAGATAAACAACAAAAACGACCGTGAATAATTATCGAATATAATCATATCAATTCGAAAGAATGGATACGAAAAATAATCACTGATAAACAACAAAAACGACTACGAATAATTATCGAATATAATCATAACAATTCGAAAGAATAGATATAGACAATTATCAAGTTTGCTCAGCCCGCAATAACATGCGAGCATCACAAGATTTCCAAATAACCAATTCAAGTTCAACATTAGGATTTTCTGGGCAAAAACATGCTGATATCAATACATAACTTAGAGTTCGGCATTAGCCGTAATTATATCAAAGGAATACTTACAAGTACAAGTAATCAAATAAGGGTTCAGACAAAAGTCCTTACCCAAGGTTCAGATAGAATCCCTTTGTAACATCCCAGAATTTTCCCGAACGTTAACACCCGATCGATCATTTACACTAAGATAATACTATCTCAAACTCAACCAAATAATACCATCAATCTGTCAGAGCAACTACCCATCAATGAAATCATACTCTTATATGATTTCATAAGTAAAATACCAAATTGATATCCTACAAAATTTAAACAATACTATTCACCCACGCAGGGGTTCTAATAGAAAAAAAACACGGTAACTTAAATTCACTCGCTCGCTTTCCTCAAGTCAAATTTCAAGAATTCTAACGCTGGTTACTACCTGCAGAAAGGAAGTCAAAGGAGAGTGAGCTTTTGAGAGCCCAGTAAGGTCGCACAAAGATTTAAAAATAAGGAAACGATACGGACGATTTGACATTTAAACCAATAGAAAATTTTTGAAAGCGGAGAAACAGAGCGGTTCAAACAATCTTTCTATGTACAATCAAGCAATAATTTTAAAAAGGTTTTCAAATAAAACCACAGCATTTCAATATAAACAACACAGGGATGAGTATCAACTCAGTTCCCTTAAATCGATAACCATTTTTAAAATACTTAAAATGCAATAAACATAAATTGGAAACGTTGAACATGAGCAATACAGAAGCAAAGCCACCCCGGCAGTGCTCAATCGCTTTACATATGCATATGTAACACTGACTAGTCCATCTAGGTACTAGTTAAACCCATCCAACAGACCATCCTTATAACGCCAATAATACAGACCATCCTTATGGCTCCCAAGTTACTGACTCATGTCAACATTGAGAAGTAATAAAGAATTTAAAAATAATTTACGATGAGCAATCAATAAACATATCAAATGAAAAATGAATTCCAAGACGAGATGAAACAGAATTCCAAACGATCGCTATAAAGCTCAATTTAGGGTTTCATGGGCAATTCAAAAAATATCTTTTATATCAAACATAATTTCGAATCAATATAGTTTGTAAGACTATTATATAAGCATTTGAAAAACAGAGTAACGAAATAGGGTTCGGACAGAAAATCCTTACCTCGGTCCAAGCTAAGCGATGCTACCAACCTCGATAAGTATTTTTTGAATCAACCTAAATTTATAATTTAATTGTTAGAACAAAATTTATGTCTAATATGCTAGAAACCCTAATATCGACTACCCACCACGTGCTTACTTCTAATCCCGAAATCACGCGACTCGAAACGTATTCCACACACGACCAACGTAGCTAACCGAAAATCTTGTACGCTACTTAGCGCGTAACTATATTCCAAAATTTATAATAAATTTCAATAAAATAATTTTATAGCTGAAAACATTAATAAGAGTCAAAATAGGAATTTTTTGAAATTTTCAATATTTTCGAATTAAAATAATTTCTTTAAATACAATAAAAACCCAATAATAGCCATAATTACTTCCAGTGGCAAAAAAAGTCCCATAATTTTTAGAAGAACTTTAAATATATATATATATATATATATATATATATATATATATATATATTATAGAAATTGAAATCAGAATTTAAAAGACATAAAAACTATTTCTTTATTTTTCATTTTGCTAAATTCAATGCGATACTGAAAATGATAAAAAAATCGATTCCAAAAATCATAAAATTTATACTGAGTCTTTATTATACTATTTAAACACTACTATAATTTTTTCCAGAACATTTTCAGGGTTTAAAGACTCCAAAAGAATTTTCCAAATATGAAATTATAGAAAATACTATAAATTCATACGATCTCAGAAAATTATAAAATTTTGCCAAGAATTCTAATATGGTCTAAAGTATTATTATATAAATTTTCACGTGCTAACAATAAGCGTGCGCTAACATATACACGTGCAAACTTAACGTTAACCATATTTACACGCTCTGTTCTCTGCTTCTTCATCTCCTCTTATGCACCCACTACCTTGCAAACCCATTACTTAGATACATGATTATACACCCTTGCATCACTCCAAATTGTACTGCATACACAGCACCCACATTCCCTCCCTTTCACCATCACTTACACAAGTTCAAAAAAAAAAGAATAACACTACCCATTTGCATGCCCACTACTGTAAACCCACCACCTGCTGCCTCATAACCTACACAATCATGCATACAATTTTCCCACATACACAACCCGTGGATACCCATTTCAGTTCACTCCCTCTCTCTCTATCTTCTCTTCCTCTAGACCCACAAACAAACACAGCACTACAGCCCACCACTCATGCACTTATATATGCACACATGACACCCACAAAGCACACATAATTCTCACCATTATTTCACCTCCACACACACTAAACCCACTCACAAAAATACACGCACAACATTTTCATATGGGCTGTTTTGCAGCCTTGTTTCACTTCACAAAACACCACATACCTGCTGCCTTTTGTTCTCTCTTAATACCTACAAGCACACACCAGAACACTCCCTACTTCCTACGCACAAAGAACTCACACATAGGCACAGGTTCACAATGGCACATACCATTGCTCACAACACACGGCTGAATCTTTTTACACATACTCTCACATATACGCAGCCGCATACAACCATGGCAATACCCTTCTTTTGCTGTCCATCCCATATCTTTCTAACTTGGCTGGAAAACATTCACCCCATGGCCAACACCAAACCCATACACCCAAGCACACGGCTGAACTTTCAACCTTTTCCTTTTTGCCCATGCACACAGAAAACCCACATGATCTCACGGGGTCTCCCATGCCTCACTATGCCACTCCCGAAAACCCACGGCAATTTACTCTCACAATATCACACAAAACACACACTGATCCAACAGATTTCCGCACCTTTTTATTCCCTTAAAACAATGAACATGGTAGAGAAAAAGGTTAAGAGACTTACCGAAAAAGTCTTCACAGAAAACCCTTCTTCATCTCCTTCCTTTGATCTCTCTCTCTCTCTCTCTCTCTCTCTCTCTCTCTCTCTCTCTCTCTCTCTCTCTCTCTATACCCGCAGCCTTGTTACAGCTGGTTCTAACCCAACCACAGCTCCTCACGCCGCTTACTCCCATAGCCATAAACTCATAAATCAAGAAATATACAAGAAGGAAGACTAGAGCTTACCGGAAAGTTCGCCGGAAAAATCTTCGTCACAACGTGCTCGATCTCTCTCTTTCTACCTCTGCCGTTCCCGAAGGTATGGAGAAAATTAGGGTCGGCTGTGGCATCTTATTGGTCTATATATATAAGCAAAGCCCAAAAAAGACACTTACTAAAAACCCCCTAAAGTTTCGTTAATTACTAAAAAAATGTACCCACAACTTTTTATTATTACGAAATGGTCCAAATTAAATTATTTACTATAGTTTGGGTGCTCCAAAAATTTTAAGGGTTTGGTTAGGTAACCCGTTATACTAAGTGTCGCTAAAAGTCACTAAATAAAAATATCAACGCTAACTGAAAGAATATTTGTAGCTAAAGGTCGCTACTTAAAATATTGACGATAAAAAATTTATTTGCTGTTAAAATTTTTAAATAAATCTGAAAAGTATCGGGGTATTACACCCTTACCTGGATCCGCAGCTAAATTATCCTAACCGGGAGTCTTTAGCTTTAACCTAAACGGAATAATTGAATCATTAGAATACAGCCTACAGAACAAGATTATAACTTAATACAAACTCACACATACTCCCAAAATGAACCTCCCCTCATTGGGTATGTAAAATTACCAAAACACCCCTAGGGTGTAAAATTACCAAAATGCCCCTCTCCAACTTAAATCACCCAAACGGTCTTCCCGTAAGTAGAATCACTGAAATAAGCTTCTCATATGTAAATTTATGCAAAAATATCTTTCTTAGGTCAAATTACCAAAATACCCATTCGGGGTGGCAAATTACCAAAACACCCATGTTATACTTTAATTCTCAAAATGACTTTTTCATAAGCAAAGTCACTAAAATAATCCTACTGTATGTAAATTTACTTCAAAATACCTCTTATAGGTAAAATTACCAAAATACCTCCTTCGGGGTGGTAAATTAACAAAACACCCCTGGGGGTTTTCGGCACCGGAAAAATCTAAAAAATATCTTAAATCGCTATTTTAAGTATCCTGATATCATTTCTGGACTAAAAAGTATTTTATAAAATTTTTCATCCAAAAATCCCGAATCGGTGTCCGGACTGAGCGCTAAAAGGTCCGTTTCACAAAAAATACCTATCAGACTCAGAATGACCCAAAATTTTAGAATATGAATCATATCAGTAAAATAGAGTTTTCATAAAAATTTCAGATTAAAATAACTTAATTTACTAGGTTAATTAATTCGATAAATGTCTTTAACCACCCCAATTTAGCACCCTTCGCGGATCCCGAAAATTTCCAAAAATTTCCAGAGCATAGTTCTCGTAAAATTATCAGGGGTTACTGTTTTGAGTTTTATCTAATTTTGGCTCTAGATATTTATAAAAATTCATTGAAAAACTGCCTAATTAATTTTGGTCTTTAGCGACAATTACATTTACTATTGAGATCTAAACACACACTATTACACCTTTTATGCACATAGTTTCTTCTTCCTTGCCTACCGAGACCCATTCTCGCACACACTACTCTAGAACACTTACCCACTATTCTTAATACCCACTGAAACACTTCAATCACTCATTATACCTTGTAAAAAACACACACCAACACATAATAAACATATATACGCACACATCCACACCCCTGTAAACACACGCGCACACACTCACGCACACTCACGGCACACACTGAACACACGTAAACTCACACATGCAGACCTTCGGACACCACCAAACTCTCAATCCCCTCCACTTAGTCCTACTTACACATCAACCACCCACAATTTCACAACCAATTAACATAATTCACCCATACCCATGGCTGCCATACACGCACTGCACCCACGACACACGACCATGTGCAAATTTATACATTGGAACTCCCTAGAAAAGAAGAGAGATTACCCCTAGGACTCTGTTCCAGATTTTCTTCTCTCTTCCCCTACTCCGAGCTCCCTGCTTGTCACTTCTCTCTCGCTCTGTTTTTCTGTTTTCTGTTACTGTTCCCTGTTTCTTCCCTTTTATTTTTCTTTCTTTTCCCTTTTTTTGAATTTTCTCTTAATTTCTCTTGTTGTTTTGTTTTCTCTTTCCGAAGTCTTCACCTATCCATTCCAATTTTAAATAGTTTTAGTTAGCTTAGTCACCTAAGCTAGGAGGTGGTGGCACCACCTAAAAAATTAGCTTCTAAATTATGTTTTATAAATTACAAAAAGACCCCAAAGTTTACATAATTATAAAACAAAGCCCAAGTTTCATATAATTGCATTCAAGCCCAAAATTATTCCAATCATGTTCAATTTAATTAAACATCGCTGAAAATATACACTAGTATTCATTTTATTATATTTAATCACTAAAACCATAATTTACAATTATGCCCCCAAAGTTTTCCAAAATTACGCAAATACCCCTAAATTTTAAAAAATTATATTTTTGCCCCAAAATTCTTTTAAGCCCTAATACTGTACTAATACCCGACATTGCTCAAAATTAGCGCCCGTTTATTTTTTGGAGCCTGAATGGTTATTTATATCGGCTCTCGAAGTTCGGGATATTACAATCTTAGTACAATCATCGTTCATTCCATTCACATCAAACACAAATATATCTTTTCATAGGTATGATGCGGTCAGCGTACGACTCCCCTAACTAGGGCCGAAAATCCCTCCCACACCCGGGATAAAGTAATCATGTGGATGCAAGGGCGCACCACCAGCCACAGTACTGTGCATCAACATACAAGCCCCATTGACCAAGGCCCGAAATTCACATTCCCCCATTGGATATGGGGCACAGCAACCAAGACGAGTTTCGTTGGTCATTTAACATGTACTTAGGAATTCTTTGATTCACACAACATTCATGGCATTCTTTCAATTTACGTTTCAAATCAAATACTTTAGAAATAAACATATGCATAATAGAACTTTAAACTTTAAATGATCAAATCATAAGTACATATCATAGGTTTTGCAAATAAGTATACAGAGGAACATGACAGGGGTACTTACCTCGCTCAAAATCTGCTTCAAGTATTTCCTCAAATGCCGGCCCTATCTGTTGACTATCAAAACCTAAATAACAAATCATACGGATGTCATTTATTGTCGCTTGGGCATGTTTAAGTATTAGGTTTCTTTTAAATAAGTAAAATTTTAGCCGATCGTCCCTTGATTTTTGTATAATTACCTATTTTCCCCTAATGCCTTAAGTACCTTATCCCACTAGATATAACCTAAAAGGGTCCTTTTTAAATCATTGATGGGTATTTTGAACATGAACGGTCGTTCCGAAAATTTCTCGCTCGGAACCCTAAACTGCTCATTCAATTGAGCGTCAATGCTCAAGTCCCAAAAATATGACAAACGGCACTGGAATGCCACGACATTTCAGACACTCAAGAGTCACCAGCATTTTAGATAACTATAAAATTCTAGGCTAAAGATAATTTTATTTACTATGTTAAATAATTCAAAATCTTGTTTTAAAAATACATTTATTTGAGGCACTTCCCATGCTCAGAAAACTCTAAGAAAATTTCACATCGAAGGTTTGACAAAATAATGGAAGTTTCTGTTTTGTAATTTTTTTTTAATTTTGCTCAGAAGAGGTTAAAAAAATGATTTTGCAGCTGTTGTAATAGTGAAGCGTTACGCTATAATCGTTCGGCGCTACGCCGCTAACGATGTTAACATAGCGAACGACTTTAAAATTTTTTGAAACTTTAGAAACTACCTTATCTCAACTATATAAGATTATTTTAAGAGTTTCAAAATTTAATAACTTAATTTACTGTTCTAAAATACACTGAAGTCTCTATCACGAATAAAATTAGTTAGCATGCTTCTCAAGCTCTGAAAAATCTAAAATTTTTACTGTGTGTAGGTATTGCAAAATTAACATAAGTTACTTCTTTGAGTTTTGTCTAAATAAGTTTTTAGTTATATTTAAATTTTTGGAAGAAACTGCTGGAATATGATACCTTTTTAGCGACACTTTTGAGTCCAATTTTAAAACAAAACCCTTTCCCTCCAATCATCTCCTTCTCCATATCAACACAGCAGTGTTCTACCTAAATTCACCTCTCACACGACACTCACACACACATAAAGAAAACTCCACTTTCAAACACCTATAATACACTCCATACTCCTTAATATGTGAACATTACACTTATTCACAAAGGTATACACCACTATACAGCCACACATATAATGATATCACATATACACTCCCAGGTAGCACCTTCCCTTCTCCCCTTTCAAGCACACAACACAATACCCATAAAGACTCTCACAAAGTCCACTCGACCATGGCAGCACCACTGCCTTTATTTTCTTTCCTTACACACTCATTTCACACACACACACACACACACACACACGTACATATTCTTCCATCTTCTCCCTTCTTTAAGACCCATTTCACCCAAAACCTCACAACAACCACATGGCAGGTTTCCTTGTGTCCCCTTCCTTAAACCCACTTCACACACCTCATTTCCACACGCAATAAAACTCATGCACACACAGTATAATCACACCCATTAAAACACAAACAACTCACATGCAATTTCACAAAAGAACACCCATTACACCAGCTCCACGGCAGTCCCCACCTCTCTAAATACACACCCACAAAGCACCTATGTATGGCTGTCATGCAGCCTTGTTTTATCCCCTCATTACATGCACAAACACATATACAATTTACATACGACAGTTCCCATTTTGCATCTCTCAAGCACCACATCACCCACTTGATCACACATCAAAATCCCTCCTGTTGCACACGTTTACACCTACATAAAATCACTTACACACACAATTGTGTACCAACCTTGGTTGTTCCGTTTCAGCCCTACTCACATAAACACGGCAGCCACCATGGCTGGCCAAACCGAGACCCCTCACATCCTCTCACACCCCGGTGATACACATGTACGCGATTCGAAATAAGCTTACAATTACGCCAAGTAAATTTGCTAGAGGGCTTACCGGAAATCTTCGCTATGTTCGCCGGAGATCTTATTGGCCTTCTCTTCCTCTCTTTCTCTTTCCTTTTTCTCTTTTCTTCCTGCCGAGGCTTCCTTGTTTGTTTTTTTTATATTACTCTTTCTTCAGCTATGTGGTGTCACCGAAAATCTAATTTAAGGTAGCAAAATTCTCTCCACTTTTCTCTCGTCCTTGGTTCCCTCTCTTTCTAAAATAAATAGTTGACTTATTCTTTTCAATTAATTCAAGATTTTATTTTATTTTTATGTATTTGTTTATTTACTAATCTGCTTCACGAATTGACGCTAAAAGTTGATAGTAATAAAAATGTCGACTCTAAATAATTTTGTCGCTATAAGATACTCCAAAATAATATACCAATATTATTTTGGCCCTGAAAATAATTATAATATAGAAAATGTCCTGGGCATTAGACACACTCTCTCAAAACTAAGGGCTCTTTACAAAAAAAACAAAAGAACCCTTAGCTCTAACTAAAGCATGGATTCCTATACATGTATTCTAAAGAAAAATGTTTGATATCTTAAGAGAAGCCACACTTATTTTTTTCAAACAACACTCTAATTCAAAATGGATATTTGATGGGAAAAAGGTTTCAAGTAAAAAATAGCATTAATCAACATTAATTTTGTACGAAGACTTCAGTTTAAAAAGGAAATTTTATGAGGGAAAACAAAAGAGGATTAGCCATTTAACTCCAATTAGGATTACGTATGTATATATATATAAAATCCTAAAAAACTCCAGTTTTACGATAGTTTCCTTATACCAATATGTTCATATTAAAAATCTAGAATTAAACTTCGTGTTTTCGATTTTCAATGTACTAATATATTTGTATTGAAATCTATATAAATGTAGAATAATTCATATATGTAGTATAGACATCAACATACAAATATGAAATACTACAAAATTAAAAATGATTGAGTTTCTGACAAAATATTCAATTTATTTTAGGTATATTACATTTCTTGAAAAAGGCTTTAGAAAATCTATTCTCTACAAGTATTTTCTTTAGTCAAATATGATGGAGAAGATCTAATCTTTCTAAGGTAATCTAGTTCTAACGTGAATCGAGGCGGTAAGGTTTGATAAGAACTTTTTCAATAATTAGAGAGCATGCACAAGTTAAAGGATGATTTTATAGGATTTTTATAGGGTTTCTTCTCTTTTTTTCTTCAATAAAAGTCAAAACAGCTCATTACTCTAACAAAAACATATTTTCTCATAAAGATATTTTAACAAAAGAGACATAATATCATATGAGAAATCGAAGACACCCTTATTTTTTAATCATGCTCTTATTGAAATAGGTATTTAATGAAAAAAAGTTTTAAATTAAAAGTCAAAACAATCCTTAACTCTAATCAAAACATATATTCTAGTAAGGCTATTTTCAGGAAAGAGGCTAGATATCCTATGAAAAGTCAAAAATATCCTTATTTTTTAGTCACACTCTTTTTAAAAATAGTTATTTAATAAAAAAAATTAAGTCAAAAGTCAAAACAATCGTTAACTCTAACCAAAACATATATCCTAATAAGGGTATTTTAAGGAAAGAGATTTTATATCCTATGAGAAGTCAATAACACCCTCATTTTTAAATAACACTACAACTTAAAAAGAGTATATAATGGGGAAAAAATCTTATAGGTCAAAAACACCATTACTCACCCTTAACTTTTTATGGAAATATCAATTAGAAAAGGATATCTTAAGGAAAGAAAAGATTAGCCATTTAAGCCCATACGTGCTTTTTATATATGTGTATATATATAAATATATATACACACGCACGCACACGCGCACGCGCACGCACGCGCGCACACACACACACATGTAAAGACATTTCTTCTCAAGTTTAATTGCAAATCTGGCCTAGAAAATGAAGGAAGAATAAAATTTCGTTAAATGCTGCAAAAGGAAGCAAATATGTTTCAACAGTGCGATATTTTAATAAGAAATAGCAGTCCCTTTAGAGGAAGACATCATCTTGGAAGCTTATCTTAAACCTTCTGTCTGAATAAGGGCAATAGAGATCACCTCCTCAATGAAGTAAGAAGGCCCCTCCACCCAACCCGCAGGCCTGATTTTGTCATTTTTTTTTATCAATTTTGACTTAGCAAGGTCCTTCAGAGTAATTTACCAACATTGAATCCAAACCCGCAGAGCACAAACTGAAAAAATGCACCGCACACAACACTGCGTGCCTTCCTCAAAGTGTCTCGCCGCATTTCCTAAATCTGCTTCTCACTCCAACATTGACTGATTTATGCATGGCTTAGGTTTCTCTATAGAACAATAAATGTCTAAATAAATGATAATAAAAGGATTAGAAGTCCATTTTCATTATTAACTTCGTATTAAAAGTCCAGATTCAAGGTAAAATAAGTAAATTAAAATTTCATATTAATTGTAGCAATAGTAGAAAGTTGACATTAAAAGTTCAAATTGAAGATATAATTAATGGATTAGAAGTTCATATCTCAAAGATTATATGTCTAAATTCAAGGTAAGCTTAAACTTCACCGGGAAGCTGAGAATTTCATAGACAAACTCGTCTTTTATATATTTATATTTATATTAATATTTATATTGATGATTGGGACTTTAGATTGTTCTCATATTCTCATGTTCTGGTAATTGGAAAATTTTATAAAAGTTTCGCAATCCATCACGATGGATTAAATGGCCAGATTGGACTAGTACTACACGAACAACCGAAAAATTGTTTCACATGGGACAAACGTAAGTTTGTCAATGAGTTTGTGTCGTAAGTGGAGGAGCTACCTTAGTTTATGATATCGTTCATCTTAAAATATTTAAACTGTAATATCCCGAACTTCGAGAGCTGTTTAAAATAGTCATCCGTGGCCCAAAAAATAAACGGGTGCTAATTTTGAGCAATACTCAGGTATTGGAAGCTTAAAAGAATTTTGGAGCAAAAATATAATTTTTGAAATTTTGGGGGTATTTTAGTAATTTTGCAAACTTGAGGGGTTAATTTGCAATTCTTGAAAGTATGCATTTTGTGTCAAATTTCGGAAGATGGAGTATAAGGCAAGGCCACCTCCTGCTTGGTCATGTAATGACTAATGTCATTATATTATAAACAAATGGGTGGATAAGTAAAAAAAAACCCAAAAAGGGAAACATTTCCCTTTCAGGAAAGGAAGAAGGACCAAGAGAAAACAGAGAAGAGAACCAGCTTCGGCCAAGGAGGAAAAAGGGAAAAAAAAGAAGGAGAAGAAAAGAAGAAAGGAAGAAAGAAAAAGGGAAAGGGAGAAAGAAAGAATCTCAAATTTTTGGGGTATGATATTGATCTTTAAATTTCGAAATTGGGGGAATTGAATTGAGAATTTCGAATGTATCTTGCATATACATTTATATATGTGTGGGTCTCAGTTAAATAAGGTAATTAGGGATGGAAATTGAAACGAAATCGTGATAAATTGTGTACGACATGAACTTAAAATGAAAGAGGAAGAGAAAGTGATGAGATTTCATGATTTCGTAGTGATCCGTGTGCGTGGGTGTGTGTTTTCAAAGGTGTTCTTCGGTGTGAGAAGTTGATTCAAATTTTGAGGGTTTGATTGTGTATAATTGTATAAATTGAATGGATTTAGGGTATTAAGATGTGAATTTCTATGCGATTTAATGATTAAAAGTAAGAAAGAATGAGAGATTTAAGTGGGATTGAAGGAGGAATATGCCCAGGTGCATGTGACGGCTGAAGGAGGAAGAAGATGAGTGTGTGTGTGTGGCCAAGGTGTGTTAGTATGTGTGATGATTTGAACAGTAGACGTAACTGTCGCTAATGCTAGAAATTACTTTAGGCAGTTTTTCCCTCGAATTTTTATAAATAGTTAGGTTCAAACTTAGACAAAGTCCAAAACAGTAACCCAAAATATTTTACAAGAGGTACGCTCTGGAAAATTTTGGAAATTTTTGGAGTCCGCAAAGAGCGCTGAATTGGAGCACCGATTAAAGAAATTTATCGGATTATTTAGCATAGCAAACCAAGCTGTTTTGATTTGAAAATTTTAGGAAAATATTATTTTACTGATATGATTCATATTATAAATTTTTGTTCCATTCTGAGGCCAATAGGTATTTTTCGCGAAACTGACCTTTTAGAGCTCGGTTCGGACACCGGTTCGGGATTTTCGGACAAATTTTTTAAAATACTTTTTAGTCCAAAAATGACATCAAGATACTTAAAATAGTGGTTTAAGATATTTTTGAGATTTTTTCGGTGCCAGAAACCCCCAGGGGTGTTTTGGTAATTTACCACCCCGAAGGGGTATTTTGGTAATTTTACCTATAAGAGGTATTTTGAAATAAATTTACATACATTAAGATTATTTTAGTGATTTTGCTTTTGGAAAAGTCATTTTGATGATTAAAGTGTAACGGGGGTGTTTTGGTAATGTCACCCCGAAGGGGTATTTTGGTAATTTGACCTAAGAAAGGTATTTTTGCATAAATTTATATATGAGAAGTTTATTTCAGTGATTCTACTTGTGGAAAGACCATTTTGGTAATTTAAGTCCGAGAGGGGCATTTTGGTAATTTTACACCCCTAGGGGTGTTTCAGTAATTTTACATACCCGATGAGGGGAGGTTCATTTTGAGAGCATGTGTGAGTTCGTATTAAGTTATACTTTTATTCTGTAGGCTGTATTCTAATGGTTCAATTATTCCATTTAGGTTAAAGCTAAAGACTTCCGGTTAGGATAATTTAGCTGCAGATCTAGGTAAGGGATTGGGCTAATTACACCCATGTCCCTGAGGTTTGAGGGTAATTACACGCGAGAACACAAAGTTTCAAAATGTAGCATTCTGTGACCAAATACTTTTAAAATGTATCAGCCGTGTCCATCCGTTAAGATTCCGTCCAAAAAGTGTACTTTTTAATGATGTCAGCAATACGTATTTTTAAAATGACAATACTACCCCTTGTACTTTATATACAAAATATTTTAAAATTTCAAAATTAAGATTTCAAACTTAATTTCAACATTAGGGTTTTAAAAGCCTAAAATTAATTTGTTCTCTATCTTTGCACTCTACTCTCAATCCGCAATTTCTCAATCCGTAATTTCTCAATCTGCAATTTCTCAAAGGGTTTCAATCTACCAATTAGGGCTTCAGAACCCTAATTTGCAAAGCAAAGTCACTGGCGCCTAAGAACAACGGCACCTTACTGATTGTCCAGATCTGCAAAGCAAAGATGCCAGTCACGGTGATGCCATCACCTTCCCTTATTTGACCTTCCCTAATTTGCAAAGCAAAGATGCCGTCACCATCACCATCGTGACTGGCCCTCTGTTACCATCAGAACAACAACGACAAAGTAGCCGGTTGTCCAGATCTGTCCAGATCTGCGTTGTGGCGACGGGGAAGGGGAAGGGTAGGTGTGGCGACGGGAAGGGGGAGGGTGGGTGGGGTTTCGGTGGCTTTCAGGTGCAGTAATGGTTTTTTCTGGCGGTTTTATCTTCCTTTTCCGGCGTGATTTCTTTTGGTTTTTCGGGCAGATCTTCCGTCGGTGATTCCTTTGTCTCCGGCATCGACGGTAGTCCCTTCCCCACCGAGGTCTTGCTGTTATTTGAGCCGTAAAAGGGCCGGACCTTTGGGGCAGAAGCAAAAGGTAGGCTTCAGCTTCACTCTGCTCTGCAACCGGGGGGAAAGAGAGGGGGCTTGGGCTGCCAGCGGCGTGGGGTGGGGTGAGGGAGTGGGCCGCAGATCTAGAAAAAATTAGGGTGGGGTGAGGGAGGGGGAAATCAAGTTTTTTTCTCAAAGGGCAATCAAGTCTTTTTGTCAAAACCGTTAAGTATTTTCGTATTCCGTTTGCCAACGGACATAAGTGTTACATTTTGAAACTTTGTGTCCTCGCGTGTAATTACCCCCAAACCTCAGGGACATGGGTGTAATCAGCCCTAAGGGATTTTATCTGAACCTTGGGAAGGACTTTCGTCCAAACCCTTATTTTGATAATTCGTACTCACAAGTACTCATTTGATTTACTTATGGCTAATGCCGAACTCTGAATTTGGTATGATATCAGCATGTTCTTGTCCAGAAAACCCTAATATTGAACCTGAATCGATTATTTAGAAATCTTGTGATGCTCGCCTGTTATTATGTGCTAAGCAGATATGACAATTATCTGTATCCGTTCTTCCGGATTGTTGTGCTTAAAACTTAATAACTATTCGTAATCGCTTTGTTGTTATCTGCGATTTTTCTTCTGAAAATTTTGATTTCTTCTAAAAATTTTGAATGTTGACTTATGTCAGTATGATTATTATTATTAAAATCCGAATTGATTTCGGTGATTGAGCTTATGTTAAGGCTCACTGATATTATTGATTTTTCTATGTTGACCTGGGTTTCTGTTCTGTGGGAGGGCGTAATAAGGCTGGTCTAAATCCTGCAAGAAAAAGCAGGCTAGTACCCAAGTGGACTAGTATTTTAGTACATCATGCATGTGTACACTTCTGTGCTTTGCCGGAATGGCATCGCTACCGCCCAGGATCAACGTTGATTTTTGATTTTATCTACTCTGTACACTGCGTGACTATTACGAAAATGTCTGAAAAGTATTATCTGAAATGATCTGTGCTTCTGTTGAAATCCTTTGAAAAACCTTCATTGTATTTGGAAATGATGACTCTAGAAATGATCTATTATAGATTGTTCTTTTTAGAATCGGTCATGTTTGTTCTGGTTTATTTTGGTATCTATTTCTGATGAGTTTTTGATCCTTTTGGAAGTCATTAAGTTTTTGACCATCTGAAGTATTCTAGAAATTTTCGTCGGTTAGATTCTTTGAAATCATTTTGTAATCCTGTTGGTAGTCCTTGTGCGACCTTACTGAGCTCTCAAAAACTCACCCTCCGTTTGGCTCCCTTCTGCAGGTAAGGATAAGCTGTAGCAGGTTCGGGAATGGGTTAGAGTCTGCTTGAGGTTCCGGTGAGCCCATCACCACTATATAGAAAGACCCCTGCGTGGGTCGGTACTGATAATTTGTTCTTAGGAAATTTGAATTTGTGAAGAACCTAAGCTGTAATGGTTTAAGCTAAGCAGTTTGTGATGAATTTGAGTTGATGTTGAATTAGATGATTTGGAATATGTGGTAGTGAACAGATTTGACAGGTTTGATGTGATCCAATAGGTTCACGACCCGGGAGTTCGGGGCGGCGGAGCTCCAGATTTTCGGGGGCGTTACATAAACTTTTCTTCTTGAGCAATCTATTGTAAAAAAAAGATATCTATATGATGGTGGAACTTTTGAACCTATCCAGAACTTTTGAACCTGACGGGCCGAGGTAGCATCCCGGAAGAGCCATCTACCTGGCAGAAGGGGAGTTGAAAAGCTCTCTAGTGGAGATAGTGTCCTGGAGGAGTCGCCTATCCCCACAGGTGAGTTCTTGTGCCAGAGCACTCGGAGTGCGTCAAGGTAACATCCTGGAGGAGCCGTCTACCTAACGGGCCGATGTAGCATCCTGAAGGAGCCGTCTACCTGGCGGAAGGGAAGTTAAAAAGCTCCCTGGCAAAGAAAGTGTCCTAGAGGAGTCGCCTATCCCCGAGGGTGAATCCTTGTGTTGGAGCACTCGGAGCGCGTCAAGGTAGCATCCCGAAGGAGCCGTCTACCTAACTGGCCAAGGTAGCATCCCGAAGGAGCCGTCTACCTAACTGGCCAAGGTAGCATCCCAGAGGAGCCGTCTACCTAGTGGAAGGGGAGTGGGTCAAAGCATGTTCCATGACCAAGGCAAGGTGCACATGGTGTGGTGAAAGGATGGACCAACGCAAGGAGCGTGGTAGTGTGACAGAGAGCCAAAGGGCGCGACTGTATTAGCGGCCCGACGCATGGGGCGCGACGGAGTGTGTATGGTGCCGGGGGCACCGCTGTATCAGCGGCGCGGCCCATTGGCGCGGCGGAGTGTTAGAGTCGGGGCACTGGCAATGGGTGTTGCAGAGACGGCGCGCGGGCGACAAAGGTTGCAGAGACGGAGAGCGACCGCAGGCTTTGAGGAGTCGGCGTGCAAGCGACGACGGGCCTCACGGAGATGGCGTGCAACCATAGAGACGGTGCGCGGCCGCAGGCGATGAATGCCGCAAAGTCGTCGTGCGAGCGACAGCAGGCGTCGGCGACCAGAGGCCACGAGCGAAGGTCGTTGCGGCGACAGCGCACAGCAGCGAGGGACAGTCGTCACAACGACTGTGCGGGGCCGCGATGGCTGGCGACGGCTAGCGTTAAGGAGACGGCACGCGGCCGCGAGGGGCAGTTGTTGAGGGAGGTGGCCGACCCCCTTAAGGTGGGAGTCGTGCCAAGTCTACTTTTGCACATTTTTCTAATAAGTTTTGATGGCGCCAAAGTCACGTTGAATATATGACGTGTCACGGAGAACGAGACCCCTAGTGGACCATTGGATGCGACCAAAGTAAGTTGGGAACAACTCTTACTTCTCGAATTGCAATTCTCAGTTCTGCCACCACTCCCAGTGCCACAAACTCGCTTGAGGGTGGACCCTTGGGTGCGACCAAAGTAAGTTGGGAACAACTCTTACTTCTCGAATTGCAATTCTCAGTTCTGCCACCACTCCCAGTGCCACTAACATTTTGACACTAGCAAAGGTCCGCCTTCGATTGAGGGTTTTGGATTTAAAAAGAGCAGGGAGGAGTGGTAGGGGCAGTGGGTGAAGACTAGGAGAGGGGTGGTAGAGAAGATAGAATGAGGAATATTCAAAGCAAATAAAGGCGTAGATGAGTCATTTTATGAAAAATGTTATCTCTAATTTTATACAATTGGGTCAAATGACGTATTTAATGCCTTTCGTAATCTGTGGACATGCCTATATATTATTCTCTAAACTTAAAGAAGTTTAGTGACAGTTTTCCTAGATGTTACGGTTGGTTGAAGCATTGCTACAGCTGCGCACCGTGTAGAGAATGGTCCACCCAAAGCGCAACCTCTTACTTGATCGTCGTGACATCGGAGGGCTAGTTTAGTGCCTACCACAAAACTTGCAAAATGGTTAGAAGTACGTTTGGATTCTGCAATAGCTTCTCAATTTGGTGACTGTACACATAGGGAAGTGGTCCTGGGGAAAATTTTGAGGTATCTGCCAAGCTTTTGGAGTATCCTCCAAGTTCTAACAGTGCTTTGGGCAAAGAAATTTCCTTTATTGACTTTGAGGGAAGCTATAGAATAGGCCCTTTTTCAATCGTTGGAGCAAGAAGAAAGAAGGGAAAAACATGTTATTTAGATCCATCAAGTAAGCTTTACTTTATGTTGTTTTGACCGTTCTAGCGCAATAGATTTTGTTAATTACGAGTACAAAAGATCAAAAACAAAAGAAACTTGCCCTTTCCCTTACTAGACAACTAAACAATTTCAGTTCGTTACTGAATCTGCTTTGAAACTCTGTTCAAACATAATTTTAGTGTAATTAAGAATCAAGCTCACATACTTTTATATTTACTTTTTTTTTGGGATATGGTGGTCATATTCTTGTTTCTTTCGTCTTTTTAGAAAGTAGTTTAACTACTCGTGTAACTAAGAAGACGAATTATCATGTAGTGCTCCAGAAAAATAACTTAGTTACTCTTGTAACTTGATTCGCATGTTAATATCATTGTTCTACTGATTAACTTTTGTGGGGGGGGGGGGGGGGAAGAAACAATGATCAAAAGCTTGCTACCATTTCCGAAAACTACGAAGAGTAAAATGTAAACAAAACAACATGGAAACCATGAATGTTCAGAGCTGGAGCAGCACATCCACGCCCAACAAGTCTTAATTTTGTAACATTTGGTGGGAAGAACCCACGAAACACGTCTACCACAGCAATGCTGTACAGGGACCATCTATTATATTACTACCATCTAAACTTTTAGCAATACCGCTTCGGTTTCACCATAAGCTATTTACATCGCTTCCGCGGTCTCAGGTGGTTAAGACCATAAAGAAGGTAGACATCAAAACATCTTACTACTTCGTCAATCCAATTTGAGCAAAATCCCAATAACTACCTCGAAGAAATCAAACCTTGGAGGACACCAAAACAAATGTAGCTTCATATGGAAATACCATTCAACAACTCGACGACTTCTTTCATTGCAGGCCTATATTTTGGCATCTCACTGGTACACAATGTCGCAATCCTAATAAACTCCACAACCCCTTCTTCCTGTAGCCCGTCTCTCGTTAAATTCGCATCGACCATCTCCATTTGCCTATTTTCTGCCACCCTTTTCCCAGCGCACTCCACTAGTCCAATTTCCTTCCCGTCCTCCTCCTTGAACGGCCAGTTCGGACGCTTTCCCGTGATGATCTCCAACATCAGAACCCCGAAACTGTATATATCACCCATCATGGTCGCCATCGTTGCCCCGTGTATGTACTCGGGCGGCATGTACCCCATCGTCCCCGCGACTTGCGTTGACACGTGCGATTGTGTTCCATCTATCCTCCTAGCTAACCCGAAATCCGCAATATGGGCTTCAAAATTCAAGTCTAACAAGATATTACTAGCCTTGATGTCCCTGTGAATTATCGGGGTGACCAAATTATGCATGTAACACAATCCCGCGGCTACCCCTTTAACTATATTAACTCTCGTCTTCCAAGGTAACGGTAGCCAGACTGCCACGTCATTATTATCTGACGACGTGTCATAAAGCCACTGGTCGAGACTTCCTTTTTCGATAAATTCGTAAATAAGGACCCGATCCAAACCCGTAGCGTAATACCCGAGAATCTTAACGATATTCCGGTGTCGGATCTTGCCAAGGGTTTCCATCTCGGCCCGAAACTCCCGGAACCCTTGGAAGGCATCGTCGCCGAGCTTCTTCACCGCCACGGTGACGCCGTTTGCGAGCTTCGCCTTGTAGACCAACCCAAAGCTGCCGTCGCCGATGATGAGGTCTGGTGCGAAGTTTCGGGTCGACTGGAGGAGCTCGGACATGGAGACCCGGTTCAGGGTCGGGTCAAAAGTGGCGCTCTCGCCGACTGATATGACCGACAGGTCCGGACCGGATATGGGTCGAGTCCGGTTCCGGGCCCTGGCACGTGACTGCCTGTTTGGCTGCTGCTTGGTGGCTTTACAGACGACATAGATGGTGGCAAAAATGAGGGTTACGAGAAAAAAGCTGCCTGCAGCAGCTAAGATGGCTTGGATGGGTGGATCAATGGCCATGGGGAGATGGATAAACAGAGAGAAAGAAGAGATATAGAGAGAAAGCGAGAGAGAGAGGGGGAGAGAGAGATGAGATGAGATGAGATGAGGGTGTTTGTTGACTGAATGGAGAAGAAAGCATGAGATGAGCCGCCATTAACGGTGGTGGTGGGGGGGGCGGGGGATGGGGGTTTAACATGGAAGAAGGTCAAGTCAACGGCTAAAGCTTGTGCAGTACAATACATTTGAATGATTGAGTATTCATCTGGGAATATCGGTTCATTTTATAAGAAACAATTTGGTGGACACGTTGTTTGCTAGTAACAAAGAATCCATATTTATTGGCGTTAATTGGTCTAGTTTTACGTCAGCAGCACCGAAGCAGATTCAAGTTTTTATTTATACAATTTAATCTTTGTATTCAGTGCGTAATTTACTTGCTAAATATTTTTTTTTGTTTTGTATATAAAGTGCGTATTTGTCATTGATTTTCAAAGACAAATTTCTGATTAAATTTTAATCAAATTTCAAAATCAAATGAAAGCTGTTTTTTAAGCAAAAGTAGCTTGTTATCTAGGTAAAAATATATATTAAAAGCACTTTTAGTGACCAAAAAAATTAGTTGTTGAAAGTAATTAATTCATAATACTTATTTTTAATTTTTTATTTAATCATTTTTTAAAATTTACTTAATTTTTTCAAATTAAATCAAGTTTAGCTATTTCAGAATCAATCTCAAACAAATTCTAAGAATCGTCTTGCAGTTAGCACTCCAGAGTCTAAACTCTAGAGTAAGATATATTCATGTTAATTTTAAAAAAAAAAATCAACGAATTCAATCAAAACGTACGAATTTTTAACCTCATACTTACCAGGTGTTAATAATAGGAAAATGGTACATTGGTAGAGTTTGCTACAGATCATTTTGTTGTGAAAAGCAACTTATTCCCAATGACTTGTAGCGCTCGGATGAGAAAGATTAGCAGGATCCGGATCCAATGTCTTTTCAAAGACAAAAGGAGGAGTCAAGTTGATTGCTGTGGTGTGGGGGACGATTGTCACACAAAAGGTCCAAATTTCGTTGCAAAAGAAACCTCTCCTTGCAACGAAAGGGTTACATCATGGCTTGAATTTCCTGGCGGGACCAACACGGCATTGGCCTAAGTCTAACCTGCACAGGCGACTTCATGGTTCTAAGTCGTGCCTAACACACCCAAAAAGGTTAGTCTCTACTAGAAACTTAATAGCTTGCATTTGATTGAACTGGGCCTTGGTCCAATTCTAGGGGAAGTAAGTAGGTGCAATCAACACTCCAAATGTGTGTTTCTACAAGATGAGAAACAAAGCAAAAGTCATTTTGGTCGACTGTAGTTATTTGTAGGTTGGTGGAGAACTTTCACCACGTCATTAATGTTTAAATAAATGTAACAAAGAATTTTAAGGTCGGTGGCCTCCCGACACAAAAAGGTCCAAGCACGTGTTCTACAGAATCTCCTAACGGACAAGCAGAAAACTAAATAGCAGGCAACACATGAAAGTTAATCGCAGATACGGAGATTATGAGAGCGCAAAGACGAAATTCTCCAGGTGGGGAGAGGTTCAAGCATGTGTTCTATAACTCTGAATCCCAGGCAAAGGAACATATCAATGTGAAATGCAAATGTGAGAAATGGTTTGAATGCCTGAATCTAGGGTCCTGTTCAGTTGTATGGATTCTCCAAGTTACCATTGCCACTAAGAAATCCTGAAGAGCAAATAAGATGGCACGAGATTGAAAAGATAGCAAACCGAGGACTGCATCTTTCTCGCTTAGCCTTCAATTGTCAAATACTTCACAGGGTCCTCCTTGCCTTCTGCCTCTGGGGGATTTGTTTCACCGGTTGTTGCGCTTTGTCGGGGGCAGACAACATTCTTGACAATGGAGAAGTGCAAATCGGACTCCACTTTCCATTTAGAGCAGGTGGCTTCTATCCACTTCTCTGCTACACTGGTGGGAACACTGTCCTGGCTGTCCCTCTCGTGTTCTTCAATAGTGGGACGTATCTCGTCGTACAAAGAGTTGAGCTTAGAGGTTGCTTCCTTTATTAATTCATATCATCAGAAACAAATTCAATTACGGTAGAGACAAGTAAAATTTTCAACTATGTTAGAGATTATTCAGTAACCCTTGTTTAACTGTAAAAAGAGAAACATGGAAAAGGTAGATTTCATATGCTCAGAAACAGGAAAATATCCATGAGCTCATAATGATGCTAAATTATTACATTTGGTACAAAATATAATGAGCCCTGCATGTCTAGGGTAGTCGGAAGAATGACCCCTGAAATGGCACAGCGTTCTCAGCTAGACCATAAGTCCCCTCAGAACCTAGTTCTGCGGCACAACTCTATTGGCTATGACACCATCTCTCACGTCTCAACAGTCAGCTCGTGTCAACTGTGAGACATATATTGACTTGAACATAGGATGTTAGGATCACTTAAATCCATAATACATCAAAAGATAGCATAAATAGACCAATCGCGAAAGTGGGACGTTAAATCACGCCATACATTCGGCAGAAAGAGAGGTTATAAGGTTTTTCTATGAAAAGAGGTTGCACATATTCAGGTATCCAAGCCTACCACTCAGAGTTTGGTTGTAAATTTAAGGGCAAAAAGGTGAAAACAAATGTCAGGTTTTTGGGCTCTGGATTTCTTGAGCTTAATATGAAGGAAGAAAGGATCAATGCTGTGAGGATTCTAAAAGCGTTAAAGAGGCATTTCTCCATCCTTTCCTACTAGTTAAATAAAGCTTTTTCAAGGCTCCAAAAGGAGGTTTTTATCACTCTTATTTCATTTTGGCTAGGCAGGTTTCCGTATACTCAATTAACTTGGTGGGGAGGGCGGAGAGGGCACAAGGGGACAAGTGTGTTGAGTATTCCTTCTTTCTATCGATCCTCGAGGAGGCCTGACACTTGATATATGACAAACTTCCGGAGCACCACGTGTTCTCAGCTCCATATACGCTATAGTGGTCCCTATAATTGGCATGCAACTCATGCACAAAGAAACGCACATAGCCTGCCAATGTAGCACACATCTTAGCTGAGATGTATCACACGCATACATCCTTAGCAGGCAAGTACATCTTAAGCGAAGGTCAATAACCTAAGTCAGGAACAGATAATACCTTGTTTACACCACATAATTTACAGAAAGATACTTGTACCTCATATTTGATGACTTCCTCTTGTGCTTCCTTAGATGCAAATAGCTTGGCAACATGTTTTGCGTCAAATTGCTTCCGTCAATTTTGCTTAGACCTTCACTTAGGAATGTGCTGAGTTGATTTTTTTTTTTTTTTTTTTTTTTTGAGTCGGAGGCTGAACTGAAGTTAAGACTCTGAGCTGCACTATCGCTTTGAATGCCAGAGATTATTGGATTTTTCTTTCTGCTGAAAGGCCTTTTGAGTATCTTCTGAAAAGCCTTTAGTTGCACAACAGAGTTCACTTTTCCCTGTATTCACTGCTATACCTTCCACCGGAACTGAGTAAAGGGGCTCAACGTTGAGGCAGAAGCCAACCGATTATTAGATCCTACAGAGTAATCATCGGTCATGGCTATAGACTCAGGATTTATGGAGCTCATTTTTTCAAGGAGCCTAGCTGATGGCTCATCCTCAGCAGAATCAAGAGGGGAAACTCATCAACTGTATATTTGAACTTCACAGGCAAAAATTTAGTATATATTTTACATGTCTAAAGAAGGAAACAAAAGCAAGTGAGAGAGTGAGATATGTTACACAATGTAGGTGTAAACAAGGAGCAAAGGAGTAAAATGAAGGGTGAATTACACAAGGCACCCCTGAGGTTTTCCCTAAACTACACACGGCACCCACTAAGTTTTTTTATTACACTAAACCACACTCTTTTATTTTTCCATTCAAAGAGTTAACAGAAGTAAGAAAATGACAGTAATACCCCTCGTAAGAATGTAAATTTACCCAACCACCATAGCCAATATCTGACCAATTCTCTACCACCACAATTTATTTTCACCACCTACAGCAGCCACTGTCCTATATCTAGCTCCACCACTTTCTTCCCCTAACATTTTTCATTAAGACTGAACAACATACTTCTCAGTTACGGCAAAATCATGCCTCATTGTAGGTTCAGCAAGTGGGATTTCAACTTTGTCCGACTTCACCCTATCAGGCGAAAACCTGAAGTACTTGAGGTATGGCCTCTGCACCACGTCGTAGCTCAGAGAAAAGAGTTCACCGGAAACTGGTCGAGCTTCTCTTGAGCTATCATGGTGGAATTCAGCTTTTCATAAAAATTGTACCTTCCCACGGTCTTCAGGTCGCCAGAGGGCGTGATTTCAGGTGGTGAGGTACGTCATCTTCAGACATGACGAGTAAATGGTTGTTGAAAATAAACAAAGGCTGGTGTTTGCCACTCCGATGTCGTGATTGTGATCAAACCCAAACAGGCCAACTGCATAGAAGAGGAGCAGCCTAGATATGCCGGAGTGGCCGTGTAACTCATCGATCTAGATCTGACTCCCAATCAGGTTATATGGATCCAATTCCAATTGGGGTGGGTTTGTGTGGTGGGGGGGTGGATGTTATAGACCATGGGTGGGTGGGTTACGGGCAGTAGGTGGCTGGAGCAGCGGGGATAGCAGCCCCAGAAGGTGACGTTGGGAGCTGAAGGACGGTGGTGGATGTTGTAGACCGTGGGTGGGTTGGTTTTGGTGGGTGACACATTTGGGGGGGGGGGTGTGAAAGGCATACAACAGTAGTGGTGGGGCATCAGCGGTGATTAAGCATTGGCTTTGGGAAGGAAGAAGAGGAAGATCTAAGGATATTTGGGAATATCAAAACTTCTAAAATATGCCCTAACTTTTCTTGACGGTTCCCTAACGGAACTGGGTTTTATGTGATACAATGACAAACCACAAGGGACGAAGGGTAATAAAAAAACTTAGTAGGTGCCGTATGTAGTTTAGGACAAACCTTAAGGATGTCGTGTGTAATTTACCCTAAAATGAAATAGCATAACCAGCTCAGTAAACTACCATTTAATAAAAGGAAGATAATATTTGTACCTCCTAACTTACCCCCATTCTAAAACCTCTCTCTTTTATAAAACAATAAGAACAAGCTCTTCGACTTAGCAGGGTTCCCTTGCTTGCCATTCTGAAAGGGGTTATTTCCAGATAGGCCAAATTGCTAATAACACCCTAAAGTTTGCAACGTTAGGCAAATAAAACCTTAAAGAACTGTAATGTTTCCAATTTAAAGCAATTAGACCCAAGTTATGATTTTGTGCCACACACGTGGGTTCCTTTTAGAGCAAAATTGGAATGACAATGAAAAGATAATATTAATGAAAAAAATTGGGTTAAAATTAACAGAGATTTTCACTTTTTCTTATATTACGCAAGGACCCACGTTACTTTTAAAATAAGCAGCCACCTCCCTCTGGTTTGATTTTCTTCTCATTCTTCTTTCTATCATCCAACCACCACCACATCGTCGGTCTTCCTTCCCTCCATCTGTACAACCACCAAAACGCTACTCATCACCACCTCATCTCCAGCCACCTCCACCACCTAATAAAAATTCGGGTAAATTACACACAGCACCCCTGAAGTTTACCTAAAATTACATACGGCACCCACCAACTATTTTTATTACTCTCTGCTCCCTGTGATTTGTCACTGTCTTACATAAAGCCCACTTCCGTTAAGGAACCGTCAAGAAAAGTTAGGGCACCTTTTAATTATTATGATATTTCCAAAATGCCCTCTTCCTCTTCTACCTTACAACCAAATGCTTAGCCACTGCTGATGACGCCCTGCCACTCCCACCGACGCCCCAAAGGCTTGATTCTCCTAATTTCTCAAGTGCATACACACCGACGGCCACTATCGGCTATCCAAAACACCATCTTACACCAAACCCGCACTGCCCATCAAGCGCACACATACGCACATCGGCGGCGGACACTTCGCCTATTACACACGCGCGTGCGCGCACAGCCTGTCACCGCCGTCACATGCCTCTGACCCATACCCCCACACCGCCGACCACCACTGACGAGACAGAGAAAATGAGCAACACCCTCGCTTTTCACCCGTTAATCACGTTGAAATCATCGTTCAAATCGTGTGCCAACACTCTTCTTCCCGTCGTCATCCCCAAATCCCACACCATAAGAAGAAAATCATCAAGAATCTTTTGCACCAACTCTCAAGAAATCCCGAATCAAGAACAACTCAACCTCTCCCGCGCTCCCATACCACACACACCGGCAACAACCATCTCATGGAGATGGAGAATCACGACATACTGGAAGACCGAGATTTGGAACTACTCAATTAGGTGTTAATTGGATCAATGGTACTTGATTGGGAGTCATATCGGTGGGTATGGTGTTTGTGGTGGGTTCATTGGTGTTGATGGCTGGTATGGTGATGTTGGTGGATGAGTATGTTGGCAAGGATGATGGTGTGTTTCAATGGGTACAGTGATGTAGGGTGGTGTCATTTTCGAGGAGGAGAATTTTAGTGAGTTTATTAAGGGAAAGAAGTACGTTATGGTGGAGTTCTATGTGCCATGGTGCGGCCACTGCAAGGCAATGGCACCTAAGTACGCCTCAGCGGCCACGAAGAATCCACGTCCAGTGGTAGTGGTGGTGGTGGTGGTGGGTGGTGAAAGCAACTGGTGGTGGTGGAGTACTGGCTAGATCTTGGCTACGATGCTCGAGTAAATTTACATTTTTATGAGGGGTAGTATCGTCATTTTCTTACTTCTGTTAAAGCTGTGAAGTGCAAAATAACAAAGTGCAGTTTAGTGTATTAAAAATAGTTAGTGGGCGCCGTGTATAATTTTAGGTAAACCTCAGAGATGTCGTGTGTAATTTACCCTAAAAATTTCAACTACCACACCTCTAACCCTACCACCATCTACCCTCTTTCCTTTTGCACAACTACCACTTCACTACTCAATCACCATCTCATCTCCACCCACCTCCACAACTTATTAAAAATTCTAACAACCACCGTACCTCTGCCCCCAATCACCGCCTACCTTCCCTCCCACCTTTTGCATAACCACCACAACATTACTCAATCACCACCTCATCGCCACCCACCTCCACCACAAGACTACTCAGTCCCTCGTGTTCGTTTATTTCTTTCCGTCTCTTTTCCCTTCCTTCTTCGCATCAATCATCACCACCCAACCACCTGTCACCCATGACCACCACTAGCACCTCCACCATTGCCACCCTATCATCGAGTCACCACCACCACCTACACCATTGCCAGCCCATCACCAATTGACCATCGACAACCTCATCACCCACCACCGCCAATTGCTCTCTAACCACCAGGAACCACCAAATACAGCGAAGCTTTGCCACCACCAACACCGTCAACACGCATACCGTCGATTGCTCTCAACAACGTGAAACCACCAAATGTGGCCGAGCTTTCCCGCCCACCACCCCATTTCCCTAAGTTATTAAATGGCCTATTGATGTGGGGGAAAATCCTTCACAAATCTGTTTGAAAACTGTTGAATTTTGAGTGTGTGCATGCATGTGTCCGTTTTTGTGTTTCTTTGTGATTCGTATAGTTCGACTTGGATGGTCGTCGGAGCAAATGGTGGTTTATAGACCTGACAAACGGGTATACCCATCGGGTACAGGTAAATCCCAGTCGGATCTGGGTATAAACGGGCCGGGTAAATTTTATCCAAATTTTTTCGGGTAAGGTTTTTCTGGAACCGTACCCTACCCTTGCGGGTAGGGTATTACCCACGGGTACAATGTTAAATTTTTTTTAAATGTTTATTTACAGACTTTTTTTACGAGTATTTTTTTCTTTCTTTTTCATTACTACAACAATCACTGAGTAATTTATTACCCAAAAAAACAATCATTGAGTAATTTAATTCTTACAATTACCGCTAAGCGATCCTCTCGGTCCTCAAATCCGTAACACAACCATTTCAAGTTTCAACCGAACACAATCACCACAATACTACCAAAACACTTAAATACATACAAAAAATAGACACAAAACGAAACAATACAAGTAGATCTGAAAAAAAGTTCTGGTAAACAAAACAAAAAATAAAAGGAGTGTTAACAAAGCTATCAAAGGCGATCACAAGCCACAATCGGATTCGGAGGTCACTTTTGTTTGGATTGTGCTGTAACTCCCGTACCTCACTCTAGCCTAGTCGGAGACAGTGACGCGGAGCTGTGGCTGTGGCGGGTCTGATCGGAGATACTGGGGGCGGAGCGTCGCAGATCTGCGGCGGATCTAACGGCAGAGAGAGCAACGTCAGCGTGGATCTACGAATCGGCGTCAAGTTAATGTAAGAAAGGGCGACGTCGTCATCGAGTTGAAGTGAGATAGCGACATCGTGATTCGAGAGAGAGCGACGAGCCGACGAGAGAGAGAGAGGGGGAGGGGGACAAGAGGAGCGGCGCAAAGGAGAAGGGAGAAAAGAAAATGAGTGATAATGAAACCCTAGCATATTTTATACTAAAAAAAATCCGGGTAGCCCGGGTAATCCGTAACCAACCCGGATTTACCCGATATTTACGGGTCGAGTACAGGTCTGTTTTTGGCGAGCCTTCAAAACATGTACCCATGCTCGGGGTTTTTACCCTGGTACGGATCTACCAGCGGGTCGGGGTCCATTTTTGCCAGGTCTAGTGGTTTAGATCCAATTTCATGTTGGATAGGGCTTGGATTGGATTAGGATTAGGACTCAAAATCATTAAGGTTCTTCCAGATTTTAAGTGGGTATCCCCCTTTAAGCTCCTTGTTCTATTTTTTCTCAATTCTGAATTGAGAGAGTAAACAGAATGCACCATGAACTCCATCCTTGCCGCATTGAGACAGTAACCACAGTTGACATCAGAGAAATATTCAGCAGAGAGGTTAGAGTTACTTAAAGTTTCTTACATGTCACAGTTGTGCTGAAACCCAACTCGAGTTCCCATTTCAGTTGATATCTCCATGTGATGCCTACCTAACGTGCAAAAACAGTTAAAGTTAACCAGGTCATGCGAGCCTTCCTACGCAATAAGATTATGCACTCTGAAAAGCTGTCTTTTCTTTTCAGTTTCCAATCACAATAAAAAAAAAACATTTTGGCAGACATTTCAACAACAGTGGATGAAAGAAAGAGGCCTGGAGCAGATAGATGAATGTAAAACCGTCTTCTCTTGAAATGTCTTTTCATTTCAGTTTCCAATCACGATAAAAAAGTTTTGAAAGACATTTCAACAACAGTGGACAACAGTAAATGAAAGGAAGAGGCTTGAGAGCAGACAACATGCGTAAAACCGTCTTCTCTTGAAACAGACCCAATAGCTACTTGCCTACACAATACCTGGACCTTTATTCATAAAATCACTTTACCACGTCTAAATAACTTTAAAATTATCGAAATTATAGTTAGTACAGAATCAAAATCATGCTGCACTATGTCCATCTATCATTACTTGCAATCAAATCAGTTAATATAAGGGATTCTGTAGTTGTTTATCGCATCAGTGGTTAGATATAAGCTGGGAGGCGGTAATCCTTCAACAAGGCTTGTATCAGATCGGTTCTGCCGATCTGATAGTCTAATACAATAAAGAGGTTTAGGTCTAAGAACCTGTAACAGAATGCGGATAATACCCAAGTTCGATTATCAAATGCCACACACAACATATGAATGCCAAATTTCTATATCCGTTAGGACTCGGATCCAGATTTGAATTGAAATTCGATTTGTCTTCTGAATGAGAGTATAAATATAGCCCCATTTTCTTCGAGTCTGATCCATTTACACCTGTAATTGTTATGATGATTCAGCCCCGAAATAACTTTTATAGGGACCCCATCATATTTATTAATAATGGAACCCCACAGAGACCAAAATAAAAAACAAATTCCTAATTGTTTTTTTATTCTTCAATTCTGAAAATTAGGTCAATATCAAAGATAGTGCCATTTAGCACCTTGATGATGAAAAATATTAACTGCAACCAAAAGCTAGATGTAAAGGTAACTTTAAAAATCAAAGTTCAGCAACATATACAATACAACCTTACTTAAATGAACAGAAGCTCAAGTTGCAAATATTTGTGGCAGTAAAACATGTATCATTACCTTTCATCGCCGTCTTCCCATACATGGTTATGCTTCTGTTAAGAAGTAGCACGATATGAGGAAAGATGTTATGAGAATGACTTCATCTTGATGACACGAAAACAAGATTCAAGTCAAAAAAGCAGGTAATATAGCTTGGCAGCACAGCATCCTGTCTTTTAGTCAAGAAAACAATACCAATCATTTTTAAAACAAAATAGCTAAATGTAAGATGAAAGATAAGTTAGTGGTCATATATCTGTATATACCTAGCTTAATTAGATATTAAGACTAATTGGAAAGAATTTTGTTAGATTTTGAAAAAATCAAATAGCTTCTTTATTACATCTAACCAAAACACCTAATATGCTTTCCTTGCCATTTTCATGTTGTGTCCAAAAGGAATATAAGGTTTAAAGGGTTTCAAGTTTTGTAGACTTGATTTGTGATCACCAAACAACTGTACAGAGTACTATAATACCATTCACATAATATAACCATGGTCAAAGACTCGGTGGCAGTCAAGCTTTAGGTTTGGAACCAGTATCTGATGCGGCCGATTCGGTTGCGCTAGCAGGCAATACACAGTTTTAAGCTACTTATATATGCTCCAAAAAAAATTGCAAAAAACATCGAAAATTTCTAGATTTTATGAACAACAAGAAGGATCATATAAGATAATCAAGATACAATCATTAAAAATATATGTGTGTGCATTGTCTAGATGATAATACAGAAGGCTGGAAAACTGATATATATCAATATTACATCGTAATGCCAATAATAAGTGTCCAATACACGCTGAACAAGTCATAAGTTCAAATTGAACATTATTTTCCTCTTTTGCATTATTATCATCGACATTCCCATCATTGTCCTTTAGAGCATCACAATGTAGACTCAAATTCTTCAACAAGAAAAAATTCTCGACTTTGCCTTTAATCTTTTTGCCCCTTTTCAACATCTCAACTACTGCAATAAAAAGCCTAAATTTCTTGCTTTACAACCTTAAACTTACTATAAGATGTTAAGTTCAGCATTTTAAAGTTCTTTTTCTTTAATTTTAGGTCTTTAGCACTTATAACGTACTGATGAGTTGGTCTAAAAAATGAGTGAGCACTCTCATTTAACCAAGCAAAAATTCTGAGTCACTATGAATATATTACCTTTTTGGTTACAAACTGTTGGAAATTCAGAATTGATTGCGATCCCAAGATTTTTGGGACAGATCTGTATTTCCAAGTATAGGAGATTAGCTGTAAATTAGTAGCTGTAAATTAGTCAAACATTCCTAGATTAGCAACATGTCAAACATTCCTAGATTAGCAACATGTCAAACTTTCCTAGGATAACAATATGTCAAACCTTCCTAGAATAACGATACCTTCTTGTATAAAGGTCTTGTACTGAATCATTTTCAAATAAGGGAATTCCAGAATTTTCCTCATGGTATCAGAGCTTTAGGCTCTTTTCTGGGATCAGAAACCTCGATACACAGACCTTCATTGCCGAGACCATAGTGCTATTTGTTTGTGCTCTGTTTCAACCCTGTTTTCAGGTCAAAAAACAGAGTTTTCTGCACAGTTTATGTTCAGCCTTCATTGCTGAAATTTCTTACAGAAGTTTCCATTCTTATTCTCAGGCATTTATAGCCCTTTGTCCAACATTTCTTCCCCATTGATCTTCATCACCATTCTTTTCCCTTTAATTCCTATTTCAAAAGGATTTCAGCATGTCTTCCACAACTGGGAGAGCTCCCAATGCCCAATTTGAAGAGGTAACACTCAATCAAACTGTAAGAGAATTACAAAACATTCAATCTGTCTACAGACTAAGTTACATGGACTCCTTACGAGTGTCCGAGTCGGATACATGTCCAAGTGTCGGATTCGCTTAACTTTTAAAATCCAAGACACGGGGACACAGCAAAATGCCTCTATCTATTACTATTTTTCAGTTAATCCTAAGGCAAAATGGTGCTTTTAGTGAGGCAAATTGTTTTAATTGAAATCTTATCTCATCTCAAAGCAATAATGAATTAAAAGAAACAATTTTAGATAGCGTTCTTAGTCGCATATCCTTAGAGATGTGTCGGACACATCTCATACCCATGTCCAAGTGTCGAGTGTCCGACACGGGTACTTCGCGCATTTTGAAGAGTCCATGTAACATAGCCTACGAATTGAATGGCAAAAATTATATGAAGTGGTCTCAACTGGTGCGGACCTTTCTGAAAGGAAAGGGAAAATTGAGTCATCTCCTTGGTACTGGGCCCAAGAAGGGAAATCCTAGATTTGATGCTTGGGATGAAGAGGACTCCATGCTCATGTCTTGGCTATGGAATTCCATATTGCCAGAAATTAGTGATACATTTATGTTTCTATCAACGTCTAAAGAAATATGAGAAACCGCACAACAGACCTATTCTAAGGTAAGGGATGCTGCTTGAGTCTTTGAGATTAAGAGTAAAATCTCGGACACTAAACAAGGAGATCGCTCAATTACGGAGTATGCGAATCTCTTGAAGAATCTATGACAAGAAATGAATCATTATAGGTGCATTGAGATGAAGTGCAGTGACGATGCAGCTGTGTTAAAGAATTTCATTGAAAAGGATCGAACCTATGATTTTCTCGCCGGTTTAAATATGGAGTTTGATCAAGTGAGAATTCAGATTTGGGAAAAGAGGAGTTACCCTCGTTGAATGATACCATCTCCATCATTAATGCTGAAGAAAGTCGAAGGGGAGTGATGCTTTATGCTTAACCGGTTGAAGAATCAGCAAAATTAGGAAAATTTATTGATAAGAACCTGAAGTTTAATGCTGAAAAAACATCGGCCTCACATACTGCAAATTCAGAAGTTGGGCCAATGGAGTCTCGGCCATTAAACAAGGATAAAATGTGGTGTACTTACTGTAAAAAGCCTCGTCATACTAGAGAGCAGTGCTGGAAGCTTCATGGAAAACCACAAAGTTCTCACTGGAATGCAAGACCTAGAAGTGAAAAACTATGAAGCCAAGTGCACATGACTCAATCTAAGGAAGACATGTCACATGGTGATGTAAATTTCAGCGGCGTAGAGGAGAATGAATTCAACAAAGAAGACATAGGAAGGCTCAAATCACTCCTTGATTCATTAGAGAAGTCTAAAGGTACTTGTTCCTTGGCACATTCAGGTAAGCTTCATTCCTCGTATGCTTTAAGTGCCTCTAGTTCAGATTTTTCAAATTCCTGGGTTATTGATTCCGGGGCAACCGATCAGATGACCCATTCTTCACACAAATTCCTCACTTACCATCCATGTCCTAGCAACAAAAAATAGCCGTTGCTAATGGATCCCTGGCCACTGTTGCCGGCCAAGGAAACATCGTCCTAAGTCCACCCATTACCCTTAAAAACGTGTTGCATGTACCTAAGTTATCTATAAATCTTGTGTCTATACATCAACTTGTAAAGAATCTAAACTGTAGTGTGGGGTTTTCTCGTATTTCTTGTGTATTTCAGAACCAAGTTACGAGGAGGACGATTGGACATGCTAGGGTAAGACAAGGTTTTTATCTTGAGTTACCCAGTGGCCAAGTGAATAATGGGAACAACTCACCTCTGTCGTTTCTCTCCAGCAATCCTCATTCCAACAAAGACCGAATTTGGCTTCATCATCTTAGACTTGGACACCCTTCCTTTAGCATTCTTAGTGTCATGTTCTCATATTTGTTCAAAAATGTCAATGAAAACGATTTTCACTGTGATGTTTGTGAATTTGCTAAACACCAACGTGTTTCCTTTCCTTTGAGTAATAAGAGAACTACAGTTCCTTTTCCTTTAATCCACAGCGACACTTGGGGTCCATCTCGAGTCCCCAACATTTCAGGGGCTCATTGGTTTGTCTCATTCATTGATGATTGCACTCGAGTTTCATGGATTTATTTGCTAAAACAAAAATCTAATGTGAGCAACATTTTCCTTATTTTTCATACAATGGTCAAAACCCAATTCAATGTTGGAATCAAGAGGTTGAGGACAGATAATGCTAGAGAATACTTTAATCAAATTTTGTCTCCGTACTTTCTAAAGGAGGGAATTATTCATGAATCATCATGCGTTGACACACCCTGACAAAATGGGGTTGCCGAAAGAAAAAATGGTCATCTTTTAGCCTCTGTTCGTGCTCTTTTGTTCCAAAAGAATGTTCCAAAAATCTTTTGGGGGGAAGTTGTCCTCACGGCTGCTCACCTAATAAATCGTATCCCGTCTCGAGTCTTGGACTTTAAAAGTCCAATTGTATTTTCCAGACTTCAATGTGTCAACTAAAGTTTTCGGATGTGTCTCATATTTTCATCTTCACTCTAGTGGTCGGAGCAAGCTTGATCCTAGAGCTGTCAAGTGTGTCTTCATAGGATATTCACCTACTTAGAAAGGGTATAAGTGCTACAATCCTACCACTCGTAAAACTTATGTTTCAGCCGATGTCACATTTGTTGAAGAAGAAAGTTACTTTTCTAGTTCTTATCTTCAGGGGGAAACATCATCTATGGAAGATAAGGATCTATTTTTGAGAGAACCATCAATGTTAGTTAAAACATCTTCCGTGCAATCTAAATCCCTTCCTGAAGTAGAACTCATTTCTAGAGGGGATTCTGAAACCGAACCGATTGAATCATTTCCAAATCTTTCTGAAGAACCATCCAGGCCCATAAACCCTACACTTACAATGCAACTAAAGGTCTACTCAAGAAGAATTAAGCCCATGATCAATCCTGTGCAAGTTCAAGAAACCGAATCGTCACTTGGGAATGAGGTAAGTTCTTCAAATGGAGTACCACCTACTATCCTTGATTTGGATCTGCCTATAGCCCTAAGAAAGGGTGTTAGAAAATGCACACAACATCCTTTATCCAATTTTGTGTCTTTTGAAAAATTCTCAACCTCACACAAAAAATTCCTTGCTCATCAAAACACTGTAGCCATCCCATAAATATTATCTGAGGCACTTGGTAAAGAGGAATGGAAGCATGCAATGAGAATAGAGATGGAGGCCTTGGAGAAAAATAAGACATGGGAACTAGTGGAATTACCAACTGGGAAGAGACCGGTAGGGTGCAAATGGGTCTTCACAGTGAAGTATAAATCTGATGGATCCATTGAGAGGTACAAAGCGAGACTAGTAGCCAAGGGATATACGCAAACCTATAGGGTGGGTGGATTATCAGGAGACATTTGCTCCAGTGGCGAAGATGAATACAGTTAGGGTGTTGTTATCTTTAGCAACAAACTATGATTGGACTTTAAAACAATTCGATGTGAAGAATGCCTTTTTACGTGGAGATCTTGAGGAGGAAATCTATATGGAAGTTCCACCTAGCTTTGGCATAAATCTAGGTAAAAACAAAGTGTGCAGACTAAGAAAGGCATTGTATGGACTCAAACAATCTCCACGGGCATGGTTTGGAAGATTAACTAAAGCTATGTTGAATATGAAGTACAAACAGAGCCAGGGTGATCATACATTATTTATCAAGCATTCAGCTTCAGGGGGAGTTATGGCGTTGATAGTTTATGTAGATGATAATATAGTAACTGGAAATGATTCAGATGAAAAGGAAGCGCTTTGCAAGTATTAAGCAAAAGAATTCGAAATAAAGGATCTTGAGAAATTAAAGTACGTCTTAGGAATAGAAGTAGCTCAGTAGAAATATGTTCTTGATCAACTAGAAGAAACAGGTAAACTTGGTTGTAGACCATCGGACACGCCTATTGAGCCAAATCATAGACTAGCAGAGTTCATGGAGAACCAACAGACAAAGGCATGTACCAACGACTTGTTGGGAGACTAATCTATCTGTCACACACGCGACCTGATATTGCATACACAGTGAGTGTGGTGAGTCAGTTCATGCAAAACCCTAAGGATGTCCATCTCCATGCAGTATACCAGATCTTACAATATCTAAAAGGCAGCCCAGGAAGAGGGATTCTCTTTAGAAAGGGCACAAATATGAAACTAGAAGCATATACAGATGCTGATTATGCAAGCTCTCTCACCGACAGAAGATCAACTTCTGGGTATTGTACCTTTCTTGGTGGAAATTTAGTAACCTGGAGGTGTAAGAAACAACCAGTTGTGGCAAGATCAAGTTCAGAGGCGGAGTTTCGTTCGATGGCGTAAGGTATTTGTGAGTTGTTATGGCTCAAGATTATCCTCAAAGACTTGAAGATTAAATTAGAGACCCCAATGAAGCTTTATTGTGACAACAAGTCTGCAATCAACATTGTGCATAATCCAGTTCAACATGACAGAACTAAACACGTGGAAGTTGACCGACATTTCATAAACGAGAAGCTTAAAAGTGGATTGATTTGCACTCCCTACATATCTATGGAGGGCCAATTAGCAAACATCTTGACTAAAGGATTGGCAAGTTCAGCATTTTACAGGATTGTGAGCAAGCTAGGGATGGAAAACATCTACTCCCCAGCTTGAGGGTGAGTGTTGGAAATTCATAATTGATGGAGATCCCAAGATTTCTGAGACAGATTTGTATTTCTAAGTATAGGAGATTAGCTGTAAATTAGTCAAACCTTCCTAGATTAGCAACATGTCAAACTTTCCTAGGATAGCAATATGTCAAACCTTCCTAGAATAGCAATACCCTCATGTATAAAGGTCTTGTACTGAATCATTTTCAGATAAGGGAATTACAGAATTTTCCTCACAAACTAATATTTTGACTATGAAGTAAGAATATATATTAAAAACAGAAAAGCCAAGTGAGACTGAAGGTCAAACTCTACTAGAGTAAAACTAAAAAAGTTTATGCAACAGGCCAAAAGTTACCTTGTTTCTGATTAGGCTTGGCAGAACGGGTGGGCCAGTTGGTTGTCGGTGTGGGTTAAATGGGTTGGGTTCAGATCGGTGGTTGACCCATTTAGAGCCATTTTATTTGTGGATTACCTGGTTAGTTGTTAAATGCGTTGGTTTAACCCATTGACTTAACATTGCTGCCACTATGATGCAACCACTCCACCTCCATATTCACGTATATGTCTTGGTTTAAGATCTATAAAGCACCGATGCGGCAATTAGGGTGAAGCACCGGCACCGGGTTCGCATCGGGTGCGGGTGCGCCTCTGGTGCAGCTTGAGGGTAAGTGTTGGAAATTCAGGATTGATGGAGATCCCAAGATTTCTGGGACAGATTTGTATTTCCAAGCATAGGAGATTAGCTGTAAATTAGTCAAACCTTCCTAAATTAGCAACATGTCAAACTTTCCTAGGATAGCAATATGTCAAACCTTCCTAGAATAGAGATACCTTCATGTATAAAGGTCTTGTATTGAATCATTTTCAGATAAGGGAATTCCAGAATTTTCCTCACAAACTAATATTTTGACTATGAAGTAAGAATATATATTAAAAACAGAAAAGCCAAGTGAGACTGAAGGTCAAACTCTACTAGAGTAAAACTAGAAAAGTTTATGCAACAGGCCAAAAGTTACCTTGCTTCTGATTAGGCTTGGCAGAACGGGTGGGCCAATTGGTTGTCGGTGTGGGTTAAATGGGTTGGGTTCAGATCGGTGGTTGACCCATTTAGAGCCATTTATTTGTGGATTACCTGATTAGTTGTTAAATGCGTTGGTTTAACCCATTGACTTAACATTGCCGCCACTATGATGCAACCACTCCACCTCCATATTCACGTATGTGTTGGTCTAAGATTTATAACGCACTGGTGCGGCAATTAGGGTGAAGCACCGGCACCGGGTATGCATCGGGTGAGGGTGCGCCTCGGTTGCAGCACCGGTGCATGTCAAGTGCGTGTCCAACTTTTTTTTTTAATTTCTTAAATCCCGGGTGCGGCTCGAGTGCGTATCGGCTCAGATCTGTCACCACCGGCAACCATCGGAAACTCCGGCGACCATTGGCAATCTGAGAGGAGACACTGGAGAGAAGAAGTAGCAGCAGTAGAAGAAGGAAGAGAAGAAGAAGGAGAAGGGGACTTACCGACGAGGCGGCGACCCACTGCAGCGTGCACCGTGTGCCGTCCGCTTGCTTCCAGAGAAGGACAAGGAGTCGATCTCTATGTCGATGTTCTCTATGTTTTGATTTCTGACTTTTGTCTTTTTGACATATAGTTTTGTTATATTATTTAAGGACCACAATTGTTAAGTTATTACATAAATCAACCTCAGTATTTCAAAGAAATAAAAGTGATACCATATAAAATATTTATTATGTTCAGTTCTTCAATTTTAATATTTATAAAACAACCCATTAAACTTAACAAATTCTTACTAATTTGGTTGAAAGCTTTAAAATTTACAAAAGAACCCATTAAACTTAAAAACTCACTACTTTGGTTGGAACATTAATACCTTTTCACGTATATCAAACACATTATTATTAAGATTTAAATTGTTTAAAAATTAAACACTAGGTATACATAATTAAAAAAATATTTATAAAATATGTCGTATCCACGCCACACCCGTATCCTAAAATTTTCAAAAATGCCGTATCTGTGTATCCGCACCCGTGTCCGTGCTTCTTAGTCTAAGATTGAAGTATATTTCTTCCAAACATTCTAGTTTCCTAATCACACCAAATTACAATGGCTATACACTATGAGTACAAAACAAACCCTTTTCTGGCCACCCCTCCTATTCACTTGACACAACAAACAAAAGAACCAATCTCACAAAATGCCAACCCAAACCAAAGCAAAAGGGAAAGCCAAAAATCACCAAAAGCACGAGTCCTCATCCTAACAAGTTGGCTCTACCTCCACCTGCGATCTCCCTCTCACCACAACATCACTCCCGCCTCCCCGTCAAGAACCACCTCAAGTTCAAGTCCATCTCCAAGCAATAGTGCACCTCATCGGGTCCCCCAAGTTCACCACCTCCACCCCCACAGTCACTGTTGCCATGGTCCTCCTCCACACCATCAAAGCAAACACTTCCACCCCCGCCCTCTCCTTCCTCAGCTGCCACGGCTAGTGATGAGCTAACGGCGATGGCGGGTGGTGAAGGCAGGTCAATTGTCAAAGAAAGGAGGAGGAAGTGGTGGCTAAAGCTTCATGAGTTTTTGACTAAATAAGTGAAATTATATTCGACGGGTAAACGGGCACTCATTTATGACCCATATAAACCAGTGGGTCGTGGAGTAATTGACCCATTGGAACCCTACTATATAAACAGGTGATTTTGGGTGACTTTTAAGTGGGCAGATGTGGACGGGTAAACGGGTTTGGTTTTTGATTGTCACTCCTACTTCTGATCTCATCTTCTAAGGAGGCATTTACATCACAAAGACATTTGTGATTGCACCTCTCAATTTTATCACTGCCAACAACCCCCCGCCACCAGCCGGCCGCCACACATTCCAGCATCATCATTGGCCAGAATCTGCTCCTTTCCACCAAAGAATACATGACCCCTCCTTTTTGGGGTCCCCCCTCCAATTTCGTCGCCACCGGAAGGGGGAGAGATGGGGGCTGTAGATGCGGGTCGTGATGGTACGGGCGGCAACCTTCATTTAAACTACAAAACAAATAGACCCACATCTTCAGACTCATTCACTTAAATAATCGACCGTTAACAGAAACAAATGCACACTGGAAGACAACGACAGAGAAACAGAGAGAGAGAGGGTGAGATTGAAAAGAAATCAACGACCGCTGGATTGATTCCACGCTGCCAGCAACCAACCTCCCTTCAAACCCAACAATCGCCGACACAAACCCACCTTCAAGCTGGAGAAATTCACACCGCTAGAGCAGATTGGATAGTAGATTGGAAATTACAAAAAAATTCTTTTATGCAGAAGTGTATGAATTCCTTGTTAACACCATTTATCATGACTCAGTTTCGGCATTTTTCTTTTTGGTTTTGTGGCGTTTTGGCTTCGGGGTAATCTCCATGAGATCTCAGGAGAAATCTCGACAAGGCGTATCATCTCGCTATGAATTCGTTGGTTTTGGTTCAGTGGCTTCCGAAACCGAACCAAGTAAACTCGGTGAATCGACCAAGTCATTGAACCACGACTATAACAAGGCCCTAACTCTAAAAGTTCCCCTCAAGTTGGTGCACAGATATCCCCACGTCACAGGTAGTCTCAGGTGTCAAGAAACGTAGTTCTCGCCAATCATTAGGGATTTGTGCAAGTTGATTTTTCAGCCTTCAACAAAAGGACTGCCAACAAAACCAGTGGCAAATTTTAATCCACCTCAATACATTTATGCCGATATGCAGCTACAATTTCACACCATAGCCTCGTGTTGTTTGATTCTGGCTTCTGCCCCTCTTATTTCACCCGAAATATGAAAGCAAAAACACAATCACTACCATCTGTGACAGCGTGTTTTTTTGTGACCTCATTGAAGAAAACAGATAAAGATTTCAACACCTCTCCCTCTTCTTGGGGATTCATGGGCTTCAGTTTTATTCCATCCTTACATTCAGCTATTTAAAAACAATTTCAATCCTTGCTCTCAGCTTTATAGATTTACTGTGAGGCTAAAATCTAAATTCAATACTATTATTGTAACATAAGCTCTTCATTGTGGCTTAAGGTGCATTACCTATGGAATTTACCTTCAGTTACAATGGGATGCGGATCTAGTGAAGCAAAAAGCTCTAAATTAGCATTTAACCAAAAAATATGTGCTGAACCCAGATGCTAAACAGCTATGAACAAGCAAGTCATTTTCTTTTTTCTTTCTCTTTTCCCCCTCCAGATATAAAGAGCCAAATTCTTTTCAACGTTTATTTGCAAAATTTGGAGAAAAAGGTTCGGCATTTCGATATGCAGCTGCTCTAAAAGAGTTAAATACAACCATCTATGAAGCACGGGTGCTTCAAAAGGGGGGGAGTATCGAGGTCGGGTGCGCATCAGACACGGGTGTGCCTCGGGTGCGGCTCGGGTGCGTGTCGGGTGCGCACCCGTTAATTTCCATTTATTTTCTTTATTTGCAGAAATTCGGGTGCGGCTCGGATACAATTCGGGTGCGGATCCGACACTTCGGGGGTTGAAACATAATTGCCGGAAGATATTTCGGGGGATAAAAACATAAAACTTAATTTCTGTGGGGGTGAAAAAATAAATCAATATTACTAACCAATTAGGGCACATGAGTCTCATCTGATAGAGAGAGAGAGATCGGAGCAGCCGCGACCTCCCTCGACACCGGCGACCTCTCGGGACAACCATCGAACAGCCGCGACCTCTCGCGACAACCATCGAACAGCCGTGACACCACCGAACAGCCGCGACCACCCACGACATCACCGAACAGCCGCGACCATCTGGGACCTCCGGCAACCATCGCGACCACCTTACTCAACTCCGGCAGCTTTGCTTCGAAGGTATGTCGCTGACTTCATCTCTGTCTTCCTTTGCCTTCAATTTTTTTTTTTTTTTGGTTTCTGCTGAGACTTGACGATGTGGAATGTCAGCCGTTATGTGTTTTTGTGTTATAGTCTCACTTCTCACATCATTTTTGTTTATAATTTGGCTGTGACTGTGTATTTTTTGACTTGGACTATTTTTTTTTTTGTGTTATTTTTTTTTGTGTTAAAGGTTTAAAGGCTTAAATTAAAGCCAAATATGTCAACTTCAGGTTTATTTGTTTGATAGTTGAAGATGAAAATGTTGTGGTCATGGAACCCTTAGATATTTGATGGAGTACTTTATTTGTTTGATAGTTTGAACTTTGATGCTATGTTGTTACTTTTGTTATGAATATGATGTATTTGGTGGTGTTTATTATGTATTTGATGGTATTGTACTACCATTGAATGGTTAAATTAAATTGCATCATGCTTTTTATGCACTTTCCTAAGATACAACTTGTTTAGAAATTAAATGCTAGGTGTACATAGTAAATAACTATATATATATATATATATATATATATATATCATATTTATAAAAAAATATATATATAATATTTGCCGTATCCCCGCCGCACCCGTATCCTAAAATTTTCAAAAATGCCGTATCCGCGTATCCGCACCCGTGTCGTATCCGCACCCGTACCCGTGCTTCTTAGGCAACCATTCATGTTATTGCAGCTTCAGTTCCATAAAGGGAAAGTAAGTCGAGCATATTTTGTATCTATCACCATTATGAATGCAATCCTTCAACTTACGCTAGTTTTACCTGGAAGCCTTGAGATTTTGCACCAAGAAATATAGAACACTTAGGCGCCCCACACAAACAACGTACATTAGCTCCACCATACCATTCAAAATTGTAGTCATACGCCAACTCCGTTGCAAAAGATATATCTTGCTTTGCAAATATCCCAACCCTTGTTTCCCCCATAACTGTCCACTTCCGCGTCTCACAATTTGGGTGGCTGCAAGGACGAAACAAGATATATTATGCCTGCTGAAGATAATCAGAATTACTTTATGGCACGTGATGTAATCTGTACTTTGCTAATATGTCAGTTTGTATCAAAATCAGTTTCTAATGTAAATGGCTTACCATGAATGGTTTATAAATCTAGCAAGGCTTCCTTTTTTGGTGGCATCAACAAAATAATTAGCATCAAGAGAAATTATATATGCGTCCATGAGGCCCGCAACAAAAGCCACACAAAAGGTAAATTTGGTTTCCAGAATACTTTATCATATACTATGGTAAACCTGTATCCTACCTTGAGCTTCATATGTTTGTGATCTCCTTTTTGCTTCTTCCGATGGTATTACTTCTCCACAATATTCAATGATAAACTGTCCAGCCCGATGAATAAAAAGATAAGCGCAGGCCATAGGATCAAAGTAGTCATAGACCTCGGTATGACATAAACAACTTGAATAAGACTTCACGGGACTAGCAAAAAGTTTTGGGATAGGATTCCTAAAATATGATGTCAGGAAGATCGGAATGATACAGATAGAAAAAGAAAGGGTATAACAACCGCGTACATCATGGGAATCTTGTCAAATTCTGATAGAGAGAATTGCCATCCTATCTTACAAGGAAGTATTGGATGACATAATCAAATACTAAAATAATGCTTAAAAGCTAGTACGAATACAAAGTGATTACCTTGATATCCTCATCAGCTAAAAGCCCCCACCCATGACCCTCGGTTTTGAACACCTTTGTCTTAGCATATTCACATTTCTGAAATCTCTGAAAAATGATACATAAAAATTGCTTATAATGTTACTTATACATAATAGTATATCTGCACCTCCTCTATTTGTAGATTTGTACCAAAAAAGTAAAAGGATAAAAACAATACAGCAAGCTCTACAAGCTCGTAATATAACACAAGAAAGAATTGGGACACAGATACAATTTACAAATCAAACAAGAAAATAAAACATAAAGCAAGACAAAACTTTTAACCTTTATTAAGTATCAGTATATATTAACATACATAAAGCCAAGATGTGATACATTTGGGGGGATGGAGATGGCTTGTATCCTACCAAACTTTTCATTTTTCCACATGATGTCCAGGCTCACACTGACAATTGAACTGGTAGTCCGCTACTGTTATAGTACCCAATCATGCGACATCATTCAACAACTTTCTTGTGCTTCCTCCAAACACCCAGTTTTTCTTAATAAGTGGATTTTAATTAGGCACAGTATACTCCACTACTTCATGCAAAGCATTGAGAGGTAAGGATTTTTGCATAATGCTACTTACAACGCAAAGATAAATTGTGCTTGAACGATGTAGCATCTAAAACTATATAACTGAGAACTACATAGGATAACGGTGAGAAAATTGTAGTGAGCAAGGGCAATGAACTTTGAAGATGGATCGCCATCAACGCTGTTCAGTTACAACCTTTCAAAGAAAATTCAAAACCTTCAAGGTATATCCACATTTAACTTCGAATGTTTATTTATGTAAAGAGGATTGCTTATTCAGAAAAGATAACATGAATCCCATCCACTATTTTATGAGACACTGCTCTCACAAAGTTTCATCAGCTTTTACTGCAAGCAGTTCTTTGAGATAATCCAGCCATTCGAAGTCATTATAATAGTGCCTGTCATTAATTATATCAACACAGCTTGCGAAGATCATATAAAGAATGCATAGTCAACAAGTAATTCATTCAGATGCCTTTACAATCTAAATTCAGCAGCAGTGTATAAGAAACTTCCTCCCACTGGTCAGTAATTACTAAACTGAAGTTACATGTCCGGGAAAAGGTGCAAAGATCTCGGGCATTGTACATTTTCCAGATGCAATAAGGAAAAGGTGCGACAACAATTGACAAGTAATTAGCATTAAGTCATTAACCACCAAACATCAACTAATTATTCCGGATGCTTGCCAAATCTGGAACAAGAGCAGAGATTATTTGTATCACTAGGTGCTTGTGATTAGAAAGCAAATCTGACATCTTCTTTTCATATTTCCTAGAATGATGACAATGGCTATTTTTCATGTAATTTCCATTACCATTTCTCAATCCACTAGATTCTTGCAATAGTCACCACATGCTAAATAGTCACCACATGCTAAAAGACATACATGCGACCAAACATGCTAAACTAAGGCACACCAATGCATAACAGTGACCTTGTGTTCACCTGATTCTTGCAATAGTCACCACATGGGCAATAGCCAGACATGCACTCTGTGCTGGTAAGTACATTCAAACACCTCTCCCCACATGCACTGTCAGGAACACTAGCGTTATATTTGCATTCACAAACAGCAATATCCTCTTCTTTTTGCTTTGTGTGTCTGGGAATTCAAAATATCACTCTATGTCAATATAGAACTATAAAAGCAAGTGCATGACTCACTCAGCTCTGGTTAAACACAATACGTCAAAATCCATGTACCTGTTATAGTAGGCGCCTACATCATAATTCATGCATGAGAAAAAAAAAAGAAAAAAACATGGTCATACGTTCAACTAACAGGGCATGGAGACAGAAAGAATGCTCAACAATAACAATAACGTCTAAAATAATTCCTCTTTTCTTAACAGGAAAACCAAAGAAATAAATAAATTCAGAACCTTTTATATTTTACCAATAGTATATTGATATTAAAAGTAGTTTGCCAAACAGAACTGCGTATATTCTTTAAAAGGATCTCCTAGTTACCACCAGCTGAACCAACTAAAAAAACAAACAAAGTTCCCTTAAGGTTTGAAACAGTCCTTTTATGGGGCATCCAAAGTACTGCATCTTAGACAGTAAGTACTGATCAGAACAACTCAGCACTATGTTCTTTCTACAAGTGGTAACAATTAATTCTTTGAAAACTGAAGGAAACAAAAAGTGCACTCAACTCTTTGAACATGAAACGAGATGAAGACGAAAATCAATTGCATTTCTTGCTTCAACAAAGAGGGCATTCACCAGAGAAGGACCTACAACAAGGGATTTTGTCTTCTCTTTTTCTTTGGCGTGGGAGTGTCTTTTGGGGAAATAAGGCCTCAAGGGCCTGTAAGACGAGAACTCTTAAGTTCCGTCAAACCCCCGAGGGTATTTGCGTGAGCTCCGTGCTCCATCGTCCCTCGAGGGACGAACACCCCCGAGGGTGATACGATAGAGCTCGAGCTCTATCCGAACGGTTTAGCTACAGTTCTAACCCGTGAAACGGCAAAGGACTATGGGACTTCATCCCCCCACCATTCTTTGTCAATTCAAAACCCAGCCAAGCGTGAGTGCGAGGCTTCTTTGCCAGCTCTTAGCTGATGATAAGAGTTCGCGACAAAGTAAAACGCAAGCATGATGTGGTCGGCTCGAGCTCAAGAACACACACTTGCACAAAATGAACACCCTCCAAAGGAGAGGTGACCCCTCGAGGGGACATTCAAACACTTAGCACATGCAACAACTTGCATGCACAGCTTTGTGTCCTCTCTCGAGAGAGGCTACCATGGGGCACAGCCCCTAAAGGATCTCGAGATCCCATGATTCGTCTATCTAAAGATAATTCCGAATAGCCTACTCAGGCGACATTCTAAGACTTAGCTCCCGAGAGTTAGGGTTCTAGCGCCCTACTTGGGCAAAGTTCTAAGGCTTAAGCTCCCACTTAGGTCGGAGCACATGAAAGAGAGAAATATTGTTACCCCTACAAGTGGATGAGAATCACTTACAAATCTGACGCATGTCTCGAGACACCAGGTATAAACTTCCTCAGCCAAACATTTTAGCTAAGGAAATGGGGGGCTTATGATATAACTCAAATATAACTCCCAATAATTGGGGAATACCCGGCAATTCCAGTCAAACTGGGAGATCAATTATTATCTTATTAGGGATTGTGACGTGATCCTCGAGGATCCTAACGCGATCCTAACACATCTGGCCCACGGCCCAGTCCTACTAGGAGTCTTCTCCTACAGCTATATAAGGGGTCTACCCCTCCAGGTATGGGACAACTACACACATTCATGCTTTTTCAGAGCCATTATCATGTAGCTGCGCTCTGACTTAAGCATCGGAGAGTTCTCCGCCGGGAACCCCACCCGGCAGTCACTCGTTTTCTGTCTTGCAGGTCATCGATCCAGGCTCGGGTTCCGCAACGTACGCGAGACATATTTTTAGCAGCAACATAGAACTATCAAGTTAAACAGCAGAATCCTAGGATCATAACCACCAATACCCTAACCTTCATGCAAAAGGTCACAGAAGAGTAGATGGTACCCTAAAAAAAGGACAATAGTGAATGCATCCACGTGGTCATAACCACATCAATACGTTACACAAGTTTACAGCATGAACCACTAAAGCATCTGCCTTGAATATGTTACATAATCTGGAGGGTCGTAACTAGCTAGAAATCACGTGTTTACAAGAAGGTAATGCTAAATTAAAGAATGTGTGCAGCATACTACCACTTACTTGTACTTGTGAAAACTGAAAAGGTAGGACGTGGCATTACAAAGCTAATTCCTATATCCCCAAGAGTTTGCTTCGCATCTAAAAGAAAAGAAATTCTTAAGATAGCTAATCCAAGCATCAAATGCTGCCTTGCTGGGAGAATGCCAAATTGAAAGAGTTGTTCACATCAAATATGCTGCCTTGTTGGGAGATTCCCATGTTCGAACAATTGTTCGTATAGTAATTATGCAAATAACATAAGTTACAAATCTCACAAGGAAAAATCAAAGTTTTAAAACCGAGCTGATCGGTTCCTTGAAATAAAATGAAATCTTATTTTCAGCATAAATTCAACGTTTACATAAAACTCACTCTCAGTAGTATACAATGCATGAGAATCCTGCAAAATTGTGTTCGCCAAACAGTTAGCAGATGATAAACAAGTTTAAGGGTACTCCTATTGACACTTCATAAACGGCTAGTGGCACTCCCTGCAGAGGATTGCCATTAGGCAGTTAGGGAGTGCCAATTGAGATACCCTAAGTTCTATCGCATGTTAATACAAAATAAAACTTCTTAATGTGTTCTCGGCAAGAACAACAGAAACAAAAAAATTCTTAGAACAGTTTCCTTAAAACACAAAAGGCAGGTTCTCACAGCAAGAAAAAAGAAAAAGAAAAAAAAAGGAGAAGAAAATGCATGGGGTGTGTATGAATTTCAAATATACATGAAACCCTGCAACGTAAGCTCAATCAAAGGTAGGACAATTTACTGAAAACCTATGATAAAGAACAAAAAATTAACGAAAAAAAACGAGTGCATTCTGTTGGTGATCAAGTTTTAAGGTTATGTTTCGCATCAAGAAAGTGATGCTTTCGTACCATGGTGGCTAAATCTCGGCGTTGGCAACAACGGCAGCAGCGGCGGTGGACTGTGGTTGCTGGGTGAGGTGGTCCGAGTTGCTGGTAGCGAGCGAAAGACCCAACTCAGATGGTAACTTAAAAAGTACGCTGAAGGATGAAGAGTAATTCAGGACGATTTATATTGGCAGGGGACGGGGTACGGAGCTGCCGTGGCCGGTGCAATCCACGGCATAAGGATTGAATGCGTGCCATTTTTGGAAGAGTACGGAGTATTTTGCAGTGCAAGGACAAACTTCTAGAGTTCACAACTTTCTTGCGTGCATACTCCAAAAGAAAAAGCCCAAAAAGAAATCAAGGTAAACTTGTGCTCGATGAATTTCATTTGCGGCTTTGAATGATTACATCTAAGAATTTTTATTTTTTTTTATAATAAGAAGTATCTTCGTCACAGTTTTAGCGTTAGCTGAGACTAAGTTATCTCCCTAAACGATCTTAAGGGTGCACCCCCCACATTGGTTTGGTGCATCAAGAGAATAAGGTAGGAACTATACCTCGTTGACCATCAGTCCAACCACTTGGGGTTTGATTGTACCTAAGATAAATTCACGATAGTTGACTGATATGATAAATATTTACACCATATGTTTGAGTATTAATGTACATCTTTCATGTGTCATATTAGTTGGTAAAAACTTTACGGCACAAGTTTTTGGTGCATACTTAGATTTTTTTATAATGAATCTTCATTTTTTGAAAAGTTAACATGATGTCTTAAATAACGGTTATCTTACGTTTCACGTAAAGAGTTTGAATCTTCAATCGCCTGTGTTGGCCCCTCAACGTAAATATGGGCAAGGATCGGGGCTCAAAGAGTGTGTCATCGAATTAATTAGGATGAGTTCGTTTCCTCTGAATGGCTTATAACTTGACCTAGAGAAATATTCTTCCAAGTGCTCAACTTATGTTGTGTGAAACTCGTGTGCGCCAAGATGATAACCCAAAATGCTGTAAGCAATCTATTTTTGTTGGATGAAAATAACGGTTGGCAAGTGTTTTGAACAATAAGATGATGATGCATGAATCTTTTGGTTAAAGAGTCTGCATAGTGGTAACACGTGTATGTTATCAAATATATGTAGCAAATTTCTTTCTCGTGAAGCACAAGGTACGAATTGAAAGAGTTTCAGACTTCAGAAAAGCCACGTTATGCCATTTCTCATACATGGTTGAGTGAAGTTCGAACCATTGTTGTTGGTTTGGTTCATTTTCGATATTCGTTAAACAAGATTAAGGTAACGTTTGGTAACACTTCAAGTTTTGATTTTCTGTTTTCAAAACAATTAAAATCCAAATCAGTTTATTATTATTATTATTATTATTTACAAAAACAAATGGGTGTTTGATTACCAAGTTTTTATTTTGACTTTTTTCTTTTGGGTATTTATTTATCCAGTTTTTATTTTAAATTTTTTCTTTGATGGTGGTTTGCCATGGCGATGGCAAGCGGTGGCCGGCCATCAGCGGTAGCTGCCTGCAGTCGCCGGATGTGCCTGCCAGCCACCGGCAATCACCGGAGGTGGCTACCTGCAGTCGCCGAATGTGCCTGCCGGCCACCGGCAGTCGCCAGCGGTGGTCGCTGGCTGTGGCTGTGGCTATCGGCAGCCGGAGGAGGCTGCCAATTGCCGGCAGTGGCAGTGGCAGTGGCAGTGGGCGGTGGCTGGCGGAGGTAGGTGATGGTGGTGGTCTCAAAATAAAAATCAAAACTGAAAACCAAAAAATAATTTTTGAAGTTTTCAAAAACAGCCCTGTTCTAAAAACTAATTTTTAAAATTGAAGGAAAAAAAAAACAAAATAAAAACTGTGTGTCAAATGTGTTTCTTTTCTCTAGTTTACAAAACTAAGAAAATAAGGGTGGCCAAACAGAATCTAAGACTTCACTAAAGCCATGGCTCGTGATTGTCTTGATGAAGTTCGAGACAAGGCCTTTGCTTTGTGATTTCGTTTATTTAAAGTATTCATTAACTAGTTTTAGACTTTTCCTGTGCTTAGTTTGGACGTACAATTTTATTTTAATCTAATGTTAATTCTCTTATGGTTACTAATCATTTAATACATTAAGGTAGTATTTTAAAGAGTTTTTTTTCCAGTTTCTTCTCTAGTTCTGTGAATTGAAAAAAAAAACGTTTGACAGACAGTTTTCATTTTTTTCCTTTAATTTTGAAAATCACTTTTTAAAATGAGGCTATTTTTGAAAAATCCATTTTGAAGTTTTGGGTTTTCAGTTTTTGTTTTTGTTTTGAGATCTAACCATCAAATTTCAATAGAAGCAATTTGCTAACCACATTAAAAAAAAAAACTCAGTTTAATTCATCACTTTCACTACTTAACCGCTAAGCCCTCACCACCATTACGACCAGCAGACAACCACTGTCACCACCCCGCCGCTGTCCCAACCACACCACCTTCGTTGCCCCACTGCCGCACCACCACATATCTGCTCTACCGTCACCATCATATCGTTGTCACACCAACAGATCACTTGCATTGCCGTCACAAATCCCGTCGTTGCCACAGGCAGATTTGTGTCAACGCCGCCACCCCACCGCCACCAAACCCATTTGCTCCACCATTGCATCGTATCAACCAAGCGGACAACATCACAACCACCATCTTAACCACCAAGCACCACCGCCATAACTGCCGACATTCGATCAACGTCGGGCAACATTACAATCGGACAACATCACAATCACCATCGATCAATGTCGACGCTGTTGATTTCACCACACCCAAACACCCATCGTCGATCTCGCCACTCTCGTCATTGCCATCTCTTCATTGCCGTCGATCTCATCACATTTGGTTTTTCGATAGTAGTAACTCTATTGTGATTTTGGCTGTTGGTCGTGATGGGTGGTGGTTACTGGTTATGGGCGACGATGATACTGTAGCGTGATGGTGTTGCTTAATGGTAATGGAAACTGATGCTTTGGGAAAGAAAGAACATAAAGAAAAATAAAATCCTCTTAAAAGAAACAAAAACTGGAAAAAACCAAAACTGATCCATCAAACGTCTACTCGTTTTTTTTTAAAAACAAAAAACACAACTAATTTTGGTTGTTATTTTTTTAGAAAACCAAAACTAAAATATACAATATTGTCAAACACACCCTAAATCATTACGAATAGAAGGAATTGATACTCATGTGTATTTAATTACGAAACATGCTCGTATAAGCTAAGGGAAAAGAAAAACATATACATATAACTTAACTTTATTGTAGCCTTTTTACATGTTTTAGAATATTAACTTTAACCTGCAATATAAAAAGCTCATAAAATCCTTTTAAACTAAGTTTAGTTACACGAATCTCCCCCAGGGTTTGCCTTGTTCCCCGCTCATGTTGTCTGATATTACAATCCTATCATTTGCTTTGCTTATCGATCACAAAAATCTTTTATGTTTGGTTGATCACGGCAATGTTGAAACTAATGAGTTACCCCTGTAAGGAGGATAAATAAGGTCTTTATCTAAGTATGCAAAGTAAAACTAATCACATGGAATTTTAATAGTTGATCGACCAAGATATAGCACAATTTTATTTTGTAAATAATCTCACAAAGCATGCAATTATGAACATATGGGGTTACCATATACTTGACACAAGAAATTCTAATGATTTGACTTGAACAACTCTCAAGTCTATGTCAATCTTTTTAAAGAAAATCCTTGAAAAGACTTAGAATCCACAAAAATTGTCTTCTTCACAAGTCAAGACCTAATTTCTTACATCTCTCGGTGCTATGCCCGCGCCAAGAATTAAACCTCACAACCCCAAACTTTTGATGATTTCTTTAAGGATGAAAGCCTGTGTATGATTGAATTTCCATAGATAGTCATAAATAGAACCTAAAGCTCTAGTATCAAGAGAAATGAGTGTATTTATGACTTTGAATACTCAATTGCTCAAGTCTTTGCTTCATGATGTTCTCTTGAACTGAATGTGAACATAACGTAGGCCAAAATAGTTTGAGCTAATGCTTTTAACTTTGAGTTTTTGTAATCATAATCTGATTTTGTAAGTGATATAACTGTCCAAGATCAATTATACATGAGAAGAAAGAAACATGGTCGTTCTAATGCTCCACCAATAGAGCTTCTATTTGACTATATTTCTCAAACTAGCAATTGAATTTCAAATACCAACATTACAGTCAACTGTTTTTCCTACTACAAGATACACTGCCACAATGCACTCGACTATAAATCCATTACAGTCAATTGCAAAGATTAGAAGTCATTTTTACTTTGCTTTATGCACGATACTTACTTATGCAAGTCGGAAGAATCTATGGTATATGTACAAAGTAAAGAATTTTATTCAGAAATCCTGGCGGACTCTTACTAGTCTTTACAATTATCTTGAAGCATTCCGACAACTATCTTCATACTTCCATATGGCGATATTTCACCATCTGGTTGTTCAACGCATGATGACAAGACTAGAATTTGCAGCTTCATCTCAAACGTATATTAGACAACTTAATCCCAATGTAAATTATCATAAAAAATCGAAAGTTAACAACTGTCATAAAAGTTATATGTATGATGCCAACTCTACGCATTAAGTTACAGCGAAACATACCCTCCTAACTTTCTAATCAAGGAATTGTATATCCATCTTCTTCGCCGCCCTAAATCAACTTACAAAACTTTTATCCTATACAGTTAGTTACATGAGAAATACATCCCGGTTCACACAAACAAAGCACAAACACAAGCAATAACACTTCTATAACTTTAATGTATACATATTTTGTTCGCTTGAACTAATTTAGTCCATGATTTGGTTTCCAATTCTCAAAAACTTATATTTTCGTGTTGTACATTACAAATAAGTTTAAGGTCCGACCCGATATCCAACGGATAACTATTTTGGAATTCAAAATTTACACGAGCACAAACGCATCACCTAAATCCAAGTGAATGAAATACAATAAATAAACCCATTGATGCATCACAAATCAGCAATATCAGCACCAATTTTGGAGAGATGAGTTGACAAAAATCTGGCATAATTGAGTACATAAATACATACAGACGGTTTGGTTCTGTTAGAATGGACAATGACTGGTTGTTAACTTAAACACTGAAGTGACAGAGGAGAGATGGAAAGTGTGCTTGATTGATTGTTATTGGTTGGAATGTTTGGTCCAATTAGCTTCACTTAAATAATTTATAATCATTTTAAACGGTAAGAAAAGTAAAACCTGATACTTGTTGGCCACAACATTGATTGATGGTATATAATATCAGTTAAACTTGTTTTGATTCTTTTTTTTTTAAATTGAAAATTAAAATTGTAAGTGTTGTCAAACGGAGCCTAAGATTTTTTGGACAAACAAATGATCGACAAAATAGAGGCAAACAAGTTGTTGTGCATCATTTTTTTCATCTTTAATTAGTTGATGATAGTAATGAACAATCATCGTACTCGTAAGCTATAAAAAAGTTAATAACGTACTGATATGTGAAATTTTAGTATGGCAATTTGTTCATATAACAATTTGAATAAGATTGGATCAACTGATCAAATCTGTCAACTATGAACCAGAGACCTCGTCAATTATTCATTTGGATCATAGTTCCAGGTGAATGAGTAAACTAATTCGAATCGGACACTCGGATGATAACCGCATTCAAGCCGGGCAGTTGGGCTCGTCAACTCGTGAAGCCCATTTCTTCGCTCTTAAAATATATTAATGCACTGCAGTTATATCATCGGAGCTACGAGCTAGTTACAAAATTACTTCCCAATCTTGGAGTACTTCACTGATCTTCTGGGGTTTAATTTCATGGGTTACTATGCTTATGATTATTTTTCAAGGAAACTTGAGTCCATAAATTCTATGAATATACTAATTCAAGTTATTTATACTTTCATTCCTCGTAAAGTTCGTATATTTTTCAATAATCTTCGCATTTGATTGCACACACACACACACACACACATATATATATATATATACTTCTAGTTAAATATTTATAACTCAGTTACCGATTGACCTCGTGGTCAAGTCTGTTAACCAATACCTCGTAAAAAAAAATTCTTTATCTTAATAATGATTGTTATAACACAGTGTATCTAACGAATATGATGGAAAATAATTTCCAAAACAATCGCTCCATCTCATTAAACTCTTCATGTCCGTTACACAAAGTCATTGATATCGCCATTACACCGAAGATTATGTGATCTGATAACTAGGATCATGCTAATCCAAGTTTTTAAATTTATTTTTCTGGATTACATGAACGTTTTTGGAACGGCTGTCCCCCCCCCTCCCCCCCCCCCCCCACCCAACCCAACCCATTCTGATTCAAAAGGGCCAAACAATACGAAACAAAGCCTCCAGGGCAATTCAGCCATCCCAATCCCCAATTCCAATACATATATTTAATGATTTCTTTTATGCCAAAATTGTCGAAGGATGACGTAACAGGACTGCTTTTCCCCATAATTTATTATGCACAGCCTGTGTATCCCTGTAATGCTTTCCCAAAACATTCCCAATTAAAAAAAAGAAAAGGGAAGAAAAAGAACCCTCACTCCAAAACCGCCACCATATCTTTCCGTTCAGATCACAATCCACCACCACCATTTACACACACACACACTGAGAGACAGACGCAGAGTCCATTTCCTAAATTACCCAAAAAACCCTCGTCAGGTTTCAGTTGATTACACCCACCCCACGTAAATCTGTTCTTCCAATGGGGTATTAATTTTTTTCTACTGAAATTTTTTGTGGGGTTGCTTTGATTGAGATGAACAGCCACAAGTTCCAAATCTTCGACTCTCTACCGGCCTAGTGTGTAAGTTTTGAGTTGGGTCTTTTCGTTTCATATGGCCAAGCGAGTGTTCGAAGTCTGGAAAGGAAGCAATGTAAGATTTGTGTTGCTTTTGACTTGGCGTAGATTTGCTGGGCTTTGCTTAATTTTTGGTGGATTTGATTGATTGGAAGTAGTTGTATGCTCTATTTTGAAAAAAAGTATGCTTTTACTATCTGTTATTTTCATGACTTTGAGGGAGTTGGAACGTATCATGTATCAGTTCCGTACAAGGATAGGAAGCATGGTCGAATTCGAGGATATTTTGCTTGCGTGATTTAGGGTTTAATGTGATTACAGTAGGTATACATTTCGATCAATTTCCAAGCATTGGCATTTGTGAAAATCCATTCACTCTTTATTTCTTGCCATTGAATTTTCAACCGATGCCAAGGCTTCGAAAACTTCTAGCGTTGTTCTAACCACTTCAATGGAGAAGACAAGCTTTTTCTCTTTTTCTTCTTTTCATGTTTTTAAGTAAACATTGTCAAGTTTACTAGCAGCCCTCATATGCCGAAATCAATCAGAATTAGCCGTGTCTTGTGAGTAGGTGGCGGAGTCCAGCAAGAACAGTTCATCAGCGCTTTTTTTGTTAGGTTATTTATCTATCTTGGTACAAGGTCTATCAATAGTTTGTTCTGCAAAAGACTGGCGACAGAAGAAAAGGACTGATGAAAGTTAGGGCCACAAGTCTTTTTACTCTCTTTTCTATAGAGGATATGTAAGAATCATAAGCTGGAGTGTATACCATATAGGTGGAGCTTTGAGTTTACCTTTTCTGATTAGTAGATGTTATTTGCGGAGAACTTGCCAACAAAGCAGGCTGTTGGCCGTTCCCTTATAGATTAAGAAATGTACACTGACCAATGGAAACTTGGCCAGAAGCTGTCGAGATAAGCTAAAAGCCATCATAATAGGTAGAGAAGTCCTCCTGAATGGATCTAGAAAGAGTAGGTAGAAAATTAGACTTTAAACCATTCGAGATAACTTTTTTTTTCTTCTTTAGAACTATTGCTGTTTGACTCGTATGGATGTGAAAATGCCATGGGGAATCTATATGACCTCAGACGGAACCTTGGTTATTATGTGTAGTGAGTATTTCGAGGACCTCAGAACTGTGATAATTTTGGATACTTCTTGCTGCTTCTGTAATGGCGTCAAAGAATAACATGAGGAGAGACAGTAATACCACGGTGGAGTGGTGCAGTGCGGTGGTGTTTTTGGGAGAGTGTTAGCAAGAGTTATAGATCTATGAGACCCGGGTGGTTGCTGTGCCGGTAATGATGGTTATCCTGCTATAGTGGGGAAGGTTCTGGTGGTTGCTGAAATCATGAATTATATGTGGATTGTAGATGTGACTATGTTTAGGTGCACTTAGTTCACATCAGTTATATAGTAACAATCCATTATATGCTTTAGTATAAATATTCTGATAGATAGTTAGCATTTTAATTAGAATATCAATGTTCAGAATTTACTCTACAGGATACTGGATAGTGCTAAACCAACTTACAAATATACAAACAAAAGCTATGCACAAACTTGGCTTCTGCAATCTCAGTAAATGCATAACTTTATTTTGATGAAGTAAAAGGGTGGGACCTGCACAATTAATTGCTCTACTGTTGCTCTGTAAAGTGTAAACTGAGACTGCTATTAGTCCTTTATTCTTAGATTTCTAACTGTCCAGAATTACTTCTTCACAGCGATGGTTCATTTTGCAATCTCTGATTCTGACTGCAATTCTTGTGAGTTGCGAGTACTCTATAGTGCTGATAGACTAGCATCCTCAATTGGACTGTTCAGTGAAGGTGCTGTTTGGTATGTGAGGTGGCAATGTTGGTGGTGGGTAGTGAAGTGAATTGGTTTATAAGCACCCTTTGTAGTGAATAAGTTTTTGGTGTTTATTGATGCCGAAAAAAGGTATTCACATTGTGTTTGGCCGCGTCCTCTGAAGCACGGACACCTCTCCTAAGTGGAGATATGGTGTCCTAAACGGACGGACACCCCGACACCCTCCAGACACCACCCGACACGTGTCGGACACGGCTCATCGGTGTCGGAATTTTTTTTATTTTTTTTAATTTCCGACACCGTGTCGGAATTTTTCTTATTTTTTTTTAATTTCCGACACCGTGTCGGACACTTCATCGACGAGTGTCGGACACGGCGTGGAGCAGTGTCTTACCGTTTGGGGCCAATTTCAACGGATCTGGTGTTGCCGAAGCTAGTTGACGGAGATACCGAAGCCGAAGCCAACGGATCTGGGCTACAGTCGCCGAAGGAAGAGAAGCTAGCCGCTGTCGCCGTCGCCCGTCGTCATCGCCGGAGGTCTCGCCATCGTCGCTGGACTCCTCCGCCGCCGTCGCTGACCCACAGGTTGCGGCGGTGCTGGAGCTTCTTTCCGTCATCCCTCCCGTCCTTCTCTTTTTTTCTTTTCTCCCTTTTCTTCTCCCGTTTCTATCCTTTTTTTTTTCTCCCTTTTGTCCTCTGTTTCTGTCCTCTCTTTTTTCTTTTCTCTCTTTTGTCCTCTTGTTTCTGTCCTTTTCCTTTTCTTCCTTTGTCCTCCCATTTCTTTCTTTTCTTTTTTTTTCTTTTCTCCCTTCGTTGTTGCATTTTCAGTATATTAACTAAACAAATATTAATCAAATAAATTACAACTTATAGTTTTTCATTCATATTTGTTATTTTAAATTGTGAAATATATTTGATATTTATTAAAAATATATATATAATATAAAATATATTTGAAAATAGCGGTGTCCTGCGGTGTCCAAAATCTGATTTTTTAGAAATTACGGTGTCCGGTGTCGGTGTCCGACACCGTGTCCGTGTCCGACACCGACACCGTGTCCGTGTCCGTGCTACCTAGGCCGCGTCAATCCTGATTTGATCTAGAATGGAGGTACTGGTTATGGCAGTCGGAGATCTGGGGTGCGGGTGGTGTCGGGGAAAGGAAAGGAAGAAGGGGGGGTTTGGGGGTGGGGGTTTATCACATTGTTTTTTCCTTTTTGCCCCTCCTTTGTTATTTACAACAAAGGTATGATTTGAGGACGTCTGATAAACAGGGTAGAATGTGTTAAGCTGGAAATTGTTGGTGTAAAGTTACTCTGGTAAGTCAGGGGTTAAGGGTACTTTCAACTATTTTTATTAGTTTAATTTTTTTGTATAAAGTTTCTATATCTTGTTGGGTGATCAAGGCTTCTCATTTTCATAAGTCCCAAAAGTTGTTTCTTGAAATGATGTGTTTCATTATGGTGCATTTATTAAAAGAGTCTGCCATCTCACTTCACAGTGTTTTCCAAATTGCCATTGCCACATTTTGCGGGATTCGGGAGTAAAGTTGGGATGCCAATTTTATTCGGCACTATCACGTGTTTAACCTTTTAACATTTTGACAACCTAGCATTTGTCTTTTATATGTAGCCAGTTACTTAATTATTAGGTAGGCATCATGATCTGTCATGATTTATGGATCTTTTACAGTGCTTTCTTTAAGGATTAAGACAATGTTTCTAGGGCTGCAACTCAGGTTAGTGGATTGGATAAGCTGTTTATGCTCAACAGCGTATGTGGCGTACCTAATCCATGAGTTTAGGCTTTTAAATTTGGGTAAATTGCAAATAACCCTCTACCCTAACGTTCTAACTCTGTTGCAATTGGACACAAATTTGTAGTTCTGTTAAAAAAAAGGTGGATGGGCGTTCCCATGTGCCCCTAACGTGATTGTTTCGGACAAACTGATAAACTCAGAGGTCTTTTTCCTCACCCTTCAGTTCCAACCACCAATCCATGTGCAATCCACCATTCGTTCGCCACCACAATTTGCTCCTCCAGCAGCCCACACAATCATCAACCCACAGATGCCACCAACACCACCGATCCAACCACATCCACCCACCAACAACCTAACACTGTCGGCCGCCCCGTCACACTCATAGCCTCCGGCACCACCACATGTCCACCATTCCATCCCCATCTCTGACCACCACATATGCCTTGCACACCAGTAGGTGATAGATTTGGGTTTGTCAACTTCAATGCTTGGTGGCGGTAGATCTGGTGGCAGATGGTGATGACGTGGTGGCTATCGGCAGATGAGTGTAAAGGTGGTTATGGGTATGGTGATGGCACTGTTCAGTTGGTGGGGTAGGACGACCGGTGATGTAAGGGGAGATGGAGCGGGGAAAGACGAGGGTCTGGTGGTTGTGGTGGTGTCGCAGTGGGGATTAGTGGTGGTGCTGGATTTGCAGCAGTTGTCCAAACCCTAGGGATGGGGGACCGTGCATGTGTAGGTGTCTGCGCTGGTAGGGGATGGTGGGGGGATGAGGAGGTGGGGGACTGTGGTGGATATGGTGGTTCGGTTCTGTGGATGAGGATTGAGGGAGGGGGGTTGGAGGGTAGGGGGTGGTGGGGACAGATAGTGTATGGGCAGGGTGTGTTGGGGGCAGGTTGGGTGGTGGTGGTGCAGGGCCACCGTGGTGGGTTTGGTAATGGGTGTGTTTCTTTGTGTTTGTCTTGAAAGACAGGTTTGCCCCTCCATGTGTCCACCTTTTCTTCTAAGGGAGAGATGATTATGGGTCCAAATTGAATTAAATGCGTTATGTGAGACAATTGAAACCATAGATCTTAAGTGAGAAAATGATGTGAATCTTAGGGGTTTGTTTGCAATTTACCCCGTAAATGGGGTTGGAGATTCGTTACTCATATTAGGTCTTGCTCAATCGTTTGGCTACTTAGTTTCAGTTTTTCCGTTATATCTCACATGAAAGCCGCCTTCAAGAACCATGGAGTTAAGAAGAAAAGTCTATATGCTTTACTTCTCTACAAATATGAAGAAGTAACAAACATAGAGTTTTTCGAAAAAAATGTGCTGAAAATGAAGAAAGAAGGGCCTGACGAACTTCTTTCATAACTTAGCCTCAGTAAGAAGAAAAAAATTACTATTTAATAACAGTGCTCCTCATCCCATCTTACTATCATGAGTACGAATTAGGAACATACCTGACCACAACTTAGATGATGATGTGTATATGTTCTTGCAGACTCAAGAGCTGAGTAGAGAGCCATGAGTTTGAGAAGAAAAGGAATACACACACGCGTCCACGACAAACAGAGGGAGGGAGGGAGGGACTATGCGTTTTTTGGTACTATAAGGTGCAAGAAACGGTTGTATTCACACTGTATTCAGACTGTTCATGTAAAAGGTACTCCAACAACAGATGATAGATTGCCAATCTGTGATTGGTGTTAGTCAGGGTTAATGGTTGTTGTTTGAAGGGAATGAGCTGCTGATTAAAGTAGGGTTTGAAGATTCAAATTAATGTAGTTTACAGGCCTGAATGTGATATCTAATGGTAAACATACTCGAAGCCTCACAAATATCTGGCAAAAGCACATACATAATCACATCTTGGTTGTTCTATCAATTTTAGGAGTTGCACATTCAATTATGGATGCTTCACTCCTTTTAAGTACCAGGTGAGAATCAAAAGTAGAAAAGTGCGATCTCTTTGGCACTAACTTTATATAAAAGCCACCAGAACTATGCTAGGTGGCCTAATATACCTTGACCCAAATGTGACTAAACCCATACCTAGCAAATACACATAATGTAATATGACCTGGGACCTACTGTTTATAAAAGCATAAGTAATTTCAGCAAGGAGGAAATCAAAGTTTTTTATGTTTACAAGCTGGCAATTGGTGGTTGATTGCCAGTTTGAGGTTAGTTATAGGTTGACCTGGAGGATATGAAAGAGAGGTGTAGTCTTTGAGCTGGAGGACTCTGGGATATAATGCTGCTCCCAAATAGAAGAGCACATAACGTGGACATGAAGCCTGACCGGTGCAATATTTGGTGTGACCAAGTAAAGGATTTGAATGCGAAGTGGCCAATAATTTTGGTGGATCACTTGGAGATGTGAATGAATGAGGCAATTTGGGCAATCAGATTTGAGACAATTTGGTTGTTTTCAACTGTGGTTTCTTGTTGGGCTAATAGGGAATTGGTGTTTGTCATTTCTCTGTCGATGAGACCTTGTTACTTTCTTTCTTTTGCATATCTTTCGTAGCCAGACTTGATATTTTTTATTTTACGTCAGTGGAGGTACTGTAAAGTCATCACTTTCTACTGTTCAGTTACCATAAAATTAGTAAGGTTGCTATTGTCTGGGTATTGTTTTGCAGAAGTTCTTTCTTGGCGGGAGGTTGATATTTGGGCCAGATGCGAGGTCATTGCTCGTCACCCTATTGCTGATCATTGTTCCGGTTATTATCTTTTGTGTATTTGTTGGAAGACATCTTCGCCATAAATTTTCATCCTATAATGCCGGATATGCAATTCTGGTGGTAGCAATTGTCTTTACCATCTATGTTAGTCCTCACAATCCTTTCCTTTTATCTTTGACGTTTATATTATCCTCATGTCCAATCTTTAAGATGATTGCTGAGTATGCTGACTTTTAGGCAACACTTGGTCACAATTCGCGTTCAGTTTTAGTTGACGAGATTCATTCAATTTGTTGGTGTCATTTTAATTTCATATATTTACCTTTTAGTAGCTTTATGTACAGTACATGTGAGTCTTTAAACTGAAGATGATTGCTGAGTATGCTGTACACGGCTTTTAGGCAACACTTGGTCACAATTCACGTACTTGTTCATAATACGCGTTCAGTTTTAGTTGAAGGGGTTTAATTCAATTTGTTGGTGTCATTTTAATTTCATATATTTACCTTTTAGTAGCTTTATGTACATTACACGTGAGTTTTTAACCTGAAGTACTTGTTTCAAAGCTCCAATGGCTGGCACTTGCATGTGTTTAATGCTGCAGTGTCCACTATAAGATGTCTACTTCGGTTTCTGTGAGTGCTATCATCATCAGTGCTGATGAAACCCTTGAGCATCTATTTGCAACACTAATACATTGTTAGAGGGTACACTGTATTGCAGGATCCTAATGTTACAACATGTAATCTCTTTTAACCTTTTTGCTCTGTTTGCGCGCGTACGTAGCTAGGGTATGCTGTAGGGGTTCTTTTTCCTGGCTTCTTTTTTTATGAAACTGCCAATAGTTAATGGGCGTTTTTTGGTCGGGTTCGATATTCGACCTTACAGTTGAATTTTTCTCTTCAGATGTTTTTCCTTCAAATTTCATTGGTGACAGTTTCACCATAGTTAATTTTTATCATGTTGCTTCTTATGAACCCTGATTTTATTTTAGGTGCTGGTGCTTCTTCTTTTCACCTCAGCACGGGATCCAGGTATTGTCCCGCGCAATTCACATCCGCCGGAGGAAGAGTTTCGTTATGACACCTCAGCATCAGCCGAGATTGGGGGGAGACAAACACCAAGCCTACAGTTTCCTCGAACTAAAGAGGTTATGGTGAACGGGATTCCTGTAAGAGTGAAGTACTGTGACACTTGCATGCTATATCGCCCTCCCCGTTGCTCGCATTGCTCCATTTGCAACAACTGTGTAGAGCGTTTCGATCATCATTGTCCATGGGTGGGCCAATGCATTGGACTGGTATGCTGTTAGGACATGTTTGTTACAGCTCTCATGTTTGTGTGGTCTCTAATACTACTTTGAGCCATGTGTGGAAGAGCCATGTCATGATTCTAACTGCCTGTTATATGTACAACTTGTGCAGCGGAATTACAGATACTTCTTTTTGTTTGTTTCGTCTTCAACGCTTCTTTGTGTCTACGTGTTTGCGATGTCAGCTTTGTACATCAAGTTTCTGATGGATGATTATCAGGGCACAGTTTGGAAAGCGATGAAAGAATCTCCTGCATCCGTGATACTAATGGCTTACTGTTTCATTTCTCTCTGGTTTGTCGGTGGACTCACTGGCTTTCATTTGTACCTTATAAGCACAAACCAGGTCAGTTACTTTTTTGTTTCAGATATCCCTGGCTTAAGTGAGGCATTCTTTTTGTCAACTTTGATTGTTATCCAGTATGGAGTTATCATTATTAGTTTTTAAAACTTCTATGTATGGATTGGGAAGTAGAGGGACGAAGGCAAATCAAAGGAATATTCAGCAATGTTGGAGTAATGTATGTATAGCATGTTCGATCCTACCTGAAACTGCGTATGGCCTGTTATGATCACTCTAAATTTTGATTCCTGAGCTATTTGTAGCGTGTAGGATTCACTTGAATTACGCTCCACGTTTTACTATACAGCGTGCTGATTTTTTATGTTCAAAAAACCTCGGCGACGTAATTAAGCATTATACAGATCTGAATTATGGATGATTATTGGTATTTGGCTGGTGGTTATGTTTGTGAAGTTGAAACTGTCACATAAGTCTTGCTAACGAAATTTTCTCTATCACGAACACTTGATTTGCCTTGTCAATGCTCCCGCGGGCAAAATGGGATAAGTTGGCCGCGCGATCTGGCCATCCATCTGGACCAATGGGCGGGCCAGATTTTGTCGTCCACTACATAATGTAGTGGATAGTAAATACCATCCGCCGCATTATGTAGCGGGCGACGAAAAAAAAAACATAAAAAATAGATCTGGACCTTCTACATCTTGCGCGTGGACGACCAGATTGCGCGGGCAACTTAACAGAAATCGCCCACACACACACACACACACACACACACACATATATATATATATATATATATATATATATATATATATATTCGTTGATAGCGTTAGTAAAATAGGATAAGTTGCCAGCGCGATCTGGCTGTCTACACGCGATATGTGGACGATCCAGATCTTTTTTTTGCGTTTTTTAAAGTCCGTTCGCTATATAATGTAGCCGACGATTTTTTGACAAAAATATCCTGCAGTTTAAAAAGAGCCCATCCGCTACATTATGTAGCGGACAAATCTTTTTAGCTTTTTTCACTTTCTCTCTCGTTTCCCTCATTAATGTTCTGAGATTTTTTCATTTCTCTCTCCTCTCATCCGCTACATTATGTAGCGGACAAATCTTTTTAGCTTTTTTTTCTCTCTCTCCTTTCCCTCATTAATGTTATGACATTCTTTCCTTTCTCTCTCTTCTCTCTCATCATTTTTTTCTCTTTCTCTTATTAATTTTCTGACTCTCTCGCTCTCTCTCCCTCCCCTTTCTCTTCTCCTTCCTCAAAAGTAGAACCCACAATAAACAGTGGCAACCTAAATAACCTTGAACCATGAGACGATCTAAACAACTACAAAGCTACTTCACCCCCGCCACTGAGCACCACCACGCAAATTACAGCTCCCACCAACACTACCCTCCACTAAACCATCTGGCGAGACCAATGCACCACTAATAAAGCTGGAGGTCCGCTTGGTGAAGGACTCGACAAAGTTTACCCAGGTGGGTCCTTTGATCTACTTGGACTAGCTGATGATCCAGAGGCATTTGCAGAACTCATGGTTAAAGAGCTCAAGAATGGAAGAATGGCGATGTTTTCGATGCTCGGGTTCTTTGTCCAAGCCATTGTCACCGGAAAAGGTCCGATTGAGAACCTCTTTGACCATGTCGCCGACTCCGTGGGCACGGGCTTATGCCACTAACTTGTTCCCGGAAAGTGAACCCATTTTAAGCTGTGATGTTAAATCCTCCTGCCATTATAGTTTTCTGCTTGTGAATTTGCTCACTGCTACTGTAAATTGAACCATGAACTGCTTGTTTGCAACGTAGTATATTTTTTGAGCTGGAATGCGCAGCTTCTTCATTGTCAAGCATTAATTGGTATCACTAGGCCTGCACTATATGAACATACGCAATACAAACTTTTTACACATGAATGACCTAATACTGGAAAAAGATGAGAAACTTTGGAATCAACTAAACTAGTAAAGAGTGTAAACCTTAATGCTTTTCTGGGAGTGGGGAAAGATGACTGTCCACTGAGCAACTATTTCCTTCTATATTCATTTCCAATCATATTAAAACGATTATCATCAGCCAGTCCTCGGCATGATTATAAGCATCATTTGGATTTAGTCCAGAGAATTTTCTTGGTTATTGCTTCAAAGTCTAGTGAATCGGTCTTAATGCCCCCAGACCTGGAGTACTTGCCTTGTAGCCACACAGGAAGCAAAACCTCAAGTTCATAGCCATTTTCGGCCATACGAAAAGGTGTCCACTTTACTTTGTCAAGAGATTGCTAACCCAAATTCGGAAAAAGAATTTTCCCAAAAAGAACCCCAGAGTTCAGAAACCCCCTTCCCTCTGAAGCACGGACACCTCTCCTAAGTGGAGGTATGGTGTCCTAAACGGACGGACACCCCGACACCCTTCGGACACCGCCCGACATGTGTCGGACACGGCTCATCGGTGTCGGAATTTTTTTAATTTCTGACATCATGTCGGACACTTCATCGACGAGTGTCGGACACGGCGTGGAGCAGTGTCTTACCGTTTGGGGCCAATTTCAACGGATCTGGTGTTGCCGAAACTAGTTGACGGAGATACCGAAGCCGAAGCCAACGGATCTGGGCTACAGTCGCCGAAGGAAGAGAAGCTAGCCGCTGTCGCCGTCGCCCGTCGTCATCGCCGGAGGTCTCGCCATCGTCGCTGGACTCCTCCGCCGCCGTCGCTGACCCACAGGTTGCGGCGGTGCTGGAGCTTCTTTCCGTCATCCCTCCCGTCCTTCTCTTTTTTTCTTTTCTCCCTTTTCTTCTCCCGTTTTTGTCCTTCTCTTTTTTTTCTCCCTTTTGTCCTCTGTTTCTGTCCTCTCTTTTTTCTTTTCTCTCTTTTATCCTCTTGTTTCTGTCCTTTTCCTTTTCTTCCTTTGTCCTCCCATTTCTTTCTTTTCTTTTTTTTTTCTTTTCTCCCTTTGTTGTTGCATTTTCAGTATATTAACTAAATAAATACTAAACAAATATTAATCAAATAAATTATAACTTATAGTTTTTCATTATTATTTGTTATTTTAAATTGTGAAATATATTTGATATTTATTAAAAATATATATAATATAAAATATAATTAAAAAGAAATAGTGGTGTCCTGCGGTGTCCAAAATCTGATTTTTTGGAAATTACGGTGTCGGTGTCGGTATCGACACCGTGTCCGTGCTACCTAGCCCCTTCCACTTTTCCCCCTATTCATATGCTACTATACTCAAATTCCAGTTTAGATCGTCTCATGGTTGAAGGTTATTTAGGTTGTCACGGTTTATTATGGGATCTACTTTTGAGGAGAGAGAGAGAAAGTCAAAATTAATAGGAGAGAGAAAGAGAAAACAATGATGAGAGAGGAGAAAGGAAAGAATGTCATAACATTAATGAGGGAAAGGGGAGAGAAAAAAACTAAAAAGATTTATCCGCTACATGATGTAGCGGATGAGTTCTTTTTGAACTGCAGGGTATTTTTGTTAAAAAATCGTCCGCTACATTATGTGGCGAACGGACTTTAAAAAAAGCAAAAAAAAATATCTGAGCCGTCCACAGATCGCGCGTAAACGGCCAGATCGCACTGACAATTTGTCCCATTTTGCCAGCGCTATGAACGGCTCAGCTCCATATATATATATATATACACACACACACACACACACACACACAATGGTGTTTCACGTGACGCACTTTGTTTTAATTAAAAATGTATTTCTTCACAATGCAATAACAAATTAAAAGAAAGCATATAAGATAGTGGCATATTCCATGACACGTGTCAAACACATCCATACGAATGTCGAGTGCAGTTCATGCATTTTGAAGAGTCCATGTAATATCGGTTAAGATTTAGGCTGTGTTTAACTGATGATATCCTTTGGTTATAATAATTGTAGTGGTTACCGAGGGAAATAGACCAATTAACATGCATGGCATGGTGATATGTGGGCTTTCTGTGCTTGTCTTGCATGTCTTCTGGCTCATACTTTCTCCCTTATTATCGGCTAGCCTAATACTTCTGCACATCATGTTCCCAGACTACGTATGAGAATTTCCGCTACAGAGCTGACAACAGGATCAATGTTTATGACCGGGGTTGTATGAATAATTTTCTAGAAGTACTATGCACTTCGATAAAGCCTTCACGAAACAACTTCCGAGCCTGTGTACAAGAAGAAGTGCAAAGGCCTCATTTGCCCACCACGCGGGAAATAGAAACGGAAGATGTGGGTGAGGATCGACGTGTGAAGGTAGAAGATGATCAGGAACTTGGTGGAGATCTATTAAAGATCTCGCAGCGTCACAATATCGAAGATATTGAAGCAGACTTACGCAGCAGAGGTAGTGATGTGCCTCACCACAATTTCTCAGAGGCTGATTCTGGTTTGGGTTCAGATAGGCGACCTCCTCCTGTCCACTCAGAAACACGGCACTCAAGTTGGGGACGACGAAGTGGGAGTTGGGATATTGCACCAGAGGTCCTCGGCATGAATTCGAATGTCACTGAAAGTAGAAGCTACGCGACTCCAAAGGAAGCATAACCAGTGAGGAGGTTGAACAATGTGTTAAACACGGGCATTGTTTTTTTCAACTGTCATCTCCTTCTAGATTTGGAAAGATCATATCGGCTATTAGAAATTAACGTTTATGGTGTTGTCCCCACAAAACCCTCATCGTTTTAAAGTACAAATTTTTTTATGGGTGGGATACTTGCTCATTTGGTTGGTGTTGACTAGTGATTGCTAGGGATGTATGTGTGTAATTTGAGAAATTTGATATTGCCATTTTTCCCCTTGTATTTATTTCAATCTCTCCCTGATTTTGTGTAGCAGTGTGCAACTGTGGATTGATTGTCTAGTGCTCATTCTTTGTGTAACCAGCTTTTGAGTTAGTGATGGCATGCAAAAATCATCTGCTTTCTGGTATATTTTGGTTGATTTATGTGTGTTAGTCCACTGGAGGAGGTTAAACAATGGGATATTCTGGAGTTTGGAGGGGAGTTCCCAAAATGCATTGTTTTGGACGGACTTTGGGGGCAAAACTCTGTCACTTCTTTCTTTTCGAACTTGACTGGACTGTTTCCGTTTAGAGGCTCATCTATCTAGTTTGAAGGTTTTTTTTTTTGTTTAATTGAAGAGTAGAAATATATATCAAGATTGAGAAAGAGAATTAAACTATAGGCTTATAGGTAAGTACAAAGACTCACGGATGATATTTCCATCCGATAAGAATCGAAATAAAATGATAGAAATACTTATAAAAAGTGACAACATAAATAAACAACTACAAGCTGTAAATTTACAAAACATATAAATAAACCAACTAATAAAACATGATAAATACCACCTACCAACTAGATAATTACTAACTAAACAAGATAGAGACTCAAATAAACAACCAATCAAAAATAAACACTATACTTTAAAATTGTCAAACTCTCTCTCTCTCTCTCTCTCTAAAAAATCCTTTGCCTTCTCACTAAAACCCTAGCTCGGTAGAAAAACCACCATGGCCGCCCCACCGTGCTTCCATGCGCGTGGGGTGGCAGCCACTACGGCGATTAGTTGTAGGTCTCCTTTTCAGTCTCGTGTGGTGGTACCTTTACGGCGTGAGCGTGGGTGGTCGAACAAATGGTGGGAGGACAGTGGCACAGGCGGCTAACTAAATCTGATTGGAGACGACGACCTCAAGGTAAGTCTCCGATCTCGATAGATCTTGGCAGATCTAAGTAGATCTACCCGATTATTTTCTTTTCCACCCTTTCACCGGTGGTGACCGGAATCTTACCGGCGGTGGCCAGAACTTTACTGGTGACTTGACGTATTTTTATCGTATCCTTCAGCTTTTTATATTCCATTCTTATCTGTTTCCTATTGCAAATTGGTGAAAGATGGGTTAGTGGTTGGTTGTGGTGGTTCTAGTAGTATCAGGGGCTTGTTGTTGAGGGGTTTAGCCCAGTTTACGAGTTTGTTCTTGGAACCCGTGGAGTCTAGGGAGGGAGGGGCAGGGGGATAGGGTCTCGGGGGGGTGAATTCTGTTGGGATTTAGGAAGAAAAGGGGGGATCCAGGGCCCTGGGAAGGGGTGGGGGGGGGGCAGAGTCCTGTGCTGTGTGGTTTTAGGGGCAACCTGTTATTGGGGGTGGGGTTGGGTTAGGGGGGTTGAGTTAGGGCTCTTCTCTTGGTTTTGAACGTCCTGAGTTGCTAATTTGGTATGTTGTGGGCCAGTAGTGGTCCTCCATCCGATATTGAGTTAATTTGGTTCGGATTTGATACGTGAACGTAGGAGGATATACATAGCGGTGTTGAAAATCAGTGGTTGGGTGCCGCCACTTCTTAAACGACATGCTCACCTTTGGATTGTTCCGTCCCGATTGTCCGCTGTATTGTTACTACCTTATGTTTGTATTGCATTTGTTTAGTTTTCGTTCTTTTGGTTTTTAAACCCGTAGCCTTTGCAAGTTTCTTTAAGTTGAGTTAGAGTGTAGGATATGCTCTACTTTAATTCAAGTGGAACGTGTGTAAGCTTATTAGGTTTGTTGTTACGTTTCAACCTTTGTGGTCTTGTATACAGAGTCATGGGATTGTCGTGACCTATAATTTTGTAAGCTCAATAGAGTGTCTATAAAACTTTCATTTTCAATACAATTCTCATATTATACCAAAATAAATAAATAAACATTGTTTCACCAACCACTAGCTCATAGCCAGACACCTATTACTGTTGTTGCCGCGTCATCTCAACCCGAAATCTCAACGTTGGCATTGGAATCTTCACCATCTCCCCATCCATCATGCTGCTCCAAGCTCTAGAGGGCGCTAACGACAACCAGAATTCTCCTCACAACCATCTGAGCCAAAACTCTCCTACCCAAGACCCTAATGGACCACCATCAGCCTCCAACAAACAGCCTCCCAAGATCAGCCAAGACAACAAAACCTAAGAACTAACTAAGGGTGCAACACCACCACCACCAAGAACAAACAACAACAACTTTCTAGAACAAGGGGAGGGAGAAATCAACTTGGAGGGAAGGGAGGAGGAGGAGGAGGGGTGGGGACCTAGAAGAGACCCTTGAACTAGACTTGCTCAAGTATCTCCAAACCATGGCAGCCCAGCACCTAGAGATGGCAATCAAACCCGCAATCGGCAGATCCCCGCCCCACCCCGATCCGATAAGAGCGGGTCATTTTGACTTTGACCGGATCACGGGGAGGGTATGATTTTTTTAAAAAAAATCCGTAGCGGGTTAGGGTCGGTGTGGTATTTCATCTGGCCCGCCCCGGTATCCGACCCGCTCCCGCTCCCTCTATTTTAACCATTAACTTGATTTAATCCTAACCGTCTATCCTTACCTATATATACATCATAAACCCTAAAAGGTCCACCTTCTCTCACTCAGTCCCTCTGCCACCCAGCCCAGATGCCTCTCCTTCTTCTCTGTTATCTCCTTCTCGGTGACTCCGGCGAGAATCGCGAGATTCCCCACCAACCAGGCAGCCACTGCACTATCACAGCTCCTCCTTCTTTGTTATCTCCTTCTCGGCGACTCCGGCGAGATTCCCCACCAACCAGGCAGCCACCGCACTACCGCATCTCCTCCTTCTTTGTTCTCTCCCTCTCGGCGATGTCGCCGAGCTTCCCCACCAGCCGCCGCAGCTCTTCATTCGTTGTTCTCTCCCTGTCAGCTACTCCGCCAAGCTTCCCCACCGGCCACCAGCCGTGACTGAATCTCCTACCATTGGAAGCAAGATTGGAAGAATCACGACTGACTGACCTGCTGGAACTTGGAAGCAAGCTTAGTATCACCTGGGTAGGGCGGGCGGGGCGGGGATGGGTTTTCTAAAGTATGTTAGGGTCGGATGTGGTATAAAGGTTATAGAACCCGGCGCGGGGCGGGGTGAGATTTCAGGGGTAGCGGGGCGGGTTCGGATTTTAGCAGATCCGCATCCGACCCGCCCCATTTCCATCCCTCGGCAGCACCCACTAACACCCTAAACAGCTAATCTAAGAAAGAAATTAGGCCGCCGAAAACCAAATGGCGCAAGGCGTCCCAACCCGAAACCACCAAAGGCAGAGCAGCCGAAGCGCAAATCGTAACTCATCTACCTTCGCACGAGCAAATCAAAACCTAATCTTGAAAACAGGACAGATATACTGCCCAACAACACCCTCCTCACACGCAAGAGCACCCACAACGGCAACTTCAATCACCCAAAGGAGCCCAAACAGCATCTCTCCAATTCAAACACCAACTTCAGTTTGAATTATATAAGGTTCGTTTTGCATTGAAACACTAAGTAAAATCATGAATGATGAATAAATTCAGACATAGTAGGCATCGATAGATTATGACTTTTTGTTAGCTACATTTTTTTGTCTTTTGGAAACATCTTTAGCAACTTCTTTCAATTTTTGCTAATATAACACAAATCCACTGACAGCGCAATTCTTACTGTACCCTTCGGATCGGATTCCGATACCATTTTGTACTTTCCTTGATCTAATTTCTATTGGTTTTCTTGTTACAAGTGGCCATTGCTCATACCCTTTATGAGAGAATATCGAGTGATTGTCATTTTTATTTTGCCTCTAGCTTTGACCTCTCTTTCACAAGCCGTAGACCCAGTAAATATTGTGTGCCAATGCTTTCACCCATGTATTCGACTACACAAGCCATGTTAGTCGTAAATCTTTCAAGTTGATTGTCTGACTCGGTGGACAAAGCTGCGTTGAAAAACCAATGCCCATGTTCTGCATGTCTGTTTTTTGAATTTTCTGCAGCATTTAAGCCTATTCTTCACAAGCCCGTGATGAAGAACAATTCAAATCCATGTTCGTTTTCGTGCATGGGTGGCTTGTTTTGAATTGCCCAGAAAACGGCATTGAACCCTGAAGCTTCTAAACTTGTACTCTTCTAGCGAGTACAGGAGCCCATTGAATGAATGACCTAATAACCAACTTCAAGGATTCAAGCAGAAAACCCCACACTTGTCTGCAAAACACATGTTTGCAGCACTCTAGGGAATGCTTTGCTTGATTAAAGTAAAGGGAAAATGTCAATTTCCGTTGAAAAGTAACCCCAAAAGATAAGCTACTGCACAGGTTTAAAAAAGTAAATTCGTGTTTTTAATGGTTTCCGTTTTTGTTAGATGTCTTACTCATCACATTCATAGCTTCCGGATTAAGTCTAGTCTCCACCTACAGTCCCTAATCCATAGATATAGCCGACCCTAGGAGAGAAGGGTAGGAATTTGGTTTAATCCAGTTTCAGTCCATTCAATTTCACCATTAGGCAGAGTCTAAACCCGTTGACTCACTTTGGACCATCCATAGCAAGTGCAAAGCATCTCCATCAAGAACTGGGTTCGTGAACAAATTAAGGGTTTGATCTGAGCTATTTTCTTAATTAGTTCGCTGAACCTACGTGCTGATTCACTTGGTGTATCATCAAGTTTGGTAATCAAAACCAAACAAATTGGTTGCCTACCTCATCATGTGCCTAGCTATTTCAGGGATGTGCCCACCCTTTCCCAAGCCAGGACCAACTTAATCCGGCCATTTGATAGTTAAGCTTCTGTCATTAGGCAGTAAAATGGATATTGCTAGGGTGGCCATAATGCTGAGATAATAATGCGACCATCATGAGCCAAAAGTACAATTATGCCTTGCAAACATCAACTAACTTTTGCACACACTGTATTGATGCCTACTGATGTACGAAAGCAATAACTTTTGTCAAATCAATATACAAATATTTAAATAAACAACCACTCGACTTTTGCGTCAAAAGATATTATGGGTCATTAAAGACATATGAGGTGGTTCGTAAGCGGATTGGGAACTGCTACAGATTTTAAATTTCGCTGCTAAATCCTTCGGGTTGTCAATATTTAGCATTCTTACAGGCAAATATACCATGGGCATGCTTGGAACATGAGCATTTTTCTGCCACATTGTTACATTTGCTAGTAATATAATGACTTGTGATCAAGAAAGGTACAAATATTTTGATAGTAACAAGTTTAAGGACTTGACAGCAACTGCTGGAAATAAAGAGACGCATGGTCTAATCCAAAACAATGGAATTGACATAGATGATCCCGACTGCGGATGAAGTGTTTTGCATAGCACAAAGTATTCTTGTTCCCCATTTAAACATCTATGCAACAAACACACTACTAAGTTCATGATTCATTAGTTTAATTCTGAGTTAAGGCTATTCTTACCATCAAGCAATAACAACGAAAAAGAATGTACTTTTAGTTTCAACGGATAGTTCAACCGATAAACTCTTAAATATTATCTTCGAGTTTCCTAGTTCCAAACTTTTGGTTGATCGTCGGGCCGTGCCGTGCATGGATGGTTTTTCATCTGTACAAAAATTGTGATTCAATACAATCAACATAAGGTGGCATGCGATACCACTTCGCTACCAATAAAAGAAATGTTAGTTTCCCCGCACCACTATTTCACAAAGATGATCACATATTTGTAATTGGGGGATGTTTATTTGCACATTTTATTATGCTTGTCCATGCTGTCATTTAACACTAAAAAATTAGCATTTTGCTGTCATGATCTTTTTACCAACAAAAAAGGGGGCAGGGGGAAACAAGGTCTCCCCCCATATTTGTCACTAAAACTTTCTTATATTGCTTACATGCCATTTGGGTAAGCGTTATCATAAGTTCACTTTAAATTTGAACTCTCACAACCTTTTTGTCACTGAAGGTCAAAATTATGTTATTAACAAGTATCGGTTGAAGTCATTTGCAGTTTAGAAGAGTTTAGGTTTGTAGTGAACTCGCAATTTCCTACATATTACCTTGTTTTAATTTAGGAAAACAATAATTCAGAAAGATAAACCATCCCAAGGCCAAAACTATTTTTTTTTTCGCGCAACTTGATTTCGCACATATACGTCTCTCATACACGCGTAATTGAAAGTTATGAGTATTATATAAATAATAACAGGAGATTACTTCTAATCTATGTATGTCTGAATATAAGAGGTCATACCACATTAATTTCTATCTATCAGTTAAATCTGTTCATACAATTTTAAACCGTATAGTGAAAATAGACTTTAGGCCTTGAAGATTCTCTTCCCAAAAAAAAAAAAAGGGTAGGTAAACAAGTAATCAGTCCCTCAGCTGACATTTTACATCAAACCCCTTTAAAATATGAGACAAGTGAGGCACGTGTCCAACAAATATTAGCTATTTAAAATGGAAATTGAAAAATGAAAAAAAAAAAAACTCCAATGTGCCTTCTGAATTTTGTTTTCATTAAAATAAACTGAAGACCCACAATCACACGTCTCGCGAACTTGGCCTCGAATTGACCGAATCTAAGACGCATGTCACGTGTTCTTTCACGTGGATGCTGACGTTGTCTGTCCCAGGTTTAGAAAGTGACACGTTATCGACGACCTCCCATCTCAAGTAACTTTACTATGAAGGTTTCAGTAAAATAGTTTTTTTTTTTTTTTAAGCGCAAACGTGGGTTTGTATTTGGTAAACTGTTTCCCATCTAACACACACTGCCCCTTTCCTTATCTCATCCATTCTCTAGACCAGTTATTGAATACGTGTTATGTATCGAAAAGACTATAATTGATTAAAAAGTTAAGGTAGAGCGGTAAGGACATAGGACGATTTGAGGTAAGGAGATTGGACGTTACTTTCTGAGCGATTATAGTTTAACATCTATTTAGTTGTATATTAAAAATAAAAAAAAAGATTAGAATTTTGGAAGGTAAAAACTGTCGATTGAATCTAAATACATATAATATAGATAGATATTTTATAAGAAAATTTTATAAAATACCTATAATAAAGACTCTGTGGATCGGACTGAGGGCTATCCAATTTTTGAAAGGCTTTAGCATTAATTTGGTCATCTCTTAAATTTCGGCACATGTTCTGCCTCCGGAAAACATTTAATTCAGTCGATACAAAGTAGCTTCAAACACTAAGAGTGTGTTTGGAACCATGGAAGTGATGGAATTTTATTTCAAATTCTCAAATTTTGTTGTTTGGAACATTAAAAAAGAGAATTGGAATTGAATTTCATGAGATTTGAATGGATTTGTTTCTATAGTGTGAAATTATATGAAAAATGGTCGGATTTCATGGGATTTCGATTTACTTGAATTGAAAGTAATTATTTACCCATCTTACCCTTTTTTTTCTAGATCTCTCCAATAATGAACCAACCACCACCATCTTCATTGTCGCTACCGTCACATCACTTTTACTACCACCACCGGCATCACTACTGTCACCACCATCACCGGCACCACGACTACCACCACTACTGTCACCACCACCATTACTGCCACCACCATTACTCCTGTCGTTGTCACCACAACCACCGCCACCACTACTGCCACCACCACCACCGTCGTTGTCATCACCACCACCGTCGTTACCACCACCACCACCGTCGTTGCCACCACCACGCCGACACCATTATCACTGTCACTGCCGCCACAACAACCGCTAAAACTACCGCCACCACTAACGTCATTGTCAACGCCGCTAGTAGTGCCACAACTATCACTGTCGCTCTCACTACTGCCACCACCACCACCACTGCTGCCACCACTACTACCATCGTCACCACTGCATCCCCCACCACCGCCACTGCATCCCCCACCATTACCGCCACCGCCATCGCCACTGCCACCACCTCCACTATTGCTACAACTACCATCGTCGCTACCATTACTGCCACCACCACCGCAGCCACCACCACCGTTAGTACTGCCACAACTATCACCGTTGTCACCACTACTGCCACCACCACCGTTATCACTATTGCCATCACCACCACCGTCGCTGCCACCCTAACCACTGCCACCATAACTACCACCACCACTGTTGCCGCCACAGCCACCATAGCCACCAATAATGCCTCAACCACTACTGTCACCACCGCTATTGCCGCAACAACTGTCGCCACCACCATCACTACCGTCGCCGCCACCACTATTGCTACCATTACTGTCATCAGCATCACTATTGGCGTCATTGATGACCAACAGTTACACCCTGTTATACCTCAATACCATCATTACTATCACTTGACCACCCCACTACTTCTACTGTTGATTTTGCTACCCCGTGTAGTGTTGCTGCCACCACCACCACCATGTGGTGGCACTAACACACTTGAAATCACTTACTATAATTTATTTTTCATCGTAAGTTAAGGATATAATTGTTTAAAAATTTATTACCCATCCATTTTCTCTGTTCTCCAAACACAAAAATAGAATTCCGTGATTTGAACTTCCTTTCATTCCAAACAAAAAAAAGTGAATTGAATTTCAAATCCAATTTAAATCTGAAATCCAAATCCTTAAAGAATTGGTTCCAAACGGACCGTAATGGAATTGATCATTTCAACTCTTCGTCTAATTTTGACAGCCCAAAGTTGAGAATACTAACAGTCGTTCCCCTAATTAAGTCTTCATGCACAAATGTCTTTTGACAAAAGTGAAGCATGACAAAAGCAAAAAGAATATAAAGAAGAAGACGAAGAAGCATATATAATTGTTCACGCGTTGAAGTTGTCCTTTCTGGGAGTGTACTGCCCTAAACATAACCTGCAACAATACTTCAAAAGATGAATAGATAGCGCACCAGCATGAATATGAACATGAAGCAGCTTGGACCTTGCCGACCAGAGAAAGCTGCTTTGAAGAATGTAAGTGGAAAGCGTTTAACACGTTTCCAATACATTTGAGGATTGGCATTATCCAAAATTGTCACAACCATTATTAATTAATTAGTAAAGTGCATGTTCTATCGTTGATGATCACATGTTCAAAATATTGAGTATTATTAAAGCATGATAACACTGTTGGGCTCACTCTCTAATAGTTTAAGTTTTTAGAACAGATGGTAACTTAATACGTATACATAGTGATTATATGTATGACGTGCTATAGATGTACGGGGGAGTTTTAGCGAGATAGATCGATACTTAGATAATAGAAGATCATCGATAACACCACGTTATATCTATCACTATCACTGTATATTACATTCAAAAATTTCTTCAGCAATGGATTTTAAAAACAACTTTCCGCAAAAGGGCAAACTACATAACAAAGTAGTATGGCTCACTCCCGTAAATTTCTTCAGTATAATGTGTGTTGTCTTTGTTGCTCGGGCAGTATAACTTTGAATAAGAAAATGGTCAAAGATTTAATCATATCAAATATATAAAAACGTTAAACTTATACAGTTTACCTCCATCGTGTTTATAAATATGAACGTTTATAATCTATCAAATACTCGGAGAGTACAAAAGCTTCAATTCAAGAATAGGACTTTGGTGACTACTTAAATTAAAGTGGTTAAACAATGGTCTGATGTAGCTATGATAAACCTATTGTGCTTTGGATCGGGAGTAACCACTAGTGATAGGGGGAAAATAGGGGGAAGGACAAAGAGAAGAACGACACCTACATATAATCAATTAGGGTAAACAGAGGTTGATAGCTAAAATTAGGAGCTGGTTTGTGTGTGGTGTTGAAGGGGATTAGTGATACAATGCACACTTATGACTTTTATACATGGACATTAGTCTTAGGCATCAATTTGAAGCTGTCATGTGTTCGATCATGCTTCTTTTACCTTCTCCTTCACGTTTAGCTTTCTTGAATCGATCTGACCCCACCATGTGTCAAGACTAGATAAATCTTTATTTTAACTTCTTGCATAAGTTTTCATTCAGCTGTTGCCACTTTTTTTTTTTCCATTTCCTGCCATAGTGACATGCCGTACGGTTTAAGTTCCATATTATGTGGTAGTGAGCCATGTGTACATTCCTTGTTCAGAATTAGCCACATGTTAATCAGCCATTGTTACTAGGATTTGATAGTTGAACAAACTTTGGCTGCTATCCCGGTTGTAGGAATCTTCCTACAACCCCATATATAGTAACAATTAATAGTTACTAAATGTCTCTAGTAGCTTTTCTGTTAACACTTTCAGCGACAATTCTTAAAAGCACTTTTTACCGTCACTAAATAAAAGTCACTAGAAAGATTTAGCAACCATTAATTGTCACTACATGGGGGTAGCAGGAAGGTTCCTTCAACCCGGGTAGTAGCCAAATTTTTTCCAAAGGCTAGCTACCTATCGCCTAGTCTTAGGACGAATAGGCCTTGGTTGAAGTCTTTTCTCTAGGCCGGTCTCCAACATGTCATTGATGACGTGACAATTTAAGGCCTCAGAACGAATAAGCTTTATTAGGCTAAATCAAGCCAGATCTTCGTTCAGTGCCAAAAAAAAATTACAGTATTATTCTTGAAGAACTAATTGGATCATTCATTGTTGCAATCAGATTACGCCGTATCTATGTCATACTTTCACTATCAAATGATCTTTTTAACGATTGAGCAATTGAACAAACCACAAGAGCAAGAAACGACCAACAATGCCCCTCTGTAGAGGGTTCTCAGCCACTATTAAGGAATTGGTCCTGATTACCTCCCCTTGAGCGTACTCAGCCATCGCCATAAGCCACTCTAGTAACTACTCTACCGCTAAAGCTAAATGAATAACCTCATCAATCTACAACAATCCGAAACTCTTACTTCGACATCCGAAGAAAAGGCATATTTCTTGGAGAAAAATAGACTACCTCCAAAGAGTCACCTTCAACGATTGATATAATAGTACCAAGTGTGGCTCCTTCACTTGAATTGCAGTGTATGAAGGATATACGACAACCAAAGCATCAAATATATGAGGACATCGGGCACAATTTGATGTAGAAAATCACGAAGATAAACATAATCTATATCTATACTACCTATGAAAGTATAAATCTTATAAATAATTTTACTCCGTTTTTACCCTTCATTAATCACTCTAATAACAATCCTACCCTTTCATAAATACTACTATTAATTATTAATTTTATAATTTTTTTCGATTTTGCCCTCCGTTACTTATTTCAATGACGACACTACCCTTCTCTAATTAGTTCTTTTATAATGCCTTTACTGAACATTAAGTCATAAATTTAATCTAAAGCTACATTTACACATCGAGAAACAAAATGTGTGGTTATATATATATATATATATATATATATATATATATATATATGTATGTACGTGTGCTTGTGTGTGTGTATTCATATCTATATCTATATCTATACTACCATGAAAGTTGTAAATTATTTTTGGACGATTATGCCTACCGTTAATTATGTCAATTATATTTTTATCCTTCTTTTATTACACCCTTTTAAATTTTGATGAAATTAAAAGAACATTGGGTAATGAATATATTTTATACATTGAAAAATAAAAACTGTGATAAGAAAGAAAAACAGAACAAAGATATTCTTTTATTATTCTCTTTTTAATGTGGTTAAAATAAAATAAACATTAGATATTGACTGGTTAATGAGAACTATGATTTTTTTCCCTTGCATTTTAGGTTAGCAAATAATTAACCAATTAAAATTTTGAAAAATAAAATAAAGAAACTGAAATACGTGAAAAAATAATTAAGAAACAAAAAAATTGTTAGACAAACAAAAAAGAAAAAAAAAGAAAAAAGGGTTAAATATGCATAAAAAAGGCTTAAATATGGTGTCAATTTAAACTGAAAATATGTTCAGTTATCACTGTTGAACACCGGGTATTTTGCATTCTTATTGATAAAATGTAAAGCATCTGGTCTTGAAAATTATAAATCTTAACCATAAACTAATTTAACAGATTACAAAAATAAAGACGTAGATTCATTCTTTTAATTTCTCCATTCAATTTATTTTCAGTAGTACCACATTTCTTTAATCTAGAAGTCTACAAAGAATATTTTCGAACATTGAACTGATTACAATTGCAAATATCAAATTTACATTTCTTCTAAAACAAATCACAAAAGAAATTAGAAGGTAATTGAATTATATTATTTTGATCCTAAAAAAGATAATAATATCACCTCAAATATTACTCTCGACTATATTCACGTGCAGCGCACATGTTCTTTACTAGTAGTTGAAAAACTTCACAAAAAGATGCAAGTTTATATTAGTCTTGAATTATTTTTAAGAGGAGACATGTATACGTATGGGTTTGTGCTTGTGTAGGTTAGGTAGAGATATTATTACAGGTAAATATACTTAACTTCTTTGTAGTCTTTTTGATTTGTATATATCATACTACTAGAAAGCTGATCCGTTGATAGCGCTAGCGAAATAGGATAAGTTGATAGCGCGATCTGGCCGTCCACGCGCGATCTGTGGATGGTCAAGATCTTTTTTTTTACGTTTTTTTAGTCTGTCCGCCACATTATGTAGCGGACGGTATTTTGATAAAAATACCTTCAAACTTAAAAACAGCCCGTCCGCTACATTATGTAGCGGACGGACTTTTCTGTCATTTCTCTCTCTCTTTCCTTTTTCTCATTAATGCTCTGATTTTTTTCTCTCTCTTCTCTTTCCCTCATCCGCTACATAATGTAGCGTATTAGTTTTCTAACATTTATCTCTCTCTCTCTCTCTCTCATTAATGCTCTGACTTGTTTTTTCCCTCTCTCTATGTCCTTTCTCTTCAATCTGACTTATCTCTTTCTCTCACCACTTTTTTCTTCTCTTTCGTCCTCCTCTTCCCTCTTTTCCTCTCTTTCTCCTTTCATATGATAACCATCAAAAGAAAAGCTTTGAAACAGATTGCTGCAATTCAGGCCCTTTGCCTTTTTTTAGAGATGCTTGACCGAGATGCAATTCAAGTCCACATAAAGCACACAGTCCAATTCAAGGAACCCTGCAACGCGAGGAATCACTGAAAAAAAACCATTTATAAATACGGCAACATGCGGGTTTTGAGTCGCACGGGGCTTTGCCTTTCAGTTCTACGATGTGCAGGACCGGTTGGGCTATGACCGCCCTAGCAAAGCAGTAGATTGGCTCATTAACAAGGCCGAGAATGCCATTGCCAAGGTGGATGAACTGCCTGAGTAGAACCCAATTCCTGGTGAACCTTCCACTGCACTGGGGCCAGAGCCAACAGAGTTGCCTCCTTCCTCTTGTGGGTATGAATTTCAACTACCTAAGCAAATGGGTGAAAACCCAAGTGGTAGTTTTGATGAAGAAAGTATTGAAGATACTATGAAATCGTTCTTTCCTACGAGTTCTGGAATGAGTTTCCAGAACTACCCGAATGAGTTGATGCCAAGAGAAGGAGAGAAAGAGAAAAAAAATGTCAAAAAATTTATCCGCAACATAATGTAGCGGATGAGAAAAAGGGAGAGAGAGAGAGAGAGAGAGAGAGAGAGAGAGAGAGAGAATGTGCATTAATGAGAGAGAGAAAAAAATGACAGAAAAGTCCGTCCGCTACATAATGTGGCGGACGGACTAAAAAAACGTAAAAAAAAATGATTTGGACCGTCCACAGATCGCGCGTGGACGGCCAGATCGCGCTAACAACTTATCATAATTTGCTAGCACTATCAACGGATCAGCTCCCTACTATTATTACCTAAAAATGAGTTAGGTAGAGATAATTGTGGTGAAAACTTGTTTACTATTGCCCAAATTGCAATAAAACATAGAGGAATCAATATTTTATGTGTGATACTTTCACCTTTTGACCTGTTACGTTTATTTTATGCAGAAGTAGATAAGGCAATCAATATTTTATTGAGGTAAAAATGAAAAAGGAAAACAAAGATAAATGAACTTCAAATAGGGCGAATTGACTCTTTATACACAGCATGTTGGCTCTTCACAAGTTCTATCCAAAGCTTACGTGAACCTAATCAAAATTATTTGGAGATGAGGGACAGAGATATTTTTCATAAATAATCTCGAAAGTAGTTTAACCACGAAATAAAATAAAATCTTACAAACCGTTTACTAATACTTCCGAAAAATGTTTTCATAAATCGTACTTGAATTTTTTTTTTGTCTGTACAATATTTGTACTAAAATATATCGCCAGTGTCGTAGCACATCCAGCAAACAACAGGAAAAGGTATGGCACGTACATATTTATTTATTTATATAATAAGTCAATAGTGTTCAACAATTGTCGCCCTTATATTTTCCTCTTTTTTTTTTAGAATTGAATACTCTGAAAATGCTGAACAAAGAAAAGTCAACCCATGGCTCCACCGTTCCGATCTTGCAAGAAAAGGCGTTGTTAAATTGAACTCTTCACAAAGTTTTGGTTCTAATACAACAAGATGTTTAGAGTTGCTTAACTACGTATTCACTTTACCAAAATAAAAAAAACCTTGCTTCTTCTTTTAGACGATCAAAAGAGATAACAATCACTTGCCTCAATATAGTACATTATCCAACATGAACCCTTGACAAAACTTGACATCACTATCAAAAGAGAGCTTGCAGAGGTTTTTAGTTTGCGTCATACGATGTAGTACTCTTTACTTTATTTTTATTTTTTTGATTATTTGTCTTTACGTGTTTAAAGTAAAAGTATGAATCACACCTATGTCACACCGTAAAAAGTTAGATACTATACACGTTATTAAATACATTGACATATACAACAACCGACTCGATACATGTAGAAACTCCTGCAACTTCATAATCTAAAAAGATTTTATTTTTCATATTTTGACTCGTGATCGGAAGTACAACGGAACAAATATTACCGTTGCGCTAAAGTTCATTACAGATTAAAACTCCGTTGCACTAAGGCTCTTTCCAGGTTAAAACTTTTATGCAACTACATACTCCAATGACTTTTGTATCGAGCAAAATTAATCACCATGAAAATGCACGTTAATCGGAGTAGGAAGGAGAAGATAAAACAGCTTCAGAATTACAGTACATGTTTGGCATTGAAGATAGACATCAAATCTTCAGTGCCGAACTAAAGCTAAAACCTAAACGCGACTTTGTACTATCCTCCAACTTTACCAATAATTTGTTCTTTTCCTTTACACCAACTCAATAATAACAACAGTAATGGGGTTACATAGTAACATCAAAATTATAAACCAAGAACAAGAAAGAAAAAATAGTTGTCCAGTTCTCCGTATACAAAAAAATTGTACGTACAGAAATACAGCAAAAATCAACTAGAAGATGGAGGAAAGTGGCCGGGACCGGTCCACGGCGGTGCCGGAAAATCTGCTTGACCTTCCTGATTTTGATTTCCTGGTGGCCGGAAATAACCAAGTTGTTGATCAGAGAAATACAGGGGGTATGAGGAAGGCATTGAAGTGGCAGCAAGCGAAGATGATGAAGATGACTGCAATGGCTGGCTATTCGAAGAGGCAACTGTGGAAGCATAAAACATTTGGTCTAGCAAATTTATGTGGGGCTGTAAATTGAAGCTATAATCACTAGAATTTTGTAGCAGCTGTGAGTACTGCCAATAGTCCCTAGCAATACTGCCCGTGGACTGAAATTGAGGAGTTTGGTAGAACGCCGCCGCCTGCTGCGGCGCCGGCAGTGGAGGGGCGGTGGTCAAACGGGTGGCCGGAGGATTCGAGATACTTAACTGGGTTCTTGGGGGATTCTGTGGCGGTGGGAGTAACCTGACATTTTCAGGGAAATTGAGTTTTGCTCTGTTTCCTCTGAACCTCAAGGCAGCTTCGTCATACGCTCTGGCTGCGGCTTCGGCTGTGTCGAACGTACCTAACCAGACCCTTGCAGCTTTGTGGGGGTCACGTATCTCTGCCGCCCATTTCCCCCATGGCCTCTGTCTTACTCCTCTGTATCTTCTTCTTCTCTCCCCTGTTTCTTCAAATGGCGGTGTCTCTGTCGGAGGAGTTTGTTGGGCGGCGGCGGCTGCGGCGGTCGTGGTTGAGGTGGGTGTTGCAATGCTGCTATCTTCCTCTGTAAACAAAGTATGTTCACATATCAAGCAAATTATGTGACCATGAAATAAAAACAATAATCATAAAGTGAAATACGACAAATGCACCATAAAGAGCAAACAGCCTGATACATGCATATCCTTTTTAATTTGAGGAGAAGGAAACAAAAAAGCAGAACAAACTACGAACTCAAAGTTGTCAACTTCTCCAAATCGAGGCATGAAATTTAGTTGAAATTGTGAGTAGATCCAAATTTCACTCAAAAAAATAGTTAAAAAAAATAGAAAACAAATTTTTTACAACTAATTTGAGGAAATGAAGGAGTAATAAGTGTTTATTAAAAATGCCTTAAAAGGAATTTTGGTTAATTATCTTCAAAGCAGAGTTCATATTGAGCTGGTTTTGATTCCAGATGTTTCAGAGAAATAAATTTGATGGTTTCACGAATGGAAGCATCCGTGGAAATGGAAAGCATATTGAAATATCAAAAGAAAAACTAAAAAAAAAAGAGGGTAAAATAAGAGGGTGGCAAATAAGTTTGAAGAGGCAAGAATTAAGCTGCGTTAACATCAAGAAACTAACCAGCCGTGACAGAGGAAGATTCTCCTGCTCTAAAATCTCCATAATCTCCTCTGTATAATCTCTGAAGCTCAGACAGCTGACTTACAGTATCCTCTTCGCGCACCCTTTTCTGTCCAGCCCAAGAACCCGAGCTAGAAGAGGAATATGGCGGCGAATTCGGTAGAAACGACGAGGTATTCGGAGCCCCACCGCCCAAATCACTTCTGCTGTAATCAACCGCCTCACCGCCACCGTATCGCTGCCCTGATACCACATGCGTCAGCGCTGTCACCATGGCAGACATCTCCCTCGACTGACTGTACCCCGCAAACATCGGTGTCACCTCCTCCGCCGCAGCCGTTTGCTGAGGTGGACCGCCGTCGTCCTCGGTGGCATCCTCAGCCTGAAACCTCGAATACTCTCCGGAATCCCCTGTGTTCGCCACCTTTATCAAGCACATGCACCCAGCTGAAATCCGCCGGTGATAAGACAAAGTAAGGCCCGCCCAGATGGAATTTTTCAGAGATATGAAGACCCTTTTCGAGGCTACTGCAAAACAACGGCGCTATATAAGCCGATTGAAAAATCAAACCTATGCTCGGCCGTCAATGGAACAGTTCTATGTTCTTGAACCCACCACCTTTCCAATAACAATTTACTATAAACTATACGCTTTTGTAAGAATATTGCAAAAACCCTTTTGGTTTTTGGTTCTTTTAACTTTGATGCGCGGATCCAAAAAAAGGAGCAGTGGCTATGGCCGACCCTGGTACTACGTTCACACAAGCTCTTGTTGACTGATTATGGGGAGATTATATGTATTGCCCCCTCAAGCTCTGTAAAGCATATATGTCGGTAAATGCATGTGAGAGAGAGAGAGAGAGAGAGAGAGAGAGAGAGAGAGAGAGGGAGAGAGAGAGAACAGGGATAGAGAGAGAACAGAGAGAGAGATCATCTTTGAATTGAGTTGCACGTATCAGATAAAGGAGAACTCTAGTAGATCAGTTTATACCGACATGTAATTTTGTGGGGGGTTTATGGTTTTGGGCTCTGGGATTAAGTAATGTTTAAGCCATGCCCATTAATGGTAATATGGGCTTTGGGAAGCAACAAGTTGGGCTTCAAGTTGGTCTGCTGAAAAAGAACCATAAAGTTTCTCACTGTGGAGCTTTTAATCAAACCTTCATTGATACAAATTGAAAGAGTCATGTTGGCCAGTCAATTTGTTAGAGTTTTGAGCCACATTCCTTCAAATAACAGAAATCAAATCAGAGAGTCATAAAAACAAAAAGTCAAACAAATAGTCTTGTCAATTATCTAATTAATTATTTCCCTAATTTATGTCCTTCAAAATTTCATATGTTCCAAAAATAGGATAGTCCGATGGAACACGACACACCCACCATTCCTCGAAGTGCTATTTTTGTAAAAGAACGAAAGGCCATGGTCAATGCACGGCTCTCTTTCGTGGCAATCAACCCACAGTCATACCTGTACATCGAAAGGAGGGACCGACTCGACTCGGTCAAGGCATTAACCCCCAAAGCCAAGGCAACCCCCCAGTTTGAACTGTGCAAGAAAAGATTTCCTGTTGGGCTCCTCATATAACTTTGAAATTCTTGGTGAAGTTTTATAAACTTGCTCCTAGAAGTATGCAACGGTGAATCACACTTGTTCGATAGGAAGGTCGGGATCACCGAGCATTTGGTTCAGGGATAAGCGTGCTTGTCCTTCTCGCTCAACGTCTGAATTTATATTAGGGATAAATCTGACGTGCTTTGTCAACGTGCACTTCGTTTGATATTTTAAAACCACTCGTGGAGGGTAGGTAAGCCTGGGGGTGAGTTAATTGGGATACGGATAGGCCCAACTGAGGCATCAAAATACTCGCTGCTTTTTCAAAGGGGTTTGGTTCCGGTCATTCTCCTTTAGTAATGCTAGTACATATAACGACAAATTATGTCATAAACTTTTGGCAGTATATATATATATATATATGTGAACTGATCCGTTGATAGCGCTTATAATTTAACTCAAGTTACTAACGTGATCTAATCGTCTATGTGCGAGAATGGACGGTCAGATCGCACGCCACGACCAGTATTTTTTTTACCCGTCCGCTACATAATACACGGGACGACGAAAAACCGTCCGCTACATAATGTTGCGGACGGCCAAACAACGCTAACAACTTGCTAACGCTATCAACGGATCAGCTCCAGATATATATATATATATATATATATATATATATATATATATATATATATATATATATATATATATATATATATAATCCAAGCACGTCTATGCTAAGATTAATATGGACCTAGAGCCTGTTTGTGATTGATTCTCAGTCTCAAACTTAGTTTAATGTGAATTAAATCAAATTGGTAATTGTTTGATAAACATATAAAATTGATCAAACCAACTTTTAGAAGTTATATACTTGTAAAATTGTAATCTAAGAGAAACGAGGATCATGAATTAATTACTTTTCTGTAATCTGGTTTGACTAAGTAAAGCATCAGAATGTCCCTGTTCACTTATTACAAAGACCTTTAACACCTTTAATTCAAACACTAAACTTTTAGTCATTTTACCACATTGGAATCGTTTTTAAGATCTTTTATCCAAATCCACCATAAAGCTAATTTTGAAAATTGAGTAAAAATTGATTTGATACTTACGAAAATGAATCCAAACAGGCTCTAATCTCTTTTCCATTATCTGGGGGCTGGGCTACAAGCTAACAAAAGCTTATAATGCCCTAGCTTAACATTAACATGAGTCTCTTCGTTTAGTATTTCTCCAGTTTATCACTTTTAAAGCTTATGAAATCTATCTAGTAAGTTTGTATTTTGGTGGGAATAGCCTCTATCTCATGGTTTATCAGCAGCTAAAGTCTATTGTCTAGTGAGAGCGGAATCATATGGAAACAACCCCTTATTTTGTAAATTGCCCCCACTAGACTAAATTTTTTTTAGCACTAAATAAACAATGAATGAAAAGTTTTGGCTGTACCGGAGTTGTACGAAAAACCTACGACCACTTTGCATTGTAATAAATGAAAGGGATAATTACCGTAAAGTTCCTGAGGTTAGGGTAAAATTACAGGTGTGTCTATTATTTTGGACAAATTACACTTATATCCATTGACCAGACGGAATACAAAAATACATAATGATTTTGACAAAAAGACCTAATTGCCCCTAAATGAAGTTGAAATTCCATCTTATTTTATATATCTCTCTCTGCCCTGTCTTCATTTCACACAATGCAGCTTCCCGATGGACGTCTCCGCCTTTACCGAAATTGACACCTTCAACTCGCTCCTCGACATGAACACCCTCCATCGTCCGTATACAACCAGTCCCCGGGCTCGCCGTTCCTCTTTTGCGGCACCGTGACCCAGACATGGCCCTCGGCGGTGCTGTCGCTGCCTTAGCTGGAGCTGGGTGGGAAATTGGAGTTAACAGCGACAGACGTCGCCCCTGTCTCGACAAGGATCGGGGTGCCTGTGGAGGACCTGGCGTCATTGCCTTCGCTTGATGTGGCAGTAGAAAGGAAGATCGAGTGGCTGGCGATGAACGTAGGGGTGGGGCGACAGAGGGGACTACGTGCGTGGGGCTAGGGAGGATGCTGCCGGAGTGGGGCGAGAGGATTTCAGATTGAGAAAAATTAAAACCTTAATTTGCAGATTGAGAAAAATTAGGGTTTTGCAACCCTAATTTGCATATTGAGAAAAATTGATGAAAAAGACTGAACAATCAATAACAAGATAGACAACAAACCAATTTTAGTGTTTCAAAACCCTAATCTTCAAATTAAGGTTTGAAATCTTAATTTAAAATTTTTAAAAACTATTCAGTACAAGGGTAGTATTGTAATTTTTAAAATACATATTGATGACTGAAACCAATAAAATAACCCTAGAGGGGGGTGAATAGGGTTTTAAGACTACTTTAAAAATTAACAAACAAAAAACCTTAACCTCAATAACTCAAATAAGCAAACAACCAATCTCAACACAAATGTAAAACGATAATGTAAAGAGAGAAGGGTTTAGAGATACTTGACAAGGAGAATTAAATGGTTCGGCTTGATATACCCACAAGCCTACGTCCACCTCTTCAAGAAAGTCCCTTGCAAGAGCACTAGAATCCACTAGCAACAATCTTCTTCCGGGTCAAGATCAAAACCCTTACAACACTTGGTGATATCCCCACACCAAGAACAAGCCTTGAATCCACAAAGCTCACCCAAGACTTGACAAACCCAAGCCTTGATCACAATCCTTTTACAAAGATCAAATGTGTACAAAGAAACCCTCTTGAAAGGAAATGAGTACAAATGAAGCTCTAGTACAATAGAGAGATGAGAGAATTGATGACTTGAAGAATGCTCACTCTCAATCAAAGAATTGCTCACAAAGATGCTCTCTTTAATGATGTAAAATCATGAAGATGAAGAGAGAAAAGTTTAATCTATGAGCCTTGATGTTTCTCTAATGAATGGAGGCTTAGAATGTGGTTTCCATGGTGTATGATGAAGCCCCAAATCATTTATATAGAGAGCAAATGAAATATAGCCGTTAGAGGCAAAATATGGGCAAAACTGCCATTGCAGTCGACTGTAATCAATGCAGTCGACTGTATTCCCTCGAAAATAGCCGTTGGAGTTTTGTCCTCGAAAATAGCCGTTGGAGTTTTGTCCTCGAAAATAGCCGTTGGAACTGAATTTTGACCAATGCAGTCGACTGCGTTGGAATGCAGTCGACTGGATTCAAATACAGTCGACTGTATTACCCTACTGCCAATCAGCTGCCTCACGGAACCCCCTTTCCTATTTTGGGCATAACTTTCTCTAGAAAAATCGGATTGAGGTGCCGTTTTTTGCGTTGGAAAGCTAATGAAAAGTTTTATCAAGATATGAAAAGATTGGCACCAAAATAGTTTTTGAGAAAATCTGAGTGAGCTCCAAAGTTCACTCATTTTCGAGAACCACACTTGTGTGAAAGGTTATGAACTCGCATGCAATGCACAAGGTGTCCTAAGGTCTTTTTAGGTCATAGTCATCAATCCAAGCATCAAACCAAGACTAGTTACATAATAGTAAAGATCAATTATAATCGATAGTAACTTAGCCGATGCGTCCTTTGTTGCTCTTCGACATTGGACTTGATGAAGCTTCTATAGCATGTCCACTATAACTTTAAGCTTCTTTGGCTTTAATCCATCTATCCAACTTCACAAATGTGTCTTCATGAGTGTGCATGTATATGCCTACTAAGAATACACTCAAAGCACACATTAGAACATAATCAATGTGTAGTTATCATCAAAACAAGATGTAAGCCTAGGTTATCCAACCATAGGGCTAACAATCTCCCCCTTTTTGATGATGACAAACATTGATTCTATATAAGGTAAGATGTATCATATTATAGTCAATTAAGCACAACAATCTCACATAGAACATTCAATCATCTCTAATATACTCAAGATATGTCAAATTATCTCATATAGCAATTAAGCTCATAGCTAGCTTCCCCTAGCTAAAAGAAGATATGCTCGTCCTCTAATGTTCTCTCGAAACACACGATCACATAGCATATAGAATCAAGATTATTTCTCCCCCTTTGTCATCAACAAAAAGACAAGGGTATGCATGTGTGAAGAGATAATTATAAGCAAGATAATAGCGTGAAGTGCATATAACTCATGAACTTATAGGATGACATCAAGAGTTCTTTCATGATCGAAAGAAAGATATTCAATTTGGCTCAATAATCTTGTTTACTTTATGCATATTTCAAGAGTAACAAGATATTATATGATTCAAGCATGTAAGCTCCCCCTATCAAGTTATCTTATGCATATTCCATCATAATGTATGCTCCCCCTCAATTAATGCGTGCCAACAATATCCAACGAACACAACTAAATGTCTAACCAAGTCATGCTCCCTTTTTGGCATTACCAACGGGGTGTGTGTAGGAATAGCGTTGTGAAGCATTAAGACAACGAAATCTCAACGTGAAATTTTCACAATGCGAATAATGGTCATCAACAATCAATATTTCCAATATAAGTGCAAGAGGACCATTCATCATCAAGGTTCACATTAATTCTCAACAAGCAAGCTATTTATATCATGAGAAATAAGTATGACAATTTAAGCATGCTTCATGACATATAAGTTTAGTGTATAGCACAATGTTGAATAGAGCCAAGTTTTACCCTCTTGATGAATTACCAAGGAATTGAGCTCATGAGTGATCATTCTTGAAGTCCATTTTCTTGACAAGCTTTGAGGCTCTCCTCATTTTAAGTAGCATGTCCAATGTTGGAATGCTTACTCCCCCTTAAGATTTAACTTGTTGCTCCTCCTTCTCAAAATTTTCTTGGAGCCTTCTCCTTGTTGCTATTTGCCTTTGCTTTGAACAACCTACAATTACAATTTAGGTCTAACTTTTGGTACCCACATTTTCTTGGGTCCATGAGTGTTAGTCTTAGCAACATTAAGAAACTCTTTAACAACCCACATTTTCTTTACACAACCAACATAAACAATTCTACAAGGACAATAATTAGTCCTATGTCCTTTCTTGTTGCACCAACCACAATGTGTAAATGGTGTGCAATAGTTCTTTGGTTGTTTTGCATGAATATTCAACCTAACTTGTTGTTGAAAGATTTTAGGAGGCAAGACCAAGGGATCTAATCCAAGACCACCTTTGTTTAGGCCAATTCTTTGGCGTCCAAGCAAGACATCCAAATTGTTTTGACCATCAACAAATTTTTCAAGACATTTTTTCAAATCACAAATCTCAACTTTTAAATCTTCATTTTGTTTTTCTAAAGCCAAAGTTTTGAAAGAGATTTGTTTTGAGCTAGGAGTGTTAACAAATAATTCAACCAAATCGTTATTCACATATAAATGGTTGGAAATGCATTCATTCTTGGCATGCAACTTATTATTTTCCATTATCAACTTCTCTATTTGCTTATTAGCCTCAAGGAATTTTTTAGATAAAATAATGTTTTTCTTAAAAATTCTCTTGGATTCCTCATATAGGCTATCATAAGCATCTTCAAAGCTTTCACTATCACTATCACTACCGGAAGAAGAGCTTACCTCATCATTTGCCATGAAGCATACATTTGCTTGATCATTCTCTTCATCACTTGAATCAAAATCACTCCATGTTGATGTATGTTCGGCATTCATTGCTCTTTCCTTCTCCTTGTTCTCTTTCTTAGAGAATTGTCTTCTTTTAGCTCTTTCCCATACATCTCTTCTTTTCTTTTTCTCCTTTTTGTAGATAGGACAATCCATCTTCATGTGTCCCGGTTTGTGACATTTGTAGCAAAGCTTCTCTTCGTTGCTAGCATTTTGTTGTCTTCTCCCATCATTTCTTCTAAATCTTAAGAACTTCTTGAAGTTCTTTGCAACCAATGCAATATCCTCTTCATCAAGTTCTTCATCTTCACTTGACTCAAGGTTTGAAGATGAAGCTTTAAGAGCAATTGATGTAGGCTTCTTCTTGACGTCCTCTTGATCAAAGGTCTTGAGTTGCATTTCGTACGTCATGAGAGAGCACATCAATTCATCAAGAGGAAAGATGTTGAGATTCTTTGATTCTTGGATGGCGGTGATCTTTGCATCCCAAGCTCTTGGTAAGGACCTAATCACCTTACTTACGAGATCACCATTAGTGAATTCCTTGCCCAATTGCTTCAAAGGATTCACGATGTTAGTAAAACGAGTATTCATATCCGTAACGGATTCATTTGGAAGCATATGGAATAACTCGTAATCTCTAAATAATAAATTCATCTTGGAGTCTCCAAGAAGAGAAGTCCCTTCATGAGTGACTTGAAGAGTATCCCAAATACTCTTAGCGGAATTACACATAATGACTCTATTGAGTTCATTAGTGTCTAAAGCACATACAAGACAATTTTTCGCTCTAGCATTCATACAAATCATCTTCTTGTCATGATCACTATACTCCAATTTTGATTTAGGTTCTTCAACCTTATCAACCACCTTTATCGGAACGAATGGGCCATTCTCAACAATATCCCACATCTCATAGTCTTGAGATTCTAAGTAGATTTTCATCTTAACTTTCCACACACTATAGTTGGTCCCATTAAACAATGGAGGCCTAGTGGTAGAACTACCCTCCATACCCCCAACGTAAGCCATGATCGATTAACTCTCTTGGGGTTACCCAATATAACAAGAGTCGAGGCTCTGATACCAATTGAAACCAATAAAACAATCCTAGAGGGGGGGGGGGTGAATAGGGTTTTAAGACTACTTTAAAAATTAACAAACAACAAACCTCAATCTCAATAACTCAAATAAGCAAACAACCAATCTCAACACAAATGTAAGACGATAATGTAAAGAGAGAAGGGTTTAGAGATACTTGACAAGGAGAATTAAATGGTTCGGCTTGATATACCCACAAGCCTACGTCCACCCCTTCAAGGAAGTCCCTTGAAAGGCCCTAGAATCCACTAGTATGATCTTCCTTACGGGTCAAGATCGAACCTCTTACAATCCCTTGATGCTATGCCCACATCAAGAACAAGCTTTGACAAACCCAAAGCTCCAAAGCTTGACAACCCCAAGCTTTGATACAAGAACCTTTCAATGAAGAAATGTGTACAAGATTTCACTCTCAAGAAGTAGATGAGTACAACTTTAAGCACTAGAACAAGAGAGATGAGTGTATGATGACTTATGAAAGTGTATATCTCTCAAATGTAAGCTCATAATAAATACTCTCTTGAAAAGGATGAGAAATCAATGAAACAAGAGAGATTTGAACAATTGCTTTGATCTTTGAGAATATGAAGGATAAGAGAGCTTTGAATGCAATTGATGAATCAAAACTATGCCCAAGATGAGTATTTATAGAGGTGGGAAAGAATATGACCGTTTGGAGTTAGGTGGTGCATTAAATGCGCCAAACGGCTATTGCAGTCGACTGTATTCCCAAAGTAGCCGTTGGAAATTCAAATTTCCAACTTGCAGTCGACTGTAATCCAATGCAGTCGACTGTAATAGGCTACTGGAAGTATTGCAGTCGACTGCATTCCAATGCAGTCGACTGTAATACCTCACTGCCCAAGTTGCAGTCGACTGCAATCCAATGCAGTCGACTGCATTCCAGAAAATGCAGTTTCTTAGTTTTTAAAGAATGAAAAACTTTTATGCATGCAAGGGAAACCTATGGGCAAATTCTAGGTATACAGTCATCGTAACGATCATCTCTCTACGTCTAGTTTACAAAGAAGGAAATAAAGCATAGTAAAGTTCAATCGACGAAATCCTTCTTTGATGCGTTCCGTTGAGAGTCTTTAAACGATTTGCTCGTCTAATTTTCCATTTGCATGAGTGTGAGATTGTTCCTATTACTTCATCAACTCAATGCATGTTAGACAGCATAATCATCAATGTTAGTTATCATCAAAATCAAATATAATCCTAGGTTAAATAACCGTAGGGTTAACAATACAGTTGATACATTTTAAAAGTTTTTTGTCACGGTATGTTACATTTTAAAACTTATTATCCTTAACTGTAATTTCACCATAACTTCAGGAACATTCCTGTAATTAACCCTAAATGAAGCACGTGTCATCAATTCCCCAAATACTTTAGTAATGGATGGTAGAATGCTCCATTTATTTAACAATTTGTTTCGCATTAGTCATTACAAGTGCAAAGGAGATTAAATTGGAACACGTGTCATCAATTTCCCAAATACTTTAGTAATGGATGGTAGAATGCTCTATTTATTTAACAATTTGTTTAGAATTAGTCATTACAGGTGCAAAGGAGATTATGCTTTGTGTTAGTTTATGTAGCAACTTAGAATAAGAAACGAGAATGAGACTTGAAAACAATTCATATTAAAATTCTAAGTGGTTGGTCGGGTCAATCTTGGCAGTGGTCTAATTTAGTTGGAGTTGCAAGCCTTTAAGCATATGTAACATGCATGATCTAATTGCTTATGAAACTAGTATTATTCATGGGAAGAGATGACATTGTTTACCTCCTGGACGACAAAGCTATATTCAAACACTTTTCAAGTTCAATATGTGCACATTGCCATAAGCAGATGGTCAGATTATGTTTCTCATCTTGTTTTTTTATCGCCAAAGAGAGTGCAAAAAAAAAGGCCGCATGCGAACCCCCAAAGAGATAAAACAACACAACACCCAGAGAGAAACATTAGAGGGTGGTAGCTTCGCATTACACGGATCATTACATGTAAAGCGCCTTGAGTTTTTATAAAGCTTATGGAGTTTTTAAATGAGCGCCATATGGCACATGATTAAAGAGGATTACCATCATACAATGGTTCTCTTGATAATTTCTTCACACATTCCATCTAAACTCTGCTACTGTAATTTGCACAATCTCTGGGTATGTAAAATGGCTATATAAAGCAATACAATAATATGACTACAAAGAGAAATATAAGTAGATTTGGCCAAAAAATATTTACATATTTGCTATCTATCACTTTAAGAAATGGACCAGGAATCCTTTAAAAAAATTTATTATGTATTCTAATTGATACAATAACATCCTTAAAAAAATATAGATTAATGTTTTTATAATAGAAACCACCTTCACTCAAGAATTATAGCAATCATCAGGGTTTTCAACTTGTGACTATAAAAGAACTTTATCTAATCTTTTGTCTGTGAATATATGGCGCTCATTTACTAATAAGTAAGGCAAATATATCTTAATTTAAACTTGAAATACTCACGCTAACAGGAACATTACCATCATCATTTGGACAATCTTAGTCATAATTAATTCAACGTTGAAAGTTTTGAGCATTGTACATAATTAGCAATATAATACCAGCATTAATCTTGATAGAAAAATGATAACTCGCCCAGTTCCAAATAGCCAAAGTGATATCATCCTTAAAGTAGGCCTTATATCTTATTTTATTGATGTCTAAAGCAATTAAAAGAGACCAAAGATTACACCAAGTTTACCCTAGATTGCAAACGTGGGTTGAAGCATTTCATCCATATAAAGGCAATAAAGAAAAAATATACGTTGAATTTACAAAGTGTTGTAGCTTTGTTGTCCAAGCTACCAACAAACGAACTATACCATTTGATACCTCTATCAGCCAAATTTTTTTTTGAAAAAGACTTCCATTCATAAGAAAGAAAATATTTACTATCTTTGGGATCTGACCCTACATTGCCGCTCTACGGAGTCAAATTTGTTGATCCTCGAATACGAAGATGTCTCGAATCGGAATTTTGCGCATAAAGATTCGCCCTGAAAATGCTATGCCAATATTTAATTCTGGTTCTGGCGAAGGAATAAGCATGGAGTCCTCTTTTCGGATAACACATACAAAGAGACACGCCAACAGTCAAATTTTTGCTCACATTCTGGAGACATATTTTTTAAAAATTTATATATGCGTATATGGTTTTCACGACGTCGTCTAAAAGAGAGAATTGTAATCTCCATTTAATGAATCTCATTTTCACTCTATTTGTAGCTTTGTTCATTATTTGATACCTCTCAACTAACTTATTCCTAGCATGAAAGGAGGTTACATTACTCTGAATTTTTTGCATTTTTATTTTTGATCTATTTTAATTAGGACGATTACTTGATTCACAAATAAAAATATACCAACAAGATATCACACTCATGCAAATGGTAAGTGATGCATGCAGTCCACATATTTGAGTACACAAATTTCCTGAAGAGAATGCAGTGAAAGAAATTCGAGCTGGTTACGACCTAAAGAGAGTTTGATAAGATTAAAACAGTTTTTAATTTCGTTGTGATGAAATAAGTGAAATCAATCAGTTCTTTGTCTAGCACATAGTAGCACTTAATATAATAGGAATTTATCAGTTCTGGTAGATAACATAATTAGAATTCTTGGTGGGATGACATGATAAATAAAATTGATAGTTTAATATACTTACTTTGTATAAACTATGTGAAGATTGTTAGTGATGTTGAGTTTCAAGCTCTAAATATGAAGGAACCACATTCAAAAGTAAAATTCATTTCCTTGGAAACGTTTTTTTCTCTTTTATGTTACAGTTTTTACGGTCTTGAAACTTATATGATCAGGTAAAACTCTAGCAAAAGCAAGATCCTTAAGATAATATCATAGATGTGTTTGTTACTTTTACAAACAAATATTATATCATGTAAAGTAATCTAATTACCATCATTTTCTGCAAGGGTGTGCATTTTCGTGCAACGCACGTGCTTTCATCTAGTGAATATTAAAACTCATATATATTAAAAACAAAAATAATACTTCCGATTTAGAAGAAAAAATTAATGTTACAACTAAGATTAAATAACTTATGAGACTAAGAATAGTGAGGGTTGTATAATTAAAAATTAATTTTAAACATTTAATAACTTAACCTAATCAATACATTAAATTATTATGACTTAATTTTGACTATTGTATTCTTAAAACCACTTTTTAATGTGAATATAAAAATTTATTTATCTAAAAAAAGGAAAATTACCTATTAGATTTAGAAAGAAAAAATGGCATTCTAATTGAGTTAAATGTACTATCATTGTTCATATACTTAGATATATTTGTAATATACATAAGATAGTCATTGTAGAGAATTAAAAATATGATATATAGATTTAATAAATAAATTATTAGTCAACATTTTCAAATAAGACCTCACGACCACCAATCTGGTTATATCCCATATATAAGGATTTAGAAAACAAATCAAATATGAGATTTAATAATAATAATAATAATAATAATAATAATAATAATAATAATAATAATAATAATAATAATAATAATAATAATAATAATAATAATAATAAGATTCATGTACTCTTAAATATGTCCCTTAAAATGAATTTGTTTTAAGTAATTTTACAAAGCTTATTGTAATCGACTATAGACTATAAGAATTTATTAATTTTGTTTGATTAAGTTTATACGAACGTCAAGACCAATTAATAAATATTAGACTAATTATAAACTTTAAATTTTAATTTTGAATATATTAGAGTCGATTATAACTATGAATGGTTATTGCTATATGCTTTTAATACCAATTATATGAACTAATCTCCACCCTATAATTGTTAGCTTAGCATAAAAATATTTGCTAAATTTTACGGCTCATTGCAATCAATAAGCATACCATGAAAAAGCTCATTGTAGTCAATATTATATATCAAAAAAGTTCTCTAATATGAAATAATCACCCTGATATTGTAACAGATTATTAAAATAAAATTTAGCTGCAAATATATTTTTAAGCATCGATATTTTAATTAGCGTTGACGTATATTTTTAGCGACAAATTTTTCTTTCAATTAGCGTTGATATTTTATTTTGTAACTTTTAAAAACAATTAAAATTTCTTTTAACATTGATGTACTAAGTAATGACTTTTAGTGACGAATAGTGAAGTGGGGTCATTTGACAAACCTATTAAATTTTTTCTAGCATGAAAAACATATCATGAATATTATTGTGGACCTTTTTATAAAAAGAAAAAGGCTTCAGGTAAAAATAAGAATAGCCAAAGAAAATTTGAGGGGCTTTTTGGTTATGTTCCAAATTAGGGTTATTATATATAGATTATAGAATAGTGAGCAGCCGTCCTAGGCTTTGTTGGAGACCTATTGTGGCAGAGAGAGATACTGGGAGAAAGAGAAGAGAAAGGATAGTTTTTCGGTGATCGGGATTCAGTTTTTTCGGCAAGTCTCGTTCTAGCTTCCTTTCTTATTTTGTTTTAGAGTTCGGTTAATGGGGGGACATGAGAGAACTGTAAGAATTCTATACCTATGAACTCATTTTTGGGGAGCAAAGGGTTAAAAAGATTGGGGATCAGTGGTTGTATAACCGTGAGTCATGAGTTTATGTATGTAAGTCAGGGGATAAAGGTGCATGTGGGTTTTGTGGCTGTTACAGTAGGGGTATGAACCGCGTTATGGTGCATTTGTGTGTGTCTTTGCGTAAAGGGTGTTTGAGTGTGTGCTTGGGATAGAAGAGGTGGCTGTGGGTAATGGCTGTCGTAGTAGGGACGTTTTGTGCCTGTGGTTTGAGGTCGTGGCCGCAATGGCTGCCGAGAGGAAGAGAAACACTTGGGCAATCTAGGGGCTGTCGTGGTTCATGTGGGAGAAGATGGGTGGCAGCTAAGTGTATGTGTGTTGTGTGATTTTGTTTTTTATAAGGTGAATATGTGTGTAAACTGTGTGTGTGGGTGTGTTTGGGTGCATTGCGTAAGTGTGTGTATGTGTGACTTAGTGTGTGTTAGTGTGTGCTTGACCTTGGGCTGAAACAGGTGAGTGTTGTGCAGCCATATATGAGAGTGTGTATTGTTGTGTGTGATGTTGTGTGTGTGTGTGTGATGCATGTGTATAGACTGCTGGGCAGTCTTTTGTGTGTGTGTGTGTGTGTGTGTGTGTATTTGCACGAATGTGTGTGTATATATGAAGAATACATAAATAAATAAATGAGTGTGTTGTGTACTTGAATATGTGTATGATGTGTGTAATGTGGGCTTTTTCTGTGTGTGATTGCAGGTTGTGTAAAATGGTATGCATGTGTGTTTGGGTATGGAGAAGAAGGAACCAGCTACTGCCTCACGTCAGCAGCATATGTGAGTGTTGTATGCTTGTGTGGGTGTGTGTGTGTGTGTATATGTGTGTGCTTGATAAATAAGGTGAGTTACAGGTTGGTGAGTCAGTTTGAGTGAGGCTTATGTTGATGTGAGTTTTTGATTTAGAGATTAAGGAAGAAGAAAAAAAGAACGGTACAGGTAAATTTGGGTTAGCGTTAGATCGACACGTACATATGTTAATGCACGCTAATCATTAACATGTAAAATTTTACAGTATAATATGTTAGAACATATTAGAATTCTTGGCAAAATTTTATAATTTTCTGAAATCGTATGTATTTTTGGTATTTTTTGTAATTTCATATTTAGAAAATTTATTTTGGAGTTTTTAAACCCAGAAAATGTTCTTGGAAAAATTTTAGTGATGTCTCTATGGTATAAATAAGACTCAGTTTGAATTTGATAATTTTTGGAGTTTATTTGCTATGTTTTTCATATTGCATTGCACTACATGAGAAACGGTTTATGCCTACGGTACTAAAGCGTTGGCATAGCTCAAAAGTACCGTAGGCATAGCCTATGCCAACGGTAGTATACCGTGGGTGCTTCTTCCGATGGCATAGACATATGCCTACGGAAGTAATGACATAAGCCAACGGCTGTTCCGTAGCGACATACATATGCCAAGTTTGGCTTAAGTCCCTCAACAGTTTTTAAGACTTTTGCCTACGGATATACCGTAGGCTTTTTCATTCCTATCCCTACAGTTTTCAGGACTTTTACCTACGGATGTAACGTAGGCTCTTCTCCTTTTGTGCATACAGTTTTCAAGACTTTTACCTACAGACATACTGTAGGCCTTTTTCCTTCTGTGCCTACGGTTGCACCATACGCCTTTCAGACATATGCCCACGATTTTTTTATTTTTACCTACGGAATTACCGTAGCCTTTTCTATCTATGCCTACGGTTGCACCGTAGGCCTTTTAGACATATGCCCATGATTTTTTGATTTTTACCAATGGAATTACCGTAGCCTTTTCTATCTATGCCTACGGTTTTTAAGACTTTTGGCGACAAATATGTCGTTGCCTTTTCCACTTTGCCAACGGTGTTTAAACTTTTGGCAACGAATATACTGTAGGCCTTTCCTGCTTTTCCTGGATACATACTTATCGTCACTAATTATTGCATCTAATTCATTTCACAACAGTGCACGGAATAAACATCATCGAACCACAACAATTTTATAATCCTCAAACACCTAATTGCATAGAAAAGACATCAATCTGACCATTAATTGCAATACCAATCACAAAAGATTTCGCCATCATCATCCTAACAAAGATTTACTCTAACAAATCTTAATGTCCCCGAAATAACCTAATACTAATGAAACATATAAACCAACCACACTCGAGTACAAACCACGAACAACTCAGGGAAACTCGTCTTCATTTGCATTGTTTGCTTCTTGCTACTCGCCATCACAACCATCCTAAAAAATGGGACACCAATTACTTATTATTCAAGTAATACAAAACAAGAATGTATATCATTTTTTCATAGACAAAAGGAACAATATAAGCTGAAAAATAAGAGGCGAAGAGTAACATCTCACTTATCAAATAACCAATCAAATAATAACTCGTCTCTCTACCTCTCCATGTCACCAATCAACTAACTAATCAAATAGCAACTCTCTCTCTACCTATCCATGTCACCAATCAACTAACCATTCAAATAACAACTCATCTCTCTACCTCTCCATGTCATCAATCAAATACCTCTCCGTGTCACCAATCAAATATCCTCATAGCAAAGAGCATCATATCACTCATCAAATAGTGCCATACCTTCGAGTATACAAAATCCATTGGCTCAGTTTGTCACTAGTCCAACTCTCAAATCTAAGTTAGATAAAATGTATCGCTGATTATCCCAAATTAACTCTAAAAGTCTACATTTACCAAAAGATTAAAAGTTTGACACCAATGGAACTACACCAGTGCAATTGATTCAAACCACAGGAAGTGAATGTTACCTGAGTATTTAAAGGCCTTTGAACTTGACTCTGGCTTTGCATGAAATTAGCCTCGAAGTCGTCCATCATAGACTTCATTTTGTTGAATTCTTCTAATTGAGATTTCATGCTCTTGAATACTTCTAATTCAGACTTCATCGTGTTCAGTTCGTCTAGCTGAGACTTCATTGCATCAACTTCAGCCACTTTCTCTCTCAGCACAACGAGCTCTTCCATTAAATCTGGCACATGATCAGCAGTAATCCTTCGACTTCTGCCAAAGGTGTTTGTAATATTGGCCCCCAAACTCATGCAACGAACTCTGCCATGGCCATCTTTACCATCGTGAAAGTATGTCATCGCGACCAGTAGCTAGTATGTTGGGCCCATCTGGTGACGTTGCAGCAGCATTTTGTTTCTTTTTTATTTCATCCTAAGAGACAAACCCATGAGAAAATTACCAATTTCACCAAAAACCAAAATGGGAATCAATGACCATATATAACAACAAAACTTACGATTGACTAGCTAACAATTATCTTTAAATTGAGTTCAGATATCTAAGATCAAACTAAGCCAAACCCAGATCATATAGTAACGATAAAAGGTTTAACTACTCAGGAAATAAACAAATATCCCGTTGAGAGTTGGACCAAAATATTTATGCCAAGAATGAATGAGCTACCTTGAGGATATGACTTAAAGGGAGCTCATTCATTCTTGGCCTACATATCCCGCTGAATTCAGGTAATAAATACAGAGCAGCATATTAAATTTCTTTTACAACGTTATATAGCATATGCTTTTAGTTATAAAAAAAAAAAGGCAATAGATAACTCTAGCATATACCGTAAAGGAAGAGCAAGGTCTAACATTAGAAGATATGGTAATGCAAGAGAAAAGTACTTCACAAAATGTAAATAGCTACTGTGTAAATGGTTTTGCCATGGCATTAGATGTTTTTGCCCTTTCTTTTTGCCAAAATAAGCAGCACAATGAGAACTGGACTATCATTCTTGTTATGTAACCTAAGCAAGCGATAAAGTCTTCAAGTTCATTGTTTGTGAGCTCCCTTGAGGATATGACATCAAGGGAGATCATTCATTCTTGGCCTAAATGTCCCGCTGAATTCAGGTAATAAATACGGAGCAACATATTATTGTCATATATATGCTTTACAAAAGTCCCACCTAATTGATTCAATCAGCTCATTAATAAAGAGATGTGCGCATTAATTAGCCCTACGAATAAAGAGACGGAATTGGACTGTTTGAACTGACGTGCCATCCCAGTATCGATATCCTTTGTGTTCTCAGTATCTCTTCTGTCTACTTTCTTTCACCAGTTTGAAATTTCAGTTCATTTTTACATCAAAGTCTAAGCCCGAAATGGAAGACCCGAGTAAATCTAGTAAAATGGTACAAGGAACCCTAACTAACTAAATTGAAGTTCCCACTTGGTATAGGCTTCCAGAAGTGCTTATCATAGAAGCAAATCCTTGTGTACACATTAGCATCCTAACACAAACTTTGTGGATCTTGGGGGAGGAAGTAATCCCCACTTCTTCCTCTTTCAAAAGGTGGACATGCTATGACCCGAATGGAGACTCGAAGCATTCAAGAGGCAGGCAAAGCAGCTAGAAGAAAGAGCTCGAACCCGAGATCAAACTACGGAAAAAACCTCTCTAAAAATGAGATTTGTGAGACCTAGCCCAGGTGTGACACCAACGACTGAAAAGAAAAACTCTTTCTTTATGTTCTGGTTCAGCTTCCTTCTTTTGCAATTAGACTTGCCTGTTTGCTTGTCCATTCAGAATGAGAAGTCGACGGGACCACTGAGACCGTCTTTAATAATGATGTCGTAGGACAAAAACACACGAACCAAAGATAGGTGAACCAAGTCAATATCTAATACGATAGCATTGTTGCCCTTACAAATACCATTTAATAATACATTTAATGCTGAAATATAACTAGTTGACAAAATAAGTGTCGCTAGACAATGAAAGGATGTTGTATAGAACTTACTAGCTTTCCATTTGCAGACTCTAAGACAGTCCCATCCTTGTGAGTGCGTGAGACTATGTACATCTCCGTTCGGGAACGAATCTTTCCATCTTTCATGTACTAACAAGTAATAAACAATAGCAAGTATACGTCACTAATCAACAAATACACATGACATACATTTGTCACGTATTAACAAAATGTTTACCAGTTCTTGCTGCTTCCTTGGCATAGACTTTGAGCCTAACGTATGCCCTATCAAGTTTCCTTTTCGGTTGTTTGAGTTTGTTGTCGACTCTTTCTGGTTTTCATTTTCACATCAGTATAGGAAGCGTAAATGTCACTAAGTGTATCATGCAAATGATCATTTACCTTTGCTTCAGCAGTTAACCAATAGTTAACTAATACCTCCCACTAGCTTTTGTCCACCCTCGGATCATTCAAACTACGCAGAGATTTTGCTCGATCACCCTCCACAAAGTACTTTTGCTTTAACTCATACCTCCAACATCTCCACATGCTGTCAAGCCTCTCAAATATATGCTTTTTGACTAGTGGATGGTTTGTCGTGTAACGTTTCTGCAAGTACAATTTAAACCTCAACATGAAATACACAATTTCCATATTAATTTCAGTAGTTGAAACGTTAGCAAGTGCATTGAATTATAAACTAGAAATGGAAAAGTTGATAGGTACTTAACAACAAAATGAAAGGAGTAAGTATACAATCTAGAGACAGTTATACCGTAATTTCAGTCCATGCAACATCTAGATCACCTGCGTGAAATCTCTAAAACTTGCTATATGAATAGGGAAGATATTGGACTTGCGAGCTAAGGTCCCAAGCCATGCAGTCATCTCTCTTTCAGCACCGGTATACATTTGCCCATAGTTATTGTACCCCACAAACTTTTGCATCTCCGTTGCCCAAACACTTGCGCACATCGTGGGTCCCCGCACCTTCTTTGGAGCTGAAAATAGTATTTCACTTAGACATAAACTACGAGTTGTAACACGTGTTATATAATCAATTTTATCAAATTTTGGACCAAGTAAGCTCATAGTAATCCAATTTCATTTCTAAAGTATAAAGTAATATCATAAACTGGTATGCTAGAATCATCTGTCTCCTCTTGTGCACCTATATAATCAATTTTATCAAATTTTGGACCAAGTAAGCTCATAGTAATCCAATTTCATTTCTAAAGTATAAAGTAATATCATAACCTGGTATGCTAAAATCATCTGTCTCCTCTTGTGCACCCTCAAATTGTGAACGATCATCCTCTGGAGCCTGTGAAAACTGATCTTCGGATCGTGGTGCCTCTACCTCTTCTTGGAACAGTCGACGTCGCTGTTCAGCCATCTGAAAATAATCTCTACATATTTGGCATCCATTAACACAAGCAATGAGTAATACTTTGAGTAAAATTTGGAAACTAGAAATCTTTTAAACTAGTGTAGTAAAATTAAAGTTACGTCTACCACTAATTCATCTACAACTAACACCACAAATTAAGATAGATGACTTCCCGACTACTCCATTAATATGTCATATTTGTACAAGAATCTATGTACAAGTCCATAATTTATGATTGCCATAGTTCATAATTGACATCGATCAGTTTCCTATACCAAAGACTTGCACATATTGATAAGAGAATTCAACTAGATATGGACAAACACCCGGTATTTGAGAAATATGAATCAAAGAAGAAATGCCCTTTCAATGTGTCTCGTTCCTTTTAAGAATTCAACAATGAATCTAAGAAAAATGAAAGCTTAAACAAAAAACAATTATGCAGTCACATTTATTCGCTGTCCCAATCATCGTCCTCCTCATATGCAACCTCGTCTTCATCTTCGTCTTCTTCTTCTACTCCTGCTTCTTCTTCCTCTTCCTCTTCAGCATCTTCTTCCCACTCTCCTTCCTCCTCCCTGTCATTAATGAAAGTATCACCTATTCCCTTGCTCATCAAATGACTAGACTGTCCCCTTGGCTGTCTATTTGGCCTAAACTCACATTCTCCATTGAAACTTCGTTTATCATGCCTAAATTTGTGATCCAACTCCAGAAAACAACGATGTCTCATGTAACATTGCTTACCACGTATCCGTTCTGAGCATGTACTTCCTAGGCAAATTGGACAGGCTAACTTACCTTTGGTGCTCCATCCAAATACCATGCCCAAAGCTGGAAAGTCACTTACGGTCCACAAAACAGCTGCACACATTGTAAATGTAGTCTTTGTCGCAGCATCATACGTTTCAACCCCCGACAAACAAGACCTTGAGCTCTTCAATTAATGGCCTTAGATAAACGTCAATGTCATTACTATGGGAAGTGGGTCCAGGTATCAACAATGGCATAATGAAATGAGACTGTTTCATACACAATCCCAGGGGTAAGTTGTACACAACCACAGTCACCGGCCATATACTGTGACTCGATCCATGGGTGTAAGGATCCATACCATCAGTTGACAAGCCAAGTCTAACATTGCGAGGATCGGAGGCGAATGTTGGATGCATTTCATCAAAGTGTTCCACGCTAGAGAGTCAGCCGGATGGCGATAGACGCCATCTTTTCGGCGTTTGGCATCATGCCATGTCATGTCTATTGCTGTTGTGGGTGACATATAAAGCCTTTGTAAACTTTATATTTATGGAAAGTGCCGCAACTGTTTCAGAGCAACTCTTTGAATTTTTGACTTAGAAGGTCCGGCTACATCCTCATCTACATGCTTACCTTGAACCATCTTCCACCTTGCTACCTTACAGATTGAACAAGAGCTTTTCTTGTCGTTCTCCTTCCAATACAACATGCAATCGTTTGGACAAACATCAATCTTTTGATAACTAAATCCTAAGTCACCAATCATCTTCTTAGTTTCGTAGAAGTTATTTGGCAATTGCTCACCAACAAGAAGTATCACTTTCAACTTGGTTATCAACTTGTCAAACGACTTGTCACTCCACTTACTAGTACACTTCAAATTAAAAAGCCAAACGATGAAAGACAACTTAGTCTCAGACTTGCATCCTGGATATAGTTCCTGGTTTGCTTCATTCATGTACATCTCAAATTTTGCAGCTTTGGTGCAAGGATCATCTTGAAATTGATTTCTGAAGACATCATTTACCAGTTTGGGCATTACATTGACTTCAGCATCAACTTCGGTTGTGGCACCCTCGTTACCAACATCATCGTCAGGTGTCCGATTAGCATCGCCTTCAACCTTACCATGTTCAGTCCATACCCGATAGTGGCTTGCAAAGCCCCTCCTAACCAAATGTTCTTCCACTGTAACCCGATTTTGAAATAAGCAGTTGACACACCTCGTACAAGGACACAAAATCTCTCCTGAAGTTGTACCCATGCTAGCAAATGCAAAATCAAGAAAACTATTAACGCCTTGGTAGTACACCGGAGATGCCCTTGAAAGGTTTAACCATTCTTTGTCCATGGTATCTTCCTTCATGCAAATTATAACCTACTTAGAACTTATGCAATATATGCACCTATCAAAGCATGGAGAATTAAGTTGGATGTTGTACAAAAATATACAAAGAGCTTGGGATTAGATTTCTAACATAGTTAGAATTAATGTCATACATGCACTTATCAGTATACGCTATGGAAATACCACCGTCGCACTGATGCACCTTTAATCCTTGCTACCCCTATGGACCAACCACCACCCTAACACACAACCCCAAAAAGGCTCCGCCATACTGACGGGGGACCATCTTGCTTCCGAGTTGCAGCTACACAACCCTGAGCCCTTAAAAACCTTCCACTACAAAGGACAGCACCATCCACCACCATTAAATCCTTTTCATTCAACTAGTATAAATATGGGGGGAGGGGGATCAACTAGGGGGAGGGGGAAGACAGCCCTAGAAGAGAGAAATGACCATTTTTTATATATTCACCCACCTTCTCAAACCCATTGGCACCACCGCGCACGCCAATCCAAACGGAGATCCCACTAAAACTACCTCACACTCCATATTGGGGAAAATGACAAAATGACTGCAGGAAGTGATGTCAACACTTTACTTTTTAACGCATGTATTTTATGTTTTATTACAATTTGTTGTATCTAAAGGCTAATATCAGTTACTACAGATAGCTTCGACTGTAATTACTTTTATCAAAAAACAAAGCTTAAGTGTGAATGTAGAAGATAAGTACGGATATCACTGCCAAAATGCTTAAGGGGAAAGAACAATAAAATAGTAACGAGTTGAAATCCGCACTCTATATCTCCACACTCTGAAAGTAAATAGAAACAATAATAACGCCCTCAATATTAAATGCACAGTCAAGTACCTAGTTGGAACTAAAAGGCATCATATGAGTACGAAAAAGGTGGAGTGTAAATATTCGAGATCCATTTTTCTATCTACACCAAATGTAACGCCTATTGTCTCCCAATTAGAGCTTTAACATTATTTCTTTCCTTTCACAAAGATATTATATTTTCCTCTCACAAAGATATTATATTTTCCTCAAAGGAATCCATTCATATACTTATTAACGCTTATATATGTCAACATTCTCCTGTTTTACTATTAAAAATTTGAATTTTGTTTTTTAATTCACTCACTTTTTTAATACACTATAAGTTTGTACTGGAGTTAACCCATGCAGGCTGGACTGTTTGCCGGTTACCCTGCCCATTTCCGTTACATCCCACGTTCCCAGGCCCAAGCAAAGCCCAATTTGCAGGGGCAAATTCGTCAAATCCAAAAATAAGCTAGGGTTTCTGCCTCCCTAATCGCATAAAGATTAAGACTCACACTAAGTTAATTTTTGATTAATTTTCACTAAAAAAAGTATATATTTGAGTATCATCCTAAAAGGTTAAATTACTAATTATCACAATATGGTCACACTCGTAATTAAAATTTTTTAATAGGCATGGTCTTAGTCAAACTAAAACAAATTGTTGTTTTAATCAATCTACAAGTGCTACCCAAAAGGACTAAATAACAGGAGTATTTAGTCATGATTATTTTTTCAATTGTGGAATGTGGATCCCATACTCATTAGATCTATCTTTTTTGGTTATAAACTACATCCCAATATTTGGATCAACATGAAAGGAAAGGAAAAGGAAAAGACAAAGACAAATAATAGAGGGATACACATAAGGTCGACACTAAATCCTAAGTCGTCTTTACAAGGGACAGAAGATCTGCCAGTCGCCGATGGTCTCCATCTCGCAAGAGGGATCTCAATCGGTGCAATCTTGGAAAAATCTTGGCGAAGTTATTCTTTTTGTATGGCATCAACTCGGGATCTCAGATCGGTTCGGTCGCTTACGAAACCGAACCGTGTCACCCATACAGGAGTCACCAATTTCACAGTCTACAGGCCAAAATGTTAAACCGTGACATCAATCACCCGAACACCCCACAGAGGCCCCTTGGCATAGACATTTTTAAACCAAAATGCACTGAATGACACTTCTAACCTTATAGAAGTCAAACAGTCAAAACGAAAGAGATAAGGTACGAAAAGCTCTCTTACTCCTCCCTCCCTTTCCCTCTATGGCTCTATCACACTAACAAACACTCGGCCGAGCGCTTCCACACAGTGACAACATCTAGGAGTTTCCCACATGCATAAGCAGCTCTTGGTGGATGGGTTCTGCCAAGGGGCTGGTTTTAAGAATCATGGGACTTCAATTCTAAAATTAACAAACGATAGAATTGGTGTCCCTTGATATCTTCCCTCTTTTATACTATTCTCCTCTTTGCCTCTCTTTCCCCACCCCTCGCTTACTATCCAAACTTTGCCTCTTTTACGAGTACATGCATACTATACAAGGAAGACCCATTCCAAAACCAACATAAAGTCCAATTGACCATTCACGAGTTATGGTGTCATCAAACTTGGCATCCTAAGTAACTACGACTACAGAATTCAACCAAAACCTTCATAACTACACCTGACACATTCACCACACTTTAAAAACTACAACGCAATACAAAATCAGCAAGCCAATAATTACTTGTAAAAAAGAATCAACCCGGACAAATGTGTTTTCCTAATAATTTGTGTCGCGGGATGGATGTGACGGCGGCGCTGAGGGGTGCGATAACGTAATTAGATGCATAGGCAAAAAAAATTGGTCGAATGAATTTGTACCTGTGGCAGCGCCGAAGAGAGAGGGAGGCAGAAGTGGTGGACTGCAGCGCGGCAGTGGAGGAAGGCAGTAGCAGCCAGCAGAGAAGTGGCAGCGGAGGAGGGCAACTAGAAGAGCAGTGGCGTGTGACGGGGCTACGGCGGTAGCGGCAGCGGAGGAGGGCAACCAGAAGAGCAGCGGCGTGTGACGGGGCTGCGGAGGAGCGCAACCAGAGGGGCTGCGGCGTTTGACGGGGTTGTGGCTTGTTTGTGTGATGAGAGAAAGAGGTAGCGAATCTGGTTATTGATCTACGTGCAAGCTAACTTTACGCCCCCTATTTTTTATCTCATAATTCCCGCCTAATTTACCCTATAATTTTTACCCACAAATTTTTCTATAAGTTTTCATACCCGCCTAATTAATCCGCCAATTTTTACCCTCTAATTTTTTTGATAAGTTTTCATGCCCGCCTAATTATCCCTCCAATTTTTTACCCGCTAAATTTTTTCTGATAAGTTTTCGTGCCCGCTAATTAACCCGCCAATTTTACGTCAATCTCCACGATTGTGAATCGTGTCTACATGATTAGAAAAAATTTATGTTTTTCATACTAATTCGTGCTTCCTAATTTTATGCCTGCTTTTTTTTTCTTTCTAAGTTTTCATGCCCACCAAATTAACCTGCTAAACTTTTTTCTAAGTTTGCATGCCCGTCTAATTAACCCGCCAATTTTTACGCCAATCTCCACGATTGAGTCGCGGGCTTTGACCATCATGAATCATCTGGAATATAAGTCAAGAGTTTGTATAATAACACTTGTATCAACGGTCATTGTGTACCGTTGACTTTTTGTCAGCACCCACCTCCTAACCCTTCCCCCCATCATCATGTCTACCCCCCGCTCCCCTTCCTTACCACCTTTCCACCATTGCACAATCCCCCACCCAACTTCAACTACCGATCGATCAACCCCACCATCTATACCACCCCTACTCATCATCCACCAACACCCACCCCCCCACATAAAGAGAAACATAAATACCCTGCTTGCCCTCCCCCCAACCACCAGACCACTACCATCAACTTTCCTGCACGGCCTAATTATTTGAAATTGGAGACTAGCCGGCCAGCATCACAGAAGAATTAAGTGCAGTGTTCTACGTGTGAGAAGGAAAGAAAGGAAATTGAGGGATGAGATAACTCTCAGTATTGTAGAGGTGGCTGGATTGGAAAATTTTTGGCTGCTACCCAGGTTGAAGGAATCTTCCTCCTACCTCCCATGTAGCGACAATTAATGGTTGTCAAATCTTTCTAGTGGCTTTTATTTAGTGACGCTAAAAAAGTGTAGTTAAGAGTTGTCACTGAAAGTGTTAACAGAAAAGTCACTAGAGACATTTAGTGACTATTAATTGTCACTATATGTGAGGTTGAAAGAAGATTCCTACAACCGGGGTAGCATCCAAAGTTTGTTCGGCTGGATTTCTATTGTTGCAGTTGGATTTACTAGAATAAATTAATATACCGACCATTATTACAATTGCGGTCGTCGAGCCTATCACCACCGTCATGTGCCTAATTTGTTGATGAAGCTCATGGTTGGGCGATCAGTGGGTAGTGGGCATGTGCCTAGCTAGTGGAGGTAGTGAGTATTGATTGTGGTGGTATAGTAGCGATTATTGTCGGTGGGCAATGAAAAAATAATCTGTGGGCAGTGGAGGTGGATTGGCGGTGATCGTGACTGAGGTGACTGCAATTTATGAGGTTGTCATTGCTGTTACTATTGTTGTTGTTGTATAGTAGTGGTCAATATATAAGACACTAAAATGGGCGTTATTATTTCAAAGATTAAAATCATAACTTCAACCAATTTGTTTGTGACAACTAATATTTGCCTTTAAGAAAAATTAAAAATCTTAAGAAATTAATTAGATTAAAACTTTGGAAGCATTTAGCTATCAATCGAATCCAAATAGATGTATCCATTGGCATAACAAACTTGTGCCCAGGGATCTTTGTTGCCGTTGGCATAACAAGACTTGTGCCCACGGGCCCTTCTATACCGTTGGCATAACAAGACTTGTGCCCACGGACCTTTCTGTACCGTTGGCATAATAACACTTGTATCTACGGACCGTTGTTACCGTTGGCATAACAACACTTGTACCCACGGGCCGTTGTTACCGTTGGCATAATAACACTTGTTCCCACGGGCTGTTATTACTGTTGGCATAATAACACTTATGCCTACGGGGCCTTGTGTACCGTTGGCTTTCTCGTCACTATAGAGCTCTTTTCTTGTAGTGTTGGTTTTAGCAAAATGAAAATTTTAAAAATCATTTTTATGTCTTTTAAATTCTGATTTTAATTTCTTTAATTTATATATATTTTTAAAGTTCTTATAAAAATTATGGGACTTATTTTGCTGCTGGAAGTAATTTTGGAAATTTATGGATTTTTATTGCATTTAAGAAAATTATTTTAAATTAAAAAATATTCAAAATTTCAAAAAATTCATATTTTGACTTTTAATAATGTTTTAAGCTATAAAAGTATTTTAGTGTAAATTATTATAAATCTTAGAGTGTCAGTACACGTTAAGGAGTGTATATGATTTTCGGTTAGGTTTGTCACGTGCGAGAAACGTTTTGAGTGCGTGATTTCAGAGAGAGTGGGTACGCAACGGGTAGTTGATATTAGGATTTATAGCATATTTGAAATAAATTATTTTCTGACAAATCGATTGCCAATCTAGGTTATTCAGAAAATATTGATCGAGGATTGGTAGCATCGCTTAGTTTGGACCGAGGTAAGGATTTTCTCTCTGAACCCTTCTCATCATTTCTAATGTCTGTGTTTTATTCTTAACTGTTTCAAAAATTTTGTGGAACTTTGGTTTTATAAATTTTTTATGAAAATATTTGGATATCATCCATGAAACCCTAATTCGAGCCTTATAGCGATCGTTTGAACTCCGGTTTCATTCTTCTCTATTTATTGATTCGATTATGGTAAAGCAGTTTCAATTGTATTTATATTCTTCTAAATGCTTTCATGACATTTTGCATTGGTGTGTTTTGGCAGAAGTTGGTGTTTGTTGGAGGATTCGGTGAATTGGTGTGGGCTAGTACCTTAATGGACTAGCCGGTGAATTGGTGTGGGCTAGTACCTTAATGGACTAGCCGGTGAATTGGTGTGGGCTAGTACCTTGATGGACTAGCCGGTATAAATATGCATATGTAAAGCGATCGAGCACTACCGGGGTGGCTTTGCTAGTGTACTGCTCATGTTCAATGTTTCTTGCTTTCTACTTTCTTGCACCTGTAGTGTTTTTGAAATGATTATTAATTTAAGGGATTGAGTTGATACTCACCCCTATGTTCATATTGAATTGACGATGTGGTTTTCTTTGAAAACCCTTTTAAAATTATCATTTGATTGTATATAGAAAATTGTTTAAATCGTTATGTTTCTCTATTTTAAAAGTTGTTCTTGGTTTAAATGTAAAATCATCCGTATCGTTTTCTTATTTTTAAATCTTTGATCGACCTTACTGAGCTCTCGAAAGCTCACTCTCCTTTGACTTCCTTTCTGCACATGATAGCCATCATTAGATTGAGGTTGTCTGCATAAATTAGATAAATTAGAGCCGAGCTAACTAAGGAATTTAAATTTAAGTTTAGTATTGATCGTTAGAATCCCTGCGTGGGTAAATATTATTCTTTAAATTTTTTTAGACTTAAACTTGGTATTTCAATTATGACAGTTGATTGAGAGTATAGTTTGATTGATAGATAGTTGCTCTGAGAGCTTGTTACATTATTTATTGAGGGTAAAGACATTATTGTCTTAGTGTTATCGATCGATTAAGTGTTAACATTTCAGAAAATTCTGGGATTTTACAAAAATAAATTTAGGAAATTTTTTCTTATACACTGTACTTTCACATGAAAAAGGCAGTAGTATAATTTTGTTTATCTTTTAGCTAAAAAAACAAGGTGTAAAGCGTAAACAAGTAAACGGGAGTGTAGATCAATAGATACTCTCATAAATCTAGCATAATTAATTTACAAAGGTTCTATACAATATGGTAGATAAAAAATGAAATGTATTAATAAACTTTGTTCGGAAGAAAAATTAAACCAATCTTTTTTCTATGGTTTCCTTATTTTACTGTTAATTCAGTTTTAAGCATTTTAAAGTTCTAAATTAGTAATATACCAACATACTAAGACTTTACTTCAATTATATTCGATAAAAAACTCTATAAATTGAAAAGAAACTCTCTCTCTCTCTCTCTCTACACACACACACACACACACACACACACATTTTCAATATACTAATCTATTAAGACTCAATCGTCATATTGAGTCCTAGTATTATTCTCGTGAAATTAATTAAATTTAACAATATGGACCTTATCAAATTTAAATCAAATGTTATATCATTATTTTGTTTTATAATATCAAAAATTATTTATATTTTTTTGGATCTGTGAATACTTATTCTCATATTAGAGTAAGCTTTTAGGGAATATAATTGTCAAAATTGAGTTTGATACATTAGTATATTTTTTAGGAAGAGACTTAGGCTTAGGTTATTTAAATATAGTTTTCAAATTATATAAGACTTACTAATATAGAAATTAACTAATCTAGAGATAAAGACCCATCCAAGATAATATTGACCTTTAGCGGCACTTTTGTATTTGACAAATAGTGTTTGAATATATTATTTCACTTTGAATATATAATGTGATGATAAGTGCTGATGTACTGCACAAAGAAGCTATTGTAGAATTTTATTTTAGAATTATGTATAAAACAAAACAAAGTTAGCATGGTTAATTCATATTTCAATTAGAATGTAAACTTTGGTAAATTTAAATATGAATCTTACTTAATACATATGTTGGTTAAAATTTTTTGTCAATGATTTCCTTAGTTACTCTAAGGTTTTACGCTATTCTATTCTGTCTCATTGGTTCAATATAAAAACATCATAATATGTAAGTTCCATATAAGATTTACTTTGGAAATTATGTAAGTTTAAAGCCTTAAGCAGAGCATGAGTTAAATTCAATTAATTTTATATTGAAACTTTTTTGAATAGATCTTTCTCTATTGTGTTTTATTGCGAGTAATCAAACTCTCAAACATTGTAAATTATGCATATATATATATATATATATATATATATATATATATATATATATATATATATATATATACACACACTAGTATGAAGTACGTGCGTTGCACGTGGATGTGAACGAAAGTAAATTTTTAAGTCATATTATTATCTCTTATGATCCAATGAATGTTTGGGAATCTTGTTTGCAAGATGTTGTACCATGATGAAAAGAAGAGCCAATGGAAAAATTGAAAGAGGCAATTTACATCTTTGTTGTAAACTATTAAAGTTGTTATGGTATACACTCAAGATGGATAGTTGTTTGGGCTTTCTTACTGATTGAGCAAAGAGTAAAAGACTAAGAGACATTACACTTGCGCATTATGCAAGAATGGTTTGGCATTAAATAATGGAACTCGATTGCACATGCACTCCTTCTCATTTTGCTATTCTTTATACTTCTTCTGCTCTTGCTGTGGCATATAGGTATGCATATATAGTACAGACTTTGGGGCATATACAATACTCTTTGTTCTTACATTTATAATCTTACTTTATAATTACAATACATTATAAGGTGCTTGGTAAATACAATTCCTTAAGGAAGTCACCGTACAAGTGAACTTAGAAGCTTGGTGAAGTTCCACCTTAATTTGCAAAGATTTCTCTTTGTGGTAAAGGTCCTTGTAATTTCATTTCAGCTTTAAGAATTACATCTTAGGAGGAAATCTTAACATGGAATCCTAGTTAACTCATAATCATTTTCGGAATTACCCAAGTGAGGCATAACAACCAGTTTCTTGACAAAGTGGTCTAAGCTTGATCCATTGTTCAATAACTCCAAGCATAAAAAATATATATCAGGAATATTCCATAAACACCAATTCATTATTATAATTATATCACACTCCCCTTGCCCTCAACAAACCAAAAACACAACTTACAAAAAAGAATAAGCCTATTTAACTACTACATGTTATCTGTCATTCCTTTGCGGTTAAGATGTGATCATGTATATTGTTTTGATTAATCCCTTTAGTCATCTTTTTTATTAATTAACAACCATTACTGAGAGAGAAGATTATGTAGTTGAAGAATAATTAAGCATACAAATTAGCTATGTTTCCATGAAAAGCTTTGCATTTGAGGTTCATAGCAAATACAAAACCATATACACCCAAAAAATGGCAACAAAAAATTCATACCCGATGAAGTTATTTTCTAACCATCAACTTTCCAACCAATTCCGTCAATTCTAGATTTCCCGGCTTGTAACTAATATGGATGTCGAAAAGATCGATTACTTTGATTCTCACAAGTAAAACCGATTTGGGTGTGTCTCAGACTCTAATAGTGTTCATAGAGAATGAACCCACCAAGCATGGAGGAAAATCCAGAAGAAAATACGGTCAACCATTGAAGTACAACCATAAATGCGAAATTCAGAGCACGCGGCTTCGAACTGCAATAACTGAACTGATTTTCGGTTCTAATTCGCGCCATACGTTACCTTCCCTTTCTTTTTCTATTCTTTTCTTTTCGTTCGTTGGTTCCTTTTTTTTTTTGCTGCTTTTTCAACGCCTTTTTTCTTAATTAATTTTTCACGCTTCAACTTTTTTTAGTTGTTGTTTTTTTTTTGCCAGCATATTTCAATTTCTTTGTTTTGTTTTTTCTTTTCAATTTTTAAGTACCCTAATTAATTCTTTACTTTATTTTTCCTTCAAGTTAAAGAGATTCCTTTCTTTTCTTTTATCTCTTTCTCACAACACCTTTCATTTCCTAATGTATAGATGTGGATTACATTCATCATTTAATATTCATTTAACAACAACCACATTAAAAAGAGAGTAATTATGGAAGGGTAGGATTGTTATTGGAGTAATTAATGAAGGGCATACTTGGCCAAATTGATTTAAAACATTGGTACTTTTATAGGTAGTATATATATATATATATATATATATATATATATATATATATATATATATATATATATATATATATATATATATATATATATATATAACAATTGACAATATTTTTTGGGTAGAACCACGCGACCAACAAATTCAAAGGTATGCAAATATTATTTTATATATGATCCCTATGTTACAATTAATTTAAGTTTATTGAATCCACATCTACGAGTGGTGATTTGGATTTTTTACACTAAGCACTACACTTAGTAGCGGTTAGGAGCTCACTCGGACCGAAGGTATCTTAAATAGCGAAGGTATTCAGGAAAATGGGGGGGGGGGGGGGCAAAGCTAAACGTTACTCTTACTAGCGATTAGATGGGGAGTTGGAGATGATGAATATTTCACATGGGGGAGTGTGCATCTTCATGATCCGTGTGACCTACAAAACAGCTATAACAAGACTCAGCCCTTTTTCTCTGTGTTTTCACATCGAGAGTTATTAGCTAGATCAGACTGGTAGCATGCTGAGAATCCTGTGAGGCATTTACTTATTACAGAGATGGTGCGATTTGCATTTTCATTTTCCAACAATATCGATCTATTTAAACCGTGATCATGAGCAAGTGCATAAATATGATTGGTAGTAGAACACCAATTTTCCTATGGTGTAGCTTGTTACATGGGTGATGAGTGGGAGCTATCGATGAAATGAAAAAGAATCCCTTATCAACCACCATCTATTCCAGCTGTGTTCGGGCGGGCGGGCGGGCGGGGGGGGGGGGGGGGGTTATTGTTTATTTTATAGTGTTAGATATGGATTAGCTACACACACACAACATAATGATAATAAAAAAATTGTATAATATATAATTTTAATAATCAAATTATAGGAGAATTTTTTTATTTTGATAAGACCGCATGACCAACAAATTAAAGTGGCTATATCGCATATATGAGATTTTGAACAAAAAACACACATGTATTAGAAGGAAAATGGTACAATTAAATCAAATAATTCTTAGGTACTATATTTGAGAATATCCAAACCTTTAAGATGCAAAAATATATCTGTGTAATTCTACAAAACTAACTATAAACAATTTCGTTTCTACATAAGGCCCTCACGATCAATAAAAAGACTTTTTACTTATACTTAATTAAATATTCAGGAAAATAAGACAAATTAGTAAATCTTAGACAAGTTATAATGCAATTGATTGTAACTATGAGTCGTGATTACTGTGCGAATTCAATAGCAAGTGATTTATTAACGCTTTCCCTATAATATTAGCTTAATATTATAATATTTGTTATCATTTCCAAGCTCATTATAATTATAGGTATAACCTGACATATTTTGGTATATAAAGGTTGTACTATGTTGTGATAAGCAAGTATCATTCATGAGAAAGCATACTTAGCAGATATAAGAACTATAACTTGGTGACAAATAATAGTCATAAAAGAAGTAGAAAATAATTTCAACACTCCGGAATAAGACATGTCACCATAATTATTTGAATGTTTTCATTAGTAGCAGTTTACAAGAATTAAAAAAAAACACATATATGCAAAAATATTGGATATTATGTGGTCGTTCTGTTAAATTTATTTTGTAAAAAGCAATAACTTGTTTGAAATAAGCTAGATACATACGTCCTATTAAATTTGAAATGTAACTTTATTTCTTTTAGATTTCTATTTAAATGTTATAATAACTTCAGGAACATGCATATATAATACCTTAAAACCCTCTGAAGTTCGAAAGGTAAACGTGATAGCGTAACCATCTTTAATTACAATTACAATAGTATTTGCTATTTAGATCTATGTAGGACATGCATGTTCTATTCTACTATTTTAAGTGTTAAGTTAATATTCATTTGAAATACTACTTGACAACTTAAAACAAAAGCATAAAGAAGACAAGTAAACAAACATGTGTATTCAAATATATCATAACAATTGCATGCAGCCTAATAAAACAAAAAATGTTATTTAATAATCGTAAGTTAGAAGTAACCCAAGTGAATTCATTATTTAATATTTTACTTAAGTTATTTGTTGATTAATTTAGGTACTAAAGTTATTTTTTTTTAAATTAAGATATATTTTATAAGATAAATATTTTTTGTCTCACGCTATGTAGTATATATATATATATATATATATATATATATATATATATATATATATATATATATATATATATATGCTCTTTTTAAAATTTTATGATATACGATATTTCATAAACTGGCCTAAACTTTGCTCGAGTTAGTGGAATAATTTAAGTGAAATAGTTTAAGAGTACCCTCCTAATACTTGAAGTCAAATGTGAGAGACCAAAAGTAAACCAATGACCTACTTCGATGTATCCACTTGATCTCTCAAGTAGATGAAATGTACTTGGATCTTGGAAGGATGTCAACGGAGGACAAGCACATGCGTGCAACTTGCTCAAGTGTGCACTGGTCCAAAACCTCATACTGCTTCATGGCTGCCCGCAAAACTAGATCAGAATGATCATGGTTGAGTTGGAAAAGCCAAACCATGGTTGACTTGTGATGAGGTGTATCTGGGTATAAACTATGGTTGACTCATGGTTGACTTGTGATGAAGTGTATCTGGGTAGCAACCAAAGTCTTGGAATTTTGTCCTGATAAGAATTCCTATCTATCAACTATTTGACCCTCTGCAATGTACGCAAACTGACAAACATTGGGAATCCCATTAAAAGTTTGGTAACTTAAGCCAAATTAGGTAGAATTCCAGAAAGGAAATTGGGGGATTTCACCAAATTCTGCTAGCCCAAGGTAGACCAAATGAACGTGGTCGGACCTTTACACCATCTAGTCTGCCATTATCACTTTGCGAGGACGTGATCCCCGCTGCTCACGACCATAAAACCCAAAATTGTAAGGCGAAAAGTTACTCTATCTGCTTACTTGGGCTTTAGACTAAATGAAGAGAAGAAAAATAATGGTACTCATAATGGAGTTCCCTCGGAAAATAATTTTATCATGTAGGTCTGGTCAATGCTGCAATCTTCAGGATGAGAGAGCATGTATCTGAGATTCATGTTACAGAGCCCTGGTGAAAAGAAGGCATAAACTAGGTACAATCATGCAAGTTGTCTAAAGGGTGACCTCGGTCTGGCTAGATAACCTCCAGGTTTTGGTTGAGTAAAGTAAGGCACACTTCGGAACCATATAATGGAGCGAAATTTAATGAAGTGGTGCCTGAGTATAGCATTTTTGCATGGCAAACAACGTAAGTAAATAGAAACATGCTGCTTGTACTATTAGACTGTACGTAAATGGCTTGATGAAATCTACTCAAAACCATACTGGAAGGGAGAACCTCAAAAAGTTTCACTGACTTGATCAGGAGATAGCCATTTTCTACGAGCAATAGCTGCGGCTGAGCTCGTGTATGAACTCTAGTCAAGTTCTGAAAGTTCGACTCATTTAAAGCTTGTATAAACGAGTCAAGCTTAAGGGCGAATAAAAACTGAGCGCGGAGCCTTTTACAAATTCAAGCCTTAATAAAAGCTCGTTAATGAATCCGGCTCAAGTTTGAGCTCGAGAAAAACCTATTTACCCGTTAAACTCAACTAACATACATAAATCATTCAACATTTATTTAGCAGCACAAATTCTATGTACTCCCATCTACTGTTATAATATGATGATGATGATGCTACTAGAGTGGTGAAAGAAACTAGCTCGGCCTATGACCACTAGTTACTTTCCCATTCAAGCGCAAAGCCAAGGCAAACAATATGGTAAGCATGCTGCTGAGGACTTGTCCAATCTTTGTTCAAAGTAAACTAGGTCTGTGTATGATATACTTGTGTTGTATAAGCCAAGTATATATTCTAAGGACAATCAAGGCACCCATCTTCATCCAAATGATCCGCGTACGGACTACAAGTGCCTGTATCATATTTGACTCTAATGAATGTGTCCAAATGGGACTAAATTGATCAGAAAGTGACTGCGAAAACCTCAGTTGTCGGTTCATGAGCAATAGCTATGCCAACTCCCTCCGGTTGATCTCTCTATAAACGTCTCCATTCTCTAGTCAAATTCAGTGCAGATTGATCATTACATAGATAGACTTCGAAACATGTTTTCGTTCAGTCGGTTAGCAGAGATGAAGGAAGCTAAAACTAATGGCAGCCTTTGAGTTTCATTAAGTAAAGCCCACGGCCAAAGAAAGAGAATAATTCAGAGCAGGTTCCAATACTAGAAAAGTAGAACAAATTGACCTTAGGAGGAGCCCCACAAAAACTAAAGAATATAAAAGTATGACCATGGTGTCTCAACCCAGATCTTTCCAAGTCTCTGTAGAAATCAACTTCTCATGAAATGAGCATTACGTTTCGAAAATCTAGTTTTATCAGCTCAGCACCACTGAATTCCATTAACGAGAAGCCTTAAAAGCCCATCCTTTATGCAACAAAACCATTCAGATGATAAACATGGCATGTCCAACATGCAGTTGGACGCACAAGACCGCCAGAAACTCTTGCATCGAGTAATTTTGGAATTTCATTAGTTTTTAAAGAATCTGTGTCCATTCCAAAGGGCTGCGGGAGCGCCCCAAAGCTCGTCACCGATGCCATTGCTGTTAAAAACTGGATAGAGTCATCGAACAAAATATGTTCTAGCTGGGCTTTGCTAACCAAAAAGGTTATGCTTTTCATACAATGTACAAACTCGCAAAGGAACGCGTTCCATTTTGTTTACACGTTGGAGGCCGTATATATGTTAGACGAAATAAGCCATCGACCTAAGTAGATGTAGGACAAATTTTGTACTGGTTTTTCAAGATCGTTGACAGGCTGAATCCGAAATATTGCTTCCTATTCCACTCTATTTATTGACACTAGTGTAAGACTACGTTGCATTATCAAAGTTATTGCATTTGTTTTGTCATCTACGAAGGAACAGTATTATCAATATATATTTACATGGTTATCTCATGAAAGGGGTCGTATTAATTTTTAATGGGGTGAACATACATTTAGGCTTTAACATACCAATTAAATCCAGTGGAGGAATATGGGTAAGCAAAGTACTTATGCGTTCAACTAACAAGAATTGATAAACTGCTTCTAATACATTGCAAAGTTAATTTTTTTTTTGGGAATAGACAAAAATACACTGCATTATCTATATCTATACTACTTATAAAAGTACGAAGGTGTAAATTATTTTTTGGACAAAATTATCCTTACAATTTTCTTTAGTACCATGGTTGACCTTGATTGTAATCATTCATTAATTAATGTCATGGCCCCCCAAAAAACGCTTCATCTATCCATGCTAGATGCATGATTTCTTTCTCAAAGTTATTACCAAATGCTAGATACATGAGTCTTCTCCTTAAATTAATTGCAACCCTTCAACTTTCAGTCAACCATTCAAATTTTTTAGTAGCAAACATGTATCTACATTTATACTCTCTATAGATTGACTTAGTTTTGTCATCGAATTGTAAAATTGAATTACACCTAAGTTCAATCTCTTCCATGTATCTCACACCTCCAAAATAAATGTCGGCAACATCAATCTATTCCCTTCTCAATTTCATCTTATTCTCTTTCAAGAATTATTGTAGCAAAATTCTAATGATTGAATCTTGATCTCCACTACATCAATTTGACACATGGTTAAAGAGAATTACATCATACAATGATTCTCTTGACACTTTCTTCGTACCTTTTTTTGAAACTCTTTTGCTACTGCAGTAATTTGCACAACTTCTGAATATGTAAAATAGTTATATTAGTTAATGTAATAATATTGACTACAAAGAGAAATAAAAATAGATTTGGCCAAAAAATTTTACAACTGTTTGCTATCTTTAAAGCCTTAAAAAGTTCCTCATTGTGTCTTCTAATGGATATATTAACATCCTAAAAAATGTACATTAATACTCTTATAATTAAAACCACCTTATTAGCTCAGGAATTATAACAATCATCAAGATTTTTAACTTGTGACTATCGAAGAACTTTACCTAATTTTTTTTGTGAATATATAACACGCATTTATCAATAAGCAAGACAAATACATCTTAATTTATACTAAAAATACTCACGCTAATAGGCAGATTACCCTCTTCATTTGGACAATCTCTATAAGTAGCATGAGATTTACAAACATCTTTGTCATCATTCATTCAATTTTGAAAGTTTTGAGCAGAACACCTATGGATTGTACTGAATTAGCAATATAATACCAACATTAATTTTTAATAAAAAAAAAAAACAAGGACTCCCCATGTTCTAAGTTACTCAAAGTGATACATTCCTGAAAGTAGGCCTTAGACCTCATTTTCTTGTTGTCTAAACCAATTAAAGGTGACCAAATAGTACACCAAGTTTACCCTAGATTACAATCATGGGTTGAAGCATTTTATTGTAAAGGTAATAAAGAGAAAATACGTGCCGAATATGCAAAGTCTTGTAACTTTGTACCACCAAACTTTATTTCAAAATAAGATTTTGTGTGTCGCATACCATGACTTTGAGATCTTAATTTGAACGAGAAAAAAATGGTATTTTGCTCACATAATAGAGACATAAATTCGTTTTTGAAATTTATATATACTTATATGGCTTTCACAATGTCGTCTGAAACTGAGAATGGTAATCTCCATTTAAGGAATCTCATTGTCAATCTATTTGTAACTTTGTTCCTTGCTTACCTATGGATTAACCTATTTCTAGCATGAAAGTAGGTTACATAACTCTAAATTTTTTGCTTTTTTTTTAATCTATTTTGATTAGAACGATTATCCTATTTATAAATGCAGATATACCAACAAAATATCGCACTCACGCAAATAGTAAGTGTTGCATGTTGTCCACGTATTTGGGTACACAAATTTCCTGAAGAGAATGCAGTGAAAGAAATTCGAGCCCGTTACGACCTAAAGAGAGTTTGATAAGATTAAAACAGTTTTAACTTTGTTATGACGAAATAAATGAAATCAATAATTTCTTTGTCTAGCACACAATAGCACTATATATATATATATATATATATATATATATATATATATATATATATATATATATATATATATATATATATATGTTAGGAATTTATGAGTAATGGTAGATAGCATAATTAGAATGCCTGGTGGGATGACATGATGAATATAATTGATAGTTCAGTAAACTTACATTACATGAATTATGTGAAGATTGCTTGAAGACTTGTAGTTTGCACTTGTCATATGGACATTTTAGTGAAGTTTTAAGCTTTAAATATGAATGAACCCGTCCAAAAATAAAATTCATTTCCTTCGATACACTTTTTCTCTTTTATCTTACAATTTTTACAGCCTTTGGAGCTTCTACAATGAAGTAAAACTCTAGCAAAAGCAAGATCCTAAAAATAATGTCATAGCTGTGTTTATTGCTTTTACAGATATAATATGATTTCAGGTAAAGGAAATCTAACATCATTTTCTGCGAGGGTGTGCATTTGCATGGTGTGCATTTCCATAAACACACGTGCTTTTATCTAGTTAAAAATAAACGGAGAGAACATTAAGATTAATTTATTATTGCGTTGGACATTTATATTGAGCTTGTGTCATTATCTACTGAAAATAGTTTGTACAATTTAATGGCTTAGCGACCATTATAACTACAGGTTAGTTAGATTTTGAGTATTATCAGCTTGTTATACAGGACGTAATTAAATAATTTCATCAGTTTATACTTTGTTGATTGTGCTTCTATGTAATTAGCTATGATACTCATGCAATAAATGCACTCACTTTGGGCACTTGCTTTTTTCTTTTCTTTCTTTCTTTCTTTCTTTTTTATGGAAATGATAGAGCTCTTTAATGCGATATGTAAACATCAAGGCATACTTACCGAAAGTTTTTATCTAATAACATGCTAACATTGGGTAAAAGTTGTAACATCTGCTATAACTTATAAAATAGGGTTAATTATATCTAACACCTTCAAACATAATCACGTAACGGCTTACACCATAAGCTTCATTTTTAGTAACTCATACTATAAAGTTTTATGAGTTTGATACCTAACACCCCTGACCAGTTTCTGGCCAAAAAAAAACCCCATAATGGTTTTTTGACCCCCAATCTCTCTCTCTCTCTCTCTCTCATCTTCATCTTCTACCTTCCAGCTTCACCAACACATCGATCTCCAGCCCCATCCGGCCATCCTCACCCCTATCTTCAATGCTACCACCACACCGACAACCACCACCACACCCCCCATGGACCACCACCTTCACAACATCGCACAAACCAACGCCATCGCCATCCACTGCCTTCACCAATCACCATACCCACCAACCACGGCCTCTACTAATCAGCATACCCACACCCTCATCTCCAACAGCACACACCCACACCACACACGTGACGACCACCTCACACCACATGAACCACCTTTACACCATCCTAAAAACCAAAGCCATCACCACCCACTGCCTCCACCAATCACCATACCCACCACCATAATAAAAAAAAATGGAATGTACAAAGAATAAAAAAATGGAATTAACTAATAATTATTCACACCCAACTTCACTAATTAATGAAGTCCATAAGAAAGGACATACCAGAAAAATGTGGGAAGGTACGTAAAAAGTTCATACGAAAGGCACAACAAGAAATCTTTGGCATGGGCAACAGAACTATTCAGATAACAAACATGGCACACAAAGTAACGCTATTGGATCCATGACCTTTAAAACATTTTGCCTTCAATAGTATCGTTGCTATAATAACCAGTATCAACTCAAAGGGCTGCATTCAAGGTCCAGCACGACAAACACCAAAAAGCCCAACGTAGCATGCCATCAAGGAAAACTAGCAGAAGCTAGACATGCCATATCTGCAAATAAGCACATTCCATTTCATATACAAAATGCTTCTTGCATACTCGAGTTCTAAGCACCAGAAGGCTAACTAGTGATCACTAACTCACAGACAAGTGAGCCATACCAAACTAAAAGGCTACGAAGAGAATTAGCCATGCAAGTAGCCTGATCCAAACAAATTGACTTCAAACTAAATTTGAACTCAAACTCGCATTTCTCAAGGCCAATACAAACTTTTCCCATTGGCATTAAGCAGATGCTCAACTCAAAGCAAGATTGCTTCTAGCTTTGGAATAAAGAGGTTAACTTCCGCAAGCCATGCACTCCTCCCTATTCTGCAATGAACATACAACCCGAGCAGTGCTGGCATCAGCCTCATCGCCCAACCGGTTAGCATTTCCCTGTTTTGCCATCAAAGCAAGAAACTGTTATGAGAACACCGTCCAACCAGAGGAATAACTCATCGGATATTCAAAAAGCAAGTGAGTAAGTGTATGGATTACTTTGTTTATGATGGAGGAATCAACAGTGAATTTGATTGCATCAGCTGCAGCACGTGTTCTTAAATAATACATCCCCGTTTTCAAGCCCTTCATGTACAGAAATTGAAACACAAATGAATAAAACAATAGAAGACACCTAGTATCACGTAGAATGAACACGGTTTATTACCCTTGATATGGAAATATGCTAGTAAAGGTGCAATGTAGATATTTGAATTTGGGCGACAAAGACAATGTTAACTATGAAAAGCGGAGGGACCATTCACCAAAGGAATAGAAAGGCACCGAATGGCCATTAGCTTCTGATCAATGTCCTCTCAGCTGTCCCATTAAACATCACACTCTTACCAACATAACAGATAACTATCCCCGCTAGTTACACCGTAATTTTCACTATTTTGCCACTAACGGAAGTAAGGGATAAATTGTGTTACCCCAGAAGACATGCTATCACATAGAATTTAGTACCTTAGACCAAGTATAGAAATGCAACGATGTAAGTTTCCCAGGATCAGGTTGATCCATGTGGATATTCAAGCTCTGACTCTGATCGATATAGCACCCACGATCAACAGCCATGTCCACCAATGTCTTTTGCTTGATCTCCCACACAGTCCTGACATGTTATGATACTTTCAGCGCGTTGACAGAGACACTAAATCATATGAAAACGGTCAATATTTTACTTTTTTTATCCATACTTGTAAATAGCTTTTAGTTCTTCAGGGATCTCAGGGATTTTCGAAACAGAGCCATTGTAGTACACGATGTTGTCCTTGAGAGCAGGAGACCAAAGACCCATTTCAGATAAGTCACGAAGGAGGTGCTTGTTCACCACAACGAACTCACCGCTGTACACACACAGCATTAAAAATTGGGCAAGTCGCTCTAATAAGATAGTGTATTAAGCAAACCTTAAAACTCTGCGACTATAGATGTTGGAGGTGTAAGGCTCAAAACACTCGTTATTGCCAAGAATCTGGCTGGTCGAAGCGGTTGGCATAGGTGCTACGAGAAGGGAATTCCTTACTCCATTCTTTGAGATCTTTTCCCTTAGAACAGCCCAATCCCATCGATCTGATGGTGTCACACCCCACATGTCTACCTGAAGAATTCCCTGAAAAGAAAAAATTATGAAGAAACATGTAAAGAATAGAGAAGCACCATCGAATCTCTCAACGCTGAATAATCGCATCTAAGGGAAAACCTTTTTATCGCTAACAAAAAGTCAACAAAGGTATCGCTACTATTTACTGCAAAGTGCAAACTTTTCCCTTGTGGGAATGACTCTAAGAAAACTCAAGTTTAGATAACCAAGAAGTACAAACCTTGCTCACTGGACTCCCACAATATGTCTGATAGGTACCATCTTCTGCAGCCAGCTCAGAAGAAGCTTTGAGAGCATGATAGTATATTGTCTCAAATATGTCTTTGTTTAATTTTTGGGCCTTCATCAACAACCCAAAAACATAAGTCCAGATGAACCAAAAGGAAATATTTTTCAAACCTTCGAAGTTTGAACCAAGCAAATGTACCTCGGGTGAATCAAATGCCATACCAAGCAAGATAAAGGTATCAGCAAGACCCTGAACACCAACACCGATTGGTCTATGTTGTAAATTTGACCTTCTTGCATTTTCAACTGGGTAGTGATTTACATCGATGATTTTGTTGAGATTTTTAGTAACCATTGCAGTAACCTGTAAGAGCAACACATTGAAGGAAGAGATACCATGGACCAAAGTTTTAGACTATTGCATTAACCGTCTAATAACAGACAAACAAGAAGCTTGATAAGGTATATATGAAATATCAGACAAGTCATATACTTCTCCATGTAATACTTGTGTAAGCATGTCTTCAGCAAACTCTATTTCCCGAAAGAGAAACTAAATGGAAAAAAAAACCTTGTCAACTGATCTCCAAAAAATCTCAAGGTCCACAAAAACAAACCTCAGCTAACTTAGAAAAATCAAAGTATCGATTCTTAGAATCTCGACTTCCAACCAGCTTGGATGGTTGTGACTCTATCGCAATCCCCTATAAGAAGCAAAGTATGAATGTTTCATGTAAGAATCAGGTCAAGGCAAAAAACTGCGGCTTAGAAGTAAAAGAAAAATCCAAATGACTAACCTTCTCCCTGACATATCGTGGTAGAGCAATGGATGCCAGGTTACAAACTGCAGTTTCAGTTGGGCTTGAAAACTCAATGATCTCAGTGCACAGGTTTGATGACTTAATGGTACCCAAGTTCTGCTGGTTACTTTTCCTGTTGCAAGTATCCTTGAAGAAAACTGTAAGATTCAGAACAACAAAAGAGAGTGTGAAAATGAATAATCCTAAGATTTGAAATACCTTGAAAAGCATGTAAGGAGTTCCCGTCTCAGTCTGTGAATTGAGAATCTCGAACCAGAGTTTCCTAGCAGAGACAACCTTCTTTGCTCTTCCCTGTATTCAAAACCACTAGTATTAAGTTATTCACTTCCAGAATAAGTGTACCATGTTTCTTCAATCACACTCAAACTAAAGGCAGATGGTCAACTTCACCTCCTCCTCATATCGAGAGTACAGTTTCTCAAATTCCTCTCCCCAACAATCAGCCAGACCGGGAGCCTCGTTGGGGCAAAACAAGGACCATTGCTTATCACTTTGAACTCTTTCCATAAAAAGGTCAGGGACCCAAAGAGCATAAAATAGGTCACGAGCCCGGTGTTCTTCCTGTGTGAAAAAATGAGGTACGACATATTTACTAACATAATTTCAGCCTCAATTGTTCTTTTTGTGGTAAAAAAACATTTCAATGGTTGAGTGAGTCTGCTTTTGCATCTGATGCCCAGAAATCTTGGTTTAACAACAAAAGTTTGTATCTTGGAGCTGAACCTTTATACCTTTCCGTGATTCTTTCTAAGATCTAGAAACTCAAAAATATCAGCATGCCATGGTTCCAAGTAGATGGCAAAAGCACCTACAAAAAGCAGGCAAAATAGACGTTATGCCAAGGGTTAGCACACAATGAACTGCGCAATATAAATAACAAATGATAAACTCAACAAACAGCCATCTATATACAACTGTTCTCATGGGAGAACTAGATATAGTATAGTACCCTTCCTCTTGCCTCCTCCTTGATCAACGTAGCGTGCAGTGTCATTATAGACTCGAAGCATTGGAACAATTCCATTAGAATTCCCATTCGTTCCATGAATATAACTTCCTGTTGCACAGATATTATGCGCAGAAACACCAATTCCTCCTGCCAACTTGCTGATAACAGCACACTCCTTCAGCGTATCATATATACCATCAATACTGTCATCTTTCATGCACACCAGAAAACAGCTACTCAACTGTCAACAACATCACACAAGAGTACATGAGCATCTAACAAATCATGCGACATAGCTTTTAATCATGGTAAGCATCTACCATACTTGGGGCCTGGGGGTTCCTGCATTGAAAAGTGTGGGGGAAGCATGAGTGAACCAACGTTGAGACATCAGATGGTACGTCGTAATAGCGGAGTCAATGTCATCCTTGTGAATGCCAACAGCAACCCTCATTAGCATGTGTTGCGGCCTTTCCGCAACTTCTCCATCAACTTTCAACAAATAAGACCTTTCAAGCGTTTTGAAGCCGAAGAAATCATAGTCAAAATCTCTGTCATATATTATCTCACTGTCCAAGCGAGCAGCATTCTGAAAAAAATATAGCATCCAAAAAAATTCAATGATTATACCAATTCAAGTCTGACTAAATAATTAAAGGTCTGAACAAAGATAAAATGATAACCAATGCTTGACCAGGATAGGAAGAGTGCACAGTTTCTAATCTTTGGTATCATTTCATAGTTTGTCTCTATCCAATTCATCCAAACATCCAGGCCTAGAGAAAAGGAAATTTCTTTTAAACTACAAGTTCAATACAGTTGTTAAGCCACGAGCCATCACTCCTTGTTAAAACATGATATACATTATTGGGTCCACTCACTAACAGCTTAAACAAATGGTAACTTATCATGATATCAGAGCTCTCATTGTGCAAGGCTCGGGTTCGATCCTTCCCGCTTGCCTTTTTAGTCCCCCTTTATTGTAGTGCAATCATTTATTTGTGCACTTGGTGGGGGTGCACTTTGATTCATTTCTCCAGTGCAATGCGATTGCCCGTAAGGGAAAATGTTAAAGCGTATACACAACATTGTTGGGCCCATGCTCGAATGGCTTAAATTTTCAGAATTTAACACTTTTAGGTCCACAATATGAGCTCTGATATGTAGACTCAGCTTTCCATTGTTCTTCTCTCTCTCTCTCTCTCTCTATATATATATATATATATATATATATATATATATATATATATTTTCTTTTCTCTATAATGAGATCCCTACCCCAAGGTTCCCTCCAATTGTTTATTTCGCAATTGGTAGTGGTGCACCTTGATTTGTTTCTCCACGTGCAATCGGATTGCCCCTAAGTGGAAGAGTTAAAGCATACACACATTTGTTGGGCCCATACTCTAATGACTTATGCTTTTAGAGCAGAAGACAATCTAACACTGCTTAGGTCTTTTAGGTCCACAATATGAGCTCTAATATGTAGACGCAATTTTCCATTGTTCTTCTCTATGTTTAAATTTTTTTTTCTTTTTCTCTGTGATGAGATCCGTACACCCCACCCAAATAAAAAGCAAAAACTTGCATCCTCCGTTTAATAATGCATCAGATAATTACGTATCAAAAAAAATTAATGCATCAGACAACTAGAAAACTCATTTTCTAGCACTTTTACCATAACATACACAGGTATTATTAGTACGTATATGCTTTTGCTCATTTACAAATATGTAGATAAGTGAATACCTTCATGATAATTTCATAGACATCATCAGCAACAAGAGAAGCCTTCTGTCCGGATCTTTTATTGTAGTAAGAGTACATTACTCTGATTCTGCACTCATAATGACCAACTCTTCATAAAGGTATTCTTCAAATCACAAGACAACTAAAGGGAAATGATAACTGCGAATGGCGGGGGATCTGAGATTTATACTTAGAGTGGCCAAAGTCAAGTAAAACAGATAAAAACAACTTCAATGTAGTGTGCTAGATTGACAATGTCGACAAGAAAAAAGTTTCATATTTGATGTGATAAATGCAAAATGATAGACCTCAACATTAACTATATGGTTTCAAGTTGATATAAAACCCCCCATATTGTCCAAGGTACACCAAGCGTAAGTAATAATCACGTGGAAATTTTTCACCGGTGCTAACATCCTTACTTGGAAACTAATATTTGGGCTCAAGTTGTAGAATTTGAGCTCCACTTTAGTTTTTAGTGACACATTTTACATCATTTATGCTACATTCAATGACAAATGCGAAGTTCAAATGGTTAAAAATTGCAACTCACTAGAAGATCACAATGTGCAATGATTGGCAAAAGGAGACAATCCAAATCTCAAACTTCTTAGTTAACTAAAGGATATCAAGCTAACAGATCATGCATAACTAGGTTTTCTACCTCAGATCCTTGGGACTAGTTACAGAATATGTCCAAACTTTTTATTTTTTAGCCTTCTTCTCAAATTTCCCTATTAACAATTTAAGTTTTCAAGGAGTCATATCCTCTCTAACAATTTAAAACAGTTGAAGTTAGAATTGTAGATCATCTTGCACATGAAAAGAGGAAAACAAGGTCGCTAGCCTTAAAAGTTGAAGGCATGGTGTGAAAAAAGGCCTTTTCCGATCTATCTGGTTATGACAGAGAAAAAAACAAGGGAACAAGAGGGAAGAGAATAAAGCAGTACTTTTTAAATGAAAAAATGGGAGGATAGAATGCTAATTCAAAAGCTTAAAGAATGAAGTGGGGCCATTATTACATTCAAAAGGTCAACTTGATTCAATGAAAGTTTAAGGAGTGTATGGTCAACTTCAATTGTCATACCAAATAATAAGGCCCGGGTATTAAAATTGCCCAGGCCACTAACTTCAATTTCTTACCAAGTTTCCAGACCCAAGTACATAATCTACTTCTTCAAAGAATTTGCACGGTCGAAGGCCTAGGTCATAGCTAGCTCCGCTCCTGATAACCGCGCTCCATTTTCACATTTGGTAGCTATGCTACAACGTATGTATCTAAGCGACCCAGGCAGTGTGCAAGTGACAAAAAGCAGAGTTATCATAGCAATGTAAGCACTCACGTCTCCGAAAACAACTTCTTGGTTTTCTTGTGCAAATTGGAAACAGCAATTCTCGCAGCCAACTGCATCACAAAACAATTCAACATACATAAACAGAGCGATCAATCGAAACCAATCAATACCGAGAAAACAAATCCACTACCAAACATCAGTAAAACGCTTCAATTAACATTTCAAAAACCATTAAAAATTTCCAATCCTCAAAGGGATCGCGTACTGATGCATAATCGGGGTGGTGGGTGGTCATGGCCGCAGCCGTCTCGGCGGCCAACTCATCGAGCTGGGTGGTAGTGACGCCCTTATAGACCCCAGCACAGACCTTCTGGGCAACCAGGACAGGGTCACAGTGCTCGGCACTGAGCCCGTAACTCAGTTTCTTCAGACGGGCTGTGATTTTGTCGAAGTGGACGGGCTCTTGGCGCCCGTTTCTCTTTATCACGTACATTTTGCGGTTCGAAAGTGGGTGATCAATAGGAGGGGAATTTCGTCGAACAGGTGGTGGGCATCTTTGCCATAGAGGGAGCCTATAAATACAGCGATCGAAGTGATTAAGAAGAGTGCATGGGAAGGAAGTGTACAGGAGAAGGAAGTGGCAGGGGTTTGAATTTTGCAACTCCCGAAGTAGGTTTCTGGTTTTTCCGATGTTTCCCGCCAATATATGGCTGAAAGGGGTCGGTAAAAGTGACACGTGGGCTTTCTAAGAAGAAGATCGTAATGGGCGGTAAATAAAAAAAGTTACTCAGCAGAGCGGTGAAGGTAAAAAACAAAAAAAAAAAGAAAGGCAATTAGGACGCGATGCGGTGGTAATAATTAGCTAGTAGAAAATGGAGGTTTTACTGTATTATAAATCAACTTAAAGCTATTGTTGGAAGAATCAGCTACGTTTGGCGAAGCTTGCTTCAAGTACTAGTCGAACGCTCTTGAAGGTGTTTGGTGACATATGCTAAGACTAATCTTAATTGTCAAAGAAAGCGTCGAAAGCAAAAATGAATTTTTGTAAGGTAACGAGAGTATGATATACCGTAGTAATATTTTACCTGGTTAAACATAATTCTAAAAAGTGTGTTTATCTGGAATCGGCACTTTTTTTTTCATTGTCACTTCTTAGCTTTTGGCGGCTAATTCCAAACACTTTTATGCCTATGTAGAACCAGATTTAATGATCATCTCAAAATCAATATCAAGAACCCTCAGTCATGTAAGGAAAATAAACACAATGAAAGTATCAACTCGAGAAAATTGATGCAGAAATAGATGATAAATGGTACTTAAAACTAATGAGAGCATGCCAAAAAGTATTCTGCAACCCAGCCGAGCATAGTTATCAATATTTTATCGGTACCGGCCAGTACGTAACACTTTTATTTTGTATTGTTATGGTATTCTTTTATATTTTGTACCAGTCAAAAAATTGCTCTGCATCGGTAGTACCGACCGGTAATGATGATACCGACTAAGATAATGTGTTTTGTACTGGTTCTTAAAGAATTTGCAATTTTATTTAACAATTTAGTAAATTAACGTTCACCATAAAAAGTCTAAATAGAAAACACCCTAAGTTCTATTTTTTCGATCAAAGCCCCTCTAGCCGCTTCTTTGTAATATTCATCACAATTTGCACAATCTTTTTCGGTATGTGTTCTATCTCTATCATATTTTCAGCTTGCTTTTACTTTTCCTTTTAGATTTGTTCTACTTTAACTAGAAGCTTTCATCAGATCCATGTATTGCTTACGTGCACAAGTGCAAACAGGTTATTCTTGAAGCCAAAAATGTTATTCTTGAACAAATGTCGTATTCTTCTTTAACAATTTGCTAATGAGATAAGTGTAAAGAGGGTAATTCTAGAGATAATTTAATTGAATAAATTGTTCGTTCCTAATGTCACTGTATAAGAATAAACATATTACTTATTGAACAAACAACTTAGTTGAAGGAGGGGGTAACTCGAGCTGTATAATACTACAAACAACATATACCAGATGAACAAACAACTTAGTTGTTTGTAGTATTATACAGCGATCAATCGAGCTTTCACTCTGGAAGTTCAACTATTTCATGAGCCTTCCCTCTAGCTACCTGACTCTGCACTGCGAAGATCTTTACTCTCTTGAGTCGTATTCCCCGCATAGATTTTTAAGGCACTTCGGATTTCATCAGGATCTGCCCGGCGAACATGATGGGGAGGTTCCTATGATTTATCTGGATTGTCTTCACCATTTCTACCTTTCTAGCATTCGTTATTACATGGACTCCGTAGTTGAGATTCATGCTTACTCATTGGACTTTGGAGCCCGTGTTTTCAGCGTTATGTTAAATGGTGGAATATAGCATATAAGGAGTATTTCTTGACCGCTCCCAAGATGCTAGCTGACCATGCATGCGGTAATTTTTTAACTCCCGAACCTCAGAGACACGATGGTGTGCCCAACATTGACAACAACTCTTCGTCTCGTAAGCGCCTTCTATCGGCCAACGAGTGCGATGGTGGTTCAGACTATCCTCCTGAGCGCACGACCATTTATAGGCTTAATGGAGAGGACAACAATGCTCCCCCTCGTCGAAGACGTTTGAGAAAGAAGGGTGAAACCTCCGTCCAAGAAGAAACAGCGATCTGTAGAGAAATAAGGCATAGTTGTGATGATGCCCAGATAGCTGCCTCAAACAAAATACCCGTTCCCACAGATTCTGCAATGGCTATCGATTGTTCACTTCATAAATTTTTTCATGATGTTCCAAGCTCGTCGCAGCCTATTGAGCGTATATAGGTATGACTCTTGATATGACAAAAGTATAGTTTTTATCCCTATCATGCTTCTTATTTGCCTTCTTCTTTCTTTCATCTACAGCTCGAGAGTGCTGCTTTTGGCAACGAAAATGATATTACTCTTGAGGGTAGTGACGATTCAGTGGAGGGACTATGCTCCTTCGATCGTGTGACAAAGGGGGTTTTGACATCGTCTCACTCTCCTATTCAACATGCCCCGCTGTGTACAGTCCAGTCAGGTCCTAAAAGTGCACGTGTCTCCGTATCAACATCAGCTAAACTCGTAACTCCTGATGGAGTAGCAAAATTCGAACATCAAGTTAGAACGAGCTCGCCCGTGCTTCTTACTCGTCAGCCTGGGATTCAACCTTGTAGTCGACCAGCATTTGCAACAACGCTTGCTTTTAGTGTTGGTGTTATCTATTCAGAAGCACATCGTAAGGCGGCCTACCAAATGGGCAAACGTGTAAAAGAATAGCTCACTAAAGCATCTCCCGAGCAGCTGTTGAGTCATAAGGGAAAGTTCAACCAAATTTTGAAGTGATTAAAACTGATGGGGTGGATTCGTCTCCACTACAGAAGCGAGTCGAGGCCTTTATGACTCATGTTAGAACGTATCAGGATTTGCAATCACAGCATGCTGGGGGACTGACTTCTTTTGACCTTGCTAAGCGATTGGTTGATGTCGACGGTCGCATCGATGAGGCTACTTCTATTGAAAGGGAAAGAATTAAGCGCAGTCAGACTCTGCAAGATCAGCTGTCACGAGTGGAGTCAAAACAGGAAGCTTTGAGACGAGAGTTGGTGCAGCTAGAGTCAGAAGCAGAAAAACTTCAGTTCGAGATCACTCAAGTTGACGAGGAGATACGTGGGATCGAGACAGCCATTGCTAAGCTGAAGGAAGATCACCTGGTTGTTCAGCAGACTCCTGTCGTTAGTGTTGATGATGCCGCTAAACTTGAAGCCTTACGCCAGGTGCTTGAGGATGAACGCAAGGAGATCTCTGAACTAGGATGGATGTGATGACTTAAAGCTTTTCTCATTATTTTTTTCTTTATTTTAATATGTTGAGATCAAGCATATTGAATGTAAGGAAGATGATTATCTAGCAACAATAATTTTCTTTTTGTGAACTTTTTTATGTTTGTTTGACTGGACACAAAAAATTTGAATGGCCTACGTACCCAAGAAGGGATCAAGTCATAACGTAGTTCAAGTACAATAGAAATGATTTTTTTTGGGCCGTTCACAGTTTTAGCTCGTGCAGGCCGGGAGCATGGGGGGCTTCAAGGATGGTACTGCTTTAAGAATTTCCCATTTATGGGTCCCACTCTTAGACCGTCTTGATCAACTATCTTGTAGGCTCCATTGGTGTAGATTTCCTTGACTATGTAGGGTTCATCCCATTTTGAGGTGAAATTATTCCCCATGCGATCGGTGGTGATGATGGGTCTCCAAACAGCCAAGACCAAGTCGCCGACAGTATAAGACCGTGGTCTAACCCTTTCGTTGAAGGCCCTCAAGAGTCTGGCTTGATAACACTCCAGGCATTGCTGCACTTCAAATCTTTTCTCATTGAGTGCTTCCAGTTCTTCAAGGCGAAGTCGAGCATTATCTTCACTTGTCAAACACTCCAAGCGTTGTGATCCTTAATGAAGGAATTTGTTGTTCAAGCGGCAAGACAGCTTCGACACCATAGACAAGGGAATACGGAGTTACTTTAGTAGGAGTACGATACGTCATTCGGTACGCCCATAAGGCTTCTCCAATCTTCTCATGCCAATCCTTTTTAGACTTGGCCATGACCTTTTTGAGTAAGTTACACAAGGTCTTGTTGAATGCCTCGCAAGGCCATTAACTGGAGCGTTATACATCGAGGAGTTATGCTGCTTGAAACCAAACTTTGTGCAGAGTTGATCCATTAATGTATTGTAGAAAGGCTTTCCATTGTCCGTGATGATGTAACGAGGCACCCCATATCGAAAGATGAGGTTACTCTTGATGCAGTTCACGACCGTCTCTTTTTTCACTTCTTTAAGCGAAACTGCTTATGCCCACTTGGAAATGTAATCTATCGCGGTGAGGATGTATAAGTGACTTCCGGATGACTTTCGAAGAGGGCAAACTACGTCTAGCCCCCACGCATCAAAGAGCTAAGATGCAACTGTAGGATGCAATGATTCTGGAGGTTGATGGATAAAGTTCACATGAAACTGGCATGCCTTACATCTTTTTGCATAATCCAAGCAATCCTTGACCATAGTTGGCCAGTAGTAGTCCATCCTTTTGATTCGAAAGTGAAGCTTCGGACCTGATTGGTGAGCACCACATACACCCGAATGAGCTTCGTCCATGGCTTGAGCAGCTTCCTTTTCTTCTAAGCAATGTAGAAACAATCCTTCATAAGAGTGACAAAATAGAGTATCCTTATAATAAATGAACCTTGGCGCTCTCCTTCTGATTTATGTCTTATGCCTTATGTCCTCAGGCAGCCTTCTATGTTTGAGGTAGTCGATGAGGGGTTGCCTCCAATCTTCAGCCTCAACGAGCAGTTCGAGTAAGACCCATTGTTGACAAACCAGTATATCAATTTTATCTTCACCTCGGAGTGCCAAAGTTGTTGCTAGGTTAGCCAAGGCGTCCGCCATGCGGTTTTCCTCCCTTGGGACATGTTCAAGTTCCACACTATCAAATTTATTTATCAAAATAGTGGCATAGCGAAAGTATGGAACAAGATCTTCCTTCTTTACTTCATACTCCTTAAGAAGCTGATTGATGACTAGTTTGGAGTCGCCACTAACTGAAAGGCTTGGAATTCTCAATTCTAATGCCATTTGGAGGCCAATGACGAGGGCCTGATATTCGGCAACATTATTTGAGCATTTTTCACCAAACGTGAATGCATACGGCAAGACTTGTCGCTGCGGTGAGACAAAGACTACTCTCGCGCCTGCCCCATCTGACCTTCTGCTCCATCGAAGAACATCATCCAAGGGTGAAAGGTTTCAATAAAGAACACTTCTTCGTCAGGGAAGTTTTCAGAAATCTCCCAATCCGCGGGGATAAGATGGTCTGTGAGGAAATCCGTAAGGGCTTGTCCTTTGATTGCTGTCCTTGGAATGTATACGATATCAAACTCATTAAAGAGTTGACTATCTCACTAAATGCCCTGATAGGACTGTCCTGGCCATGATGTACTTAAGAGGATCCCATTTTGCAATTAAATGCACTGTGTAAGCCAAGAAATAGTGCCTCAGCTTTTGTGATGCAAAAACTAGTGCTAGGCACATTTTCTCGATCGAGTTGTACTTGAGTTCTGTCTCCGCCAACCTACAACTCAAGTAATACAATGCCTTCTCTTTTTTATCTCGGTCATATTGTGCCAGAATCGCACCTAGGGATTCTTCTTGGGCCGCAATGTAAAGAATCAACAGCTTTCCTTGCGTTAGGGTTCTCAAAACTGAAGGGATAAGAATGTACTTCTTGATGCTATCGAATGCATTCTGGCAAGCTTGATCCCATTCAAAGTATGTATCCTTCTTCATAAGACGATTAAAAGGTTGACAGCAGCCTGCTAGATTTGAGATGAATCGCCTGATGTACGAGAGTGATCCTTAAAGACTCTGAAGTTCTTGTAAATTTTTTGGTAGAGGCATCTTTTGTATTGCCTCAATTTTGAATTGATCAACTTTGATGCCTCAGTGATGGATGATGAAACCAAGGAATTTTCCAGATGAGACTCCAAAAGCACACTTAAGGGGGTTCATCTTGAGTTGATGCTTTCTCAACCGGTTGAACACAACGCGTAAATCTTGTAGGTGGTCTTCTTTCTTCTTTGTCTTGACCACCAAATCATCGACATAGCACTCCACAACCTTATGTAGCATGTCATTAAATATTTTCTACATGGCACGCTGATAAGTTGCTCCCACATTCTTCAGTCCAAAAGGCATTACTCTGTAGCAATAGATTCTTTTTTGGGGTGCGAAATGCAGTCTTTTCCTTATTTTCAGGTGCCATGCGTATTTGGTTGTACCCAGCGCATCCATCCATGAAGGATAAAACTTCGTGCCTTGTTGTCGCATCCACCATGAGCTCGATTATGGGTAGAGGGAAGTTGTTTTTTGGACATGCTCGATTTAGATCGCGAAAGTCTACACAGACGCGTAGCTGCCCATTTCTCTTGCGCGCCGATACTATGCTTGAGATCCATGTAGGGTAGTTCACTTCCCTGATGAACCCAGCTTCAATCAACTTGTTGATCTCAAGCTCTATCTCCAAGACAACTTTCGGATGGAATGTACATTGAGCTTGCTTAACAAGGCACACTCCACATTTAACAGCAAGATGATGCACTGCGACCTTAGGATCAAACCCCGGCATTTCCTTCTACGTCCAGGCAAAGACATCTTTGAATTCTCTTAGCAATTCAAAGTATCTTTCCTCTTCTTCAAGGTCGAGGTGAGCGCTGATGAAGATGGGCCTAGTATCTTCAGATGTTCCTAAGTTGAGTTCTTTGAGGTCGTCAACTGTAGGTTGCCCCCCGTCCTCGAGCTGGGGAGGCACTTCCATCAGATCATCTTCAGTAGTATCGAGAGTTGCATCTTCCTCCACTGTGATGTGATACACAACTCCAACTACCTCATCATTATTGACACTCTTTTTCTCAACTTAATCCTTACCTTGGCCAGTAATGACAATGGTCCTTCTTTTAGCTTTAAGAATCCTATCATTGCTGACCTCTATCTTCGTCTTTCGCTTCATTCGAGATGGAATAAGGCTTCTAGTCTCCCTATCTTCCTTGGGTATAGCCTCCATCTCTGCTGTCACTCCGAAGTCCTTATTATCGATCTTACTAGCTGGGCCACCCAATCTTGAGAAGGCGAAGGTTCGAGAAACTATTGTTGAGTCTGCCTTACTCTTGTTAAGGGTTGTAACTCCGAACCTTTTAAAGGCAGAAGTATGAGGGGAGGATTGTTCGCTTGAGCTGGCCTCGCCTTGCTTCAAACTGGTTGTTGTCGAAGTTTGAATGCGAATAAATACCAAGGTTCGTAGGGGAACATGTTGTTCATTATCCGACTCATCAACTTCTTTGGCAGTGATGTCCTTTATGCTGACTTTATTTTGTTTGCTTTTTAAGGGTACCCGGATAGGTCGATCGGGTTTGGAACCAACACCAATCCTTGGTGGACTGACTCCATGCCCTTGTTTTCTTTACTTCTTTTGGGTTACGTTAAGTCCGTGGACTTTTTCACTCGTCAATTCTAGGCTAAGTTCTCCGAGTGGTGTTGGATTTTCAAAGTCATTACCCAAACTTTTCAACAGCCTTTGAGCTTTAGCATCAAAACCTTCATAAGTCTTCACAGAGGGTGGATGTGGATGCTTGGTCATATCTTGTGAAGACTCGACAAATCCCTTTAACGACAGCCTGGCAATCCCAATGGTTGTAAGAGGTACAATCAACTCTCCTTTTAAGACCTGTACGTCCACCTTCTTTGGGACTCTTACAACTTTGTCTTCTTTCAACTCGGTCAGTTCAACAAAGGTGATTGTCCCTCTGCTATTTGAGACACTCAGGGATGTGCTAAAGACAGGCAACTCTTTTTGTGCCTATTTCGATGGTGGCTTCTTTTCTTTTGATACCGAGCCTTCCACGACTTTTTTTGTTTTAGGTTGCAAAGGCACCATGACTTGTTTACCCTTTTGGGGCTCGTTTCTCTTTGCGGAGGAGATTTCTGTCGGAAGACATTCTTGTGATGTCTCGGACTCCATGTAAAACTTTGCGTCTGCAAAATGAGACTCTGCTTTAGCAAAGGGTCTATAATCGTCGTCAACCTTCTTTTCTCCATCCCTGTAGAATTTGAGACATTGATGAAGAGTGGATGGCACTACCCCATTCTCGTGAGCCCACGGCCGGCCGAGCAATAAGTTATAAGACGTCTTGGCATCAATAACGTGGAACAAAGTGTCTGACTTTAGCTCCCCGATAGTAAGCCCAAGACGAATCATGCCAATCGCCCTTTGCCCCCTTGGTTGAAGCCTAGTATCACCAGTTGACTCTTAAAAAGTTCATCCATTGTTATTCCAATTTGTTTCATGATGAACTTTGGCATGATGTTCACTGCCGACCCTCCATCAACGAGCATCCCGTTCACCTTTCTTTCCTGGATATAACCTGAAATGAAGAGAGGTCTATTGTGAGGCTTGGAACCTAACAGTAGGTCCTCGTCCATGAAGGTGATAGATGCACAACATGATGCACACGTCGCTGGTGTACTCCTAAGGTCATGAATTTCACCGATGGCAGAGTTGTACTTTTTAGGTTCTTCCAAAATCCTTTTCAGCACTTCGTGTGCTGGTTGGCACAGGTCAAACATCTCTTGAAGTGTCAAGCGCAGAGGTAAGCCTTGTAGAAGGGTTAGCATGCTCTCGTTGTTTTCATCAATAGCCTCCTCATCCGAGTCATGTTCCTCTTCGTGCACTGAGACCAAGCATACAGTTTTGACCGCATCATCTTTCAAGTATCCACTGGGAAAAAAGTCTTCAAGCGTTATCGGCTTGGGAATCTCTTGTCAAAAACCTTCATCAACTTCCTTGCAACTCTTCTTAGTAGCGTGCATTCTCCCCTTACGGCGTTGCTGTTTGCCCTTTTTAGCTCGCCTCTTCTCTCGAAGAAATAGTTGCAAAGGAGTTACTGGTTGTTTCTTCGGTTTCCTTCGCGTGACTAGGGTCCACCCACCATCGTCCATATCCACCAACTGATCACCTTGAGTTGACACCTCCGATATTTTCTAAGGGAGTTGAACTTTTACGGGATCCAACGTTCCAAACTGGATGGTCATAGTTCGTGCCCCCATTGTCAACATATTATTTGATGTTTTTGGGCCCTTTGAAGGAGTTCGTCATTTGAGATGACTGAGGCATGATTCGACTCTTCTACCCCATCAATATCTAACTCAATCTTTCCTTTCTTGGCCAAATTCATGATCAACTCCTTGAGTATAAAGCATTTTTCAGCCTTATGGCCAAGGATACAGTGATACTTACAGTACCTCGACTCATTGACTCGTCCTGATTCCTCCAGACGTTTTGACCCTGGGAGCTCAATGACTTCCTTTTCAAGCAGAAAGTCTAGTATGCTCGGTACGTCAGAATCTGGGAAAGGGTGTACCTTTCCTTCTAACTTCTTCAACGATGGTTGTTGCCTGGCTTGTTCTCAGAGGTGCTCTGGTGCTTTCTCCTCTTTGTGCTTGTCTTTTTTTGGAATTTTCAAAAGAGCCGTGGTAACTGTTAGGAACTCCTTCCCGGTCGTCTTCGAGGACCGTTCCACCTTCTTTCCTTCCCTCCTCTCCTTGCGGGGGTCAAGTTATGCAGGACTATTGCCGACATGATTGGCAATGCTAATTTCCATGTCATGGGCCCGTGTTGTCAATTCTTCAAAGTTGGCCGGTCTATTACCCTGAAGAATGTACAATAAGCCCCAATGCATGCCTTGCATACACATTTCTACTACCAAAACCTCCGACAGCCTTTCTTTACAGTCTAAGCTTAATGAGTGCCACCTGTTGATGTAGTCCACTACAGGCTTGTCTTTCCACTGCCTGGTGTTCGTGAGCTCCATCATGCTTACTGAGTAACACATCTTGTAAAACCGGTTTAAAAACTCGCGTTCTATTGCTTCCCAACAATCGATTGACTCGGGCTCGATGTTGGTGTACCAGTCAAATGCATTTCCTTTGAGAGACCTGACAAATTGTTTGACAAGGAGGTCCCCTTCGATACCTGCGTTGTTGCAAGTTTTAACAAAATGAGCGACATGTTGCTTAGGGTTGCCCTTCCCATCGAATTACTAGAACTTGGGTAATGTGCTGGCTTCCTCATGTTATCGATTTGCTTCGTGTAAGGCTTCGAATACATGATGTTGTTACGAGAAGGTCCCCCGTATTGTGCCCTGATGGTGCTCGTTATCATATCTTGTAACTGTTGCACCGATAAGGAAGCGAGAGAGTTGGACCTAGCCTCTTCATTTTCGAACCCGTCAGAAGTGGACCCATCATGACGTCTGTTGGCGCCACCCTTCTTTGAGGCCTCATTGACTTCACCTCTATTAGACTCTTCGTTGGTCTGCAACTCTAACTTGTTCATGAGAGTCGCAATCTGGAAGTTCTTCTCTTCCACAATCTTGGTGAGCTTTTCAAAGGCCCTAGACATAGTAGCAAGTTGTTCCTCAATTGACATAGATCCAGTAATCATGACTTGCATGGTAACCGGAGGCACAAAAGTGTGTGACTCGGACTGCGGCGATGACGCAAGGTGTTTCGGGCTTCCGGGGGAAGAACCTGATTACGAACCAGTGCTGGAGTCCGCATATGAGGCATATTGGAATGATGGTGGAGGTATCTCGGAAGGGTATTCTCCTCTAACTCAAGGTGGGGGACTTTTGATCCAGACACCCTGCCTTTCTCGTAACGTGATACAACGACCTCCCTGAATTGAATGTACGGCTTGACCGGTGGCTTGGAAACTGGTGCCACCACTTGGTTGGGAATAACCATTTCATCCCTGGCCCTCCTTCGGGTCACGGGGTCGGTTGAAGCGCTGCTGCTACTGCTCCTCGTGGCGGCGCTTTTCGAGGCGTTGTCCATGGTTTGAGTCTACTGCACTTTCTTTGGTGCCATTGACGTGTTGAAGGTGATTTGGAAATCTTCTTCGGAGAAAGAGATGAGAGGCAGAGTAGGTCCCATTGGGTTTGCCATAAATTTGTATACACAAATTTCATGTCTTAATCTGCAAGACAAGAAATAATGCATAAACTACAATTTAAAGATATATATATATATATATATATATATATATATATATATATATATATATATATATTGGGTTACACCACTCTAAAATTTAATCAGAAAATAAATATGAATTCTCTTATTCGATCTCCGATTTCGGTCACGATCCAAGGGCTAGATCAACTTGTTCTTGAATCGCTACGTTGACTTCCTTCTTGAGGGCGATTCTTGATTTGTAGAATCTCCACGGTTGAGGGTGAATTTCTCTTTGATGTTTAGGATCAAAGAGAGACTACTCCTCCTCGTCGAGAATGCTCGATTGAAGAACGGCACTACATTAATGCGTATTGTTCTTCAAATGAAGCGTAATTCTCGAGATGTTATATGCTTGCGACAGAGTTCTGGCAGAGCGTTGGCTTGTTTGCAGAGACTCAGTGTGTCTTTCTTCCCTACCTGAAACCCTCTATTTATAGTTAAAGAGGTGGGGTTAATTTTAGAAAACCCGTAATTTGGGGCTTTGTCCTTTAATTAAAGGAATTTTGTCCCCCGTAATTATATGATCTTAATTAATTAAATGGATTTAGGTCTATTTAATTTCTTTTAGTCAAACTTGACATAATTGAACTTTCTAGTAGCAAGATCATAGGCTGGATCACACACACACACACACACACACACACACACACACACACACACACACACACACATATATATATATATATATATATATATATATATATATATATATATATATATATAATTTGGACTAGTCCTCCAACTTGTCTTTGACTTTGAGCCCGTTGTCTTTTGACTCTAAGTCAGCATCTTAGCCCGCATTTTTCTCAACATTGAACATTTGACCGATCATAAAAAATAATTTATCATGGACTAATAAAAGTTATTTTTAGTGTCTACAGCAGGCATCAAAATTTGTGTTTATGTTACATCGTACCTTACCTTAGAATTCAAATATTGTTTCACGAAGAATCCCAATTCCAAATTATCTCTCAAAAGATTAATATTGACTCAACTCACCTTTCATGACTTGGTAGGACTGGAAAGCAGAAGGATGGAAACAAATAAAAGAAGAAGTGGAGGGATGTAAGGATTCGTTTAGTTGGAACCCACAAGAAAAAGGCTATTTAGCGACGGAGAAAAATTCGTCGCTAAAAGTCGTTTCAGAGACGGGAAGTACCGTTGGTAAAAATCCGTCGCTAGACACTTTTATCGACGGTACCAAACCATCAGTAAAAATCTTTATCGACGGATTTCCTGTGGCTAAAATTTTTTAAAAATTTTCCATTTTCGGCCACCGTTTTAAAATTTAGTAGAAATTTTTTAGCGACGAATTGTTTCTGTCGGTAAACATTTCGTCGCTAAAACTACACTTTTGCGACGGAATATACCGTTGCTAAAGTATTCGTCGCTAAAAGTCTTAACTTTAAGCAACGAAATTTTAGCGACTGAATGTTTTCCATTGCTAAAAGTCCTGATATAAATATCTACTTTCCTTTCTTTTCTCTCTTCCCGTTTTCTCTCTCTCTCTCACCGGCCGTTTTTTCCCCCGGCGATCCCCTCTCTGATGACACCCTCCATAGCTCCAGTGGCCCTCCACTGCCGCACCACCACCATAGCTGCACCACCACTGTCGTCGATATGTCCATCTTACCCTAATTATTTTTTAATGTATGTGGCTTAATGCATGTGAGTTTGAATTCAATATAATGTGGTTAATTATTTTGAGTTTGAGTTTGAATTTAATTTTACCCTAATTTTTGTTAATTGAAGTTAATTTGTTGTAATGTATATTGTAATTTTACTCTAATTGTACATTGTTGCATGTTGTAACTTTAATTAACATTAACTAAACTTGAACTAACCCTAATTGACCCAAGATAACTCTTAATTAAACCCTAATTAAAGTTTAAAAACTCAATTAATCCTAAAGAACTAAATTAGCCCTAACTGGCCTAACAACCCTTAGTAAACCCTAACTAATTAAACCCGATAAACCCTAATTAATCCTAGTTAACCTAATTAGGGTTAATTGGGATTAATCCCTATAAACCTTAACTAAACCTTAATTAATACTAATAAGCCCTAATTAATATTAATTAGCCCTAATCCAATCGAATCCTAAATTGAACTAATTGAACCCCCTAATTGATCCCTAAATTGAATGCCCCAATTTAACCGAACCCTAAATTGAATGCCCTAATCCAATCGAACCCTAAATTAAACTAATTGAACCCCTAATTGAATCCTAAATTGAATGCCCTAATCCAACCAAACACTAAATTGAACTTATTTAACCCCCTAATTGAACCCTAAATTGAACCCCCCCAATTCAGTCGAGCATTAAATTGAAGTAATTGAACCATAATTAAACCCTAAATTGATGTAATTGAACCCTACTTAAACCCTAAATTGAATGGCCTAATCGAATCGAACCATAAATTAAACTAATTGAACCCTAAATTGAAGTAATTGAACCCTAAATTGAATGTCTTAATCGAATCGAACCCTAATTTAAACTAATTGAACCCTAAATTGAATGCCCCAATTCAATCGAGCACTAAATTGAAGTAATTGAACCATAAATTGATGTAATTGAACCCTAATTAAACCCTAAATTGAATGGCCTAATCGAATCGAACCCTAAATTAAACTAATTGAACCCCAATTGAACTCTAAATTGAATGCCCTAATCCAATCGAACCCTAGATTGAATCCCCTAATTGAACCCTAAATTGAATGTCCCAATTCAACCGAGCCCTAAATTGAACTAATAGAACCCCTTAATTGAACCCTAAATTGAAGTAATTGAACCCCCTAATTAAATCCTAAATTAATTGTCCTAATAGAATCGAACACCAAATTGAAATAATTCAAGCGCATTGGATATGTGCATTTTGAGCAATTTTTTCCGTTTGAACATTGATCATTTGTTTGATAATTTTAGGTTGTTAATTGTGCATTTGAGAATTGTGATTATTGATCGATGATTTTAGGTTATTAGCTGGGCATTTGAAGTAATTGAGATTAATAATTTATGATTTTAGGTTGTTAATTGATGATTATAGATTGTTAATCGTGCATTGAACATTTGAGATATTGAGATTGTTGACGGAGGATGGGACCCAATTGGATTGAATGTGTGATTTTTATTAATTTTTATTGCATTGAGCATTTGAGAATTGAGAATTGAGATTGTTGACGGAGGATGGGACCCAATTGGATTGAGATACCTGTTAATTAGCGCAGACACGGACACCACGTCTAATCGACGGTGTCCGACATTTAAAAAATAAATCAACGTATGCCGATGTGTCTGGAGGTGCGTGTCGGTGGGTGTCGGACACATGTCGGTAGGTGTCAGACACGTGTCCGGAGGACTAGGACACGTGTCCGTAGGTGTCGTACGTGTCGGACACGTGTCCGGAGGTGTCAGACACGTATCAGACACCATATCGACACCCTATATGAGGTGTCGGAATTGAGATTGTTGACGGTGCATTCAATTTAGGTTAATTAGGTTAACGCGACATTTTTAGCATGCACCCCCTAGAATCTCATCATGATTCCAGCACTGGCTATAATTAGCCGTAATTAGTCCTGATTAATAATATTTTAATAAATCAATTAACCCTAATTAGCTCTTACGAGCCTACTTAGCTCTAATTAGCACTAATTAGGACTAATCAGCACTACTCGGCACAATTAAACCCTGATTAGAACTAAATAACCCTAATTAGTCCTAATCAACCCTCATTAGCTGTAATTATTCAAAACAACTCCTCATTAACAATAATTAGCCCTAACATAACCCAATTAAGCTTAATTAGCCCTAATTAGGACTAATCAACACTGCTCGGTATAATTAAACCCTAATTAGGACTAAATAACCCTAATTAGTCCTAATCAACCCTAATTAGCTATAATTATTCGAAACAACTCCTCATTAACATAATTAGCCCTAACATAACCTAATTAAGCCTAATTAACGCTAATTAGGACTAATTAGATTAACTTTTTCCCGTAACGCTAAACCCTAAACCTTGATACTCGTAATTAACTCTAATAACCCAGTTAGTCCTAATTAGCCCTTGTACATTCCATAATCACTCCATATTGCCCAGAGATGATTCAATTACTCGTTGTTTACAAACCCTGCCTTCTTTATATTAGTTGTTGTTTTGAGAAGTCCATTGGCAACGAGATGGTTCAACTCGTTGCCAACGAATTCTATTTAATGTGGAATTGGTAACATATGCAACGATCTTTTTGTAATTTTAATATTTTGGAAAGATTCTTACATATGTTATCAATTTCTGAACGCATGCATGCATAAAAACCCTTAGTTCCCGTTCAAAGGTACTCATTACAAAGTAATGCTTTGTAATGAGTCTTTGGATGTCCAGTTTGGACAATTTGGAAAAGCTATGTGTTTATAAAACAGTGTTTCGACTCATGCTCCGTATTCTATGTCGTGAATATTTTCGTACACGTTCTCATGTGTTTCTCTGGGTGCATACAGATCTGGTGTTCTAACATCCGTCAAACCTTGCAAGGCAAGGTTAGATGACTGTTAATTTTTTTTTATATTGCCTGGCGGATCGATGTAAGTCGATGTGTTTAATTAAGTTGTTATTTTTTTCTTACTATCCTCAATGTCTGTTGCGTGCGTTAATTAATGCTCTAACATATCTTTAAATCACTATTTTTGCAGGCCTCGTATGAAAAGCTTAAGGAGACCGGACAGCCATCAGCGTCCACTAGTACGGGTGCGAGTACTGGGGCGTTGAAGCGATGGCTGAATACGCCGGAGGTCGTCAATCGGCCGAAAGGCCGCATATGCGGCCTGCCTAGCACGACTGCTTGTGCCATGATAGGAGCGTCTTCACCCCCCGCTGCCCCTGCATAGACACTAGCTCCTCGACATCCGTTGGACGAGGAGGAGATCCATCGCATTGCTACGGTGGTGTTGAGGCTGATCAAGGAGTAGGATCAGTAGGGTACTGCTGCCGGACATGCCGAGCTGGCCCCGGATCAGCAGGATCCAGATCCGGGACTCAGCAACCCCTGATGAGCCCCTTCTCATGCCCGGTCCCAACTTGTCCCCTCTCCCCCAGCCCAATCACAGCTTGTCCCCCCTCTTCCCGTCCGGTCGGAGCTTGTCCCCCCTTCCCCCCGCCCGGCTTGTACATCATTACTATTTTTTATAATTGATTGTATATATTTCTTTGTATATTGATTATTGTGCGTTGTTGAGAATTGTGTATTGATTATTGTGCGTTGTTGAGAATTGAAATTTTCATTACAGGTCTGGGTAATAGAAAAATAAAAAAAATTTTGACTTTTGGGGACGGATTAATTTCATCGCCAAAAGTGTTTCTCCTATTAAATTTTTAGCGACGGAATATTCCGTCGCCAAAACTCTTATTTAGCGACGGAATGTTCCGTCATTAAAAAATTATTCTGTCACTACATTCACAAAACAGAAAATAAATTAAAATACGTAAAATATAATTAGCGACGGATATTCTGTCGCTAATTAATAAATAAATCCGTTACAAAAGTCCATTATTAGACGACAGATTTAAAATTTTTGTCGCCAAACTATTAGTAACGGGCTTTTATACGAGGAACTTTTAGCGACGGTATATCCGTTGCTAAAACGTTTAGCGACAGAATTTGGGTTTTAAGTGACGGATTTTCCCGTCGCTAAAAGCCTTTTTTTTCTCGTAGTGGAAGAAACGAGGTAGGGAAGAAAAAACAAGAGGAACAAATTTTCTTGGAAACCAGTATGTAATTTTCTGCCTGTTGGGAAATTTTCCAAATTTGATTCTTACCTTATTAAAGTTTGTACTACAAGGAATAATTTGCAAAAGGAATCAATCAAATTGATTGATTCATTTGAGAGATATTAACTCTCAAACATTGACATTTTAATAAGGTTGAAAATAATCATGAAGTGGGTCCCACATAGCTTGGGAAATGAAAAAGTTAAGGGTATTTAAATGACCATGTGACATACCATATTGTTCTAGAAACACATGGTATGCATGGCCATGCACTCGCACATGTGCGGTGCACCGCATCACATGCGCGCGCCCACGCCCGCGGCGGCATAAAGGTGCTATTGCAGCTTTTTGGCGCACTTTGCACTTTTCAGCTTAACTTTTTGCATCAAATTCAGCCTGTGAGTTGCAATTTTGGACTGAAACAGTGTGACTGTTGGCGAAATAAAACAGATTTCAGATCTATTTAAATTGGAAATGGAACCTATTTAAGGTGCCTTTTAGTTCAAATGTTGCATTTGTTCACTGTGTCTACAAATTGTGACTGTTAAGTGACATCTACAGAGTCACTTAACTGCCATAACTGTTTGCATCTATTCAAGGCACCTTTTAGTGTTTATAAATAGGGTTGATGGTCAGATCATTTCTGTACTTCGAAAAATTCTCTTGCTCTCTTTCTCTCTCTCAAATTTCTATCTGTTGATTGCGATCTGCTGTGATCAACAGAGTTTCGCCTGTTTTATCTTGGGAGGCAGATTTGCTGCTACCCTAAGCAGATTATAAGGGAGCAAATATTGTCTTAAGGAAAGAGTGCAACGCATTCAACTCAGGCATTATCAGTCCAGTCCATACTGCCTTTATTTTTCAACAATCTTAAGACAATATTTGGCTATGATCGAGACTACTGCAAGGATGCATGTGATCAATGACATCTCGAAGGTGGCTAAGTTTGATGGCTTGTTCTTTAGGCAATGGAAGAGCAAGATGTACTTCTTTCTTGCTACATTGAAGATTGCCTACGTGTTCACCATTCCAAAGCCGATCGTGGATGAAGCTGCAGATGAAGCAATAAAGCAGACTGCCATGAAGCAAAAACAAAAGTGGGAGGAAAATGATACCTACTGCAAGGGCTACATTTTGGGAGGGCTGTCCAACACTCTCTATGATGTGTACGAGATCAAGTACGCAAACAGCAGTGCAAAAGAACTATGGAATGATCTTGATAGGAAGTACAAGACAGAGGATGTCGGGAATAAAAAATTCATAATCAGTAAGTTGTTTGACTTCCGCATGGTAGATAACAAGTCTGTTATTACTCAGAGTCATGAACTGCAAATGATTATGAATTTAATTATTTTGGAGGGCCACTCTTTTGACGAGTCTTTTCAAGTGTCTACTATAATTTCTAAATTGCCTTTAGTTTGGAAAGAATGTCGTAAGAAGTTAAAACAAAAGAAGGATGCCATGACCATGCAAGAGTTGGTCAAGTATATCCAAGTTGAAGAGAACTCTCAAAACTTGGATAGGCTTGAGTTGGAAGACAACAAGTCCTCCAAGGCTCTTGTTGTAGATCATGGCTCCTTAAGTGGCTCTAAGCGTAAGCTTGATGGTCAAGCTTCTGCTTCTACCAATCGGAAAGACAAGCCTAAAAAGGTTTGTTGGCAGTGTGGGAAAATTGGCCACTTGAAGAAGAATTGTTGAGTGGCTAAGAGGCAAAAAAAGGACCATGCCAATGTGGTTGACAATGAGGACTTCGTTGCAGTGGTTTCTGAAGTCAACATGATGGGGGAAGATGATGAGTGGTGGGTGGACTCCGGTGCAACAGCATATTGCTAAAAATAGAAATTTGTTTAAGGACCTCGAGCCAGTTGCGGAGAGGCATCATCTCTGCATGAAAAATTCATCTACGGCCAAGGTCATGGGCAAAGGAACTGTGGTGCTCAATCAATCCTCCGGCAAAAGGCTTACCCTAAAGGATGTGTCATTCGTTCCCGATGTTAGGAAGAATCTTATATCTGTGAATATGCTTAATCAATTTGGGTTTAAGATTCTTTTTGAGTTAGATAGTGTTATTCTGACTAAGGGAGTGAACTATGTGGGCAAGGGATATGTAACCAATGGATTGTACAAGCTTACTCTTGCTAATAAAGATACTAAGTTTACTTATATTGTTGTTCCATTTAATTTATGACATTCTAGACTAGGTCATGTTAATTATAAATGAATAAGAAGTATGGTAAAATTAGGTTTAATACCTCAACATACTTCACCTAGTTTAGAAAAATGTTCAGTTTGCATAAAGTCCAATATTGCTAGAAAAACCTTTAAAGGGGTTGAGAGGAAAACACAATTATTAGAATTAGTACATTCAGACTTGTGTGAAATGGAAGGTCACCTAACAAGGGGTGGTAAAAAGATATTTCATTACATTTATAGATGATTGTTCACGTTATGCATACACGTATCTTCTTAGGACTAAGGATGAAGCTTTGGATAAATTTAAAATTTATAAAGCGGAAGTATAGAATCAACTATATCGTAAGATTAAAATTTTACAGTCGAATAGGGGAGGTGAATATCTTTCCTTTGATGATCTATTTGAAACTTGGGGTATCATACGTCGAGTTACAGCTCCTTGTAGTTTACAACAAAATGGTATAGCCGAGAGAAAAAATAGGACCTTGCAAGAAATGGTTAATACCTTATTACTTACTTCTAATTTGCTTAAGAATTTGTGGGGGGAAGCACTCATGTCTTCTACATATATACTTAACCATATACCCCACAAAGTTTCTAATGTCACACCCTATGAGTTATGGAAGAAGAGAAAACTTTCTCTTGGACACCTTAAAGTGTGGGGGTGTAGGGCATTAGTAAGGCTAACCGATCTGAAAAGACCCAAATTTGGAGAAAAGGCAATCGAATGTGTCTTCATAGGCTATGCTCAACATGGCAAAGCGTATAGATTCTTGACCATAGAATCAACGAAATCCATTAGCCAAAATATTATTTTGGAATATAGAGATGCAGAATTTTTTGAGAATTCTTTCTCTAGAGATTGGAAAAATGAAGACACAGTCGATGAGGATCAAGTTCACCCTACTCTGGAAATGGGGGAAGGAGGTGAACTAAGGAGAAGTAAGAGAGCAAGAATTGAAAACACCCATGGTCCAGATTTCTACCAATTCTTAGTTGAGGGAAGTAGAAATGAAGGTGATTACTCTCATATGTATAACGTCGAACATGACCCTCTCACATATCGAGAAGCCATAACTTCTCGAGATTCTGACTTGTGGCAAGAAGCTATAAATGATAAAATTGAGTCGATAATATCAAATCAAACTTGGGTATTGACTGATTTATCATCAGGGTTTAAACCAATAGGCTGCAAATGGATCTTTAAGTGAAAGCTTAAGTTAGACGGATATGTAGATAAGTATAAAGCTAGACTTGTAGCCAAGGGTTTTAAACAAAAGGAAGGAATTGACTATTTCGACACTTATGCTCCGGTAGCTAGACTTAGCACTATAAGATTATTATCTGCCTTATCGTCCATTAATAAACTAGTTATACACCAAATGGATGTCAAGACTGCTTTCCTAAATGATATTTTAGATGAAGAGGTGTACATGGAACAACCGGAAGATTTTATACTAAAGGGCCAAGAAACAAATATTTGTAAGCTTATTGGCTTAAAACAAGCTCCTAAGCAGTGGCGTGAATGATTTGATCAAGTCGTTCTCTCTCATGGATTTAGAATAAATAGATGTGACAAATGCGTTTATTCTAAGTTCGATAAAGGACGTGGTGTGATAATATGTTTGTATATGGATGATTCACTAATATTTGGCACTGATTTAGATATTGTGTTGGAAACTAAATTATTTCTATCTTCATCGTTTGATATGAAGGATATGGGGGAAGCCAATGTTATATTGGGAATGAAAATAATTAGATCCTTGGATTTTATTTCTTTGTCACAATCTCATTATATTGAGAAAATTTTAAAGAAATGTAATCACGAGAATTGTGCCCCGGTTACTACCCCATATGACCCTTCTATCAAGTTGAGGGCAAATGAAGGGAAATGTGTCTCTCAGCTAGAATATTCTAGTGTTATTGGCAGCTTGATGTATATCATGCAATGTTCCCGGCTAGACATAGCCTTTTGTAGTTGGTGTTTTGAGTAGATTTACTCATAACCCCGGGCAAGTTTATTGGAATGCGGTGTTTAGAGTACTTAAGTACCTTAAGAGCACAGTGGACTATGCATTAACTTATAAAGAATTTTCAGCTCTTTTGGAAGGGTACACAGATGCAAACTGGATCACGGACTCAGATGAAACAAAGTCCACAAATGGTTGGATTTTTACCATAGGTGGAGGTGCTATTTCTTGGGATTCCAAGAAACAAACTTTGATTTCACATTCGACCATGGAGTTCGAGTTTATTGCTTTGGCAATGATGGTTAAGGAGGCGGAATGGCTAAAAGACCTGTTGATAGAGATTCCTCTATGGCCTAAGCCAATGCCTGCTATTTCAATATTCTGCGATAACGAGGCAGCGTTAATGCGGACATATAGTAAGGTTTACAATGAGAAGTCTAGACATATAAGTCTTAGACATAGCTATGTGAGAGAACAATTAAGCAAAAGAGTTGTTACTATTAGTTATGTGAAGTCCAAAGGTAATTTGGCGGATCCCTTTACAAAAGGCCTAGGTAGGGATATAATATGGCAGACTTCCAGGGAAATGGGTTTGAAGCTCATGAAATTAGAGAGGTTACATACACGTGAAAATCAACTAGATACTAGAGTAACCTTCAGTCTTCTAGTTCAATGGAAAAACACGTTGTATTTATAACCAAAGATGCACTAAAAGATGAAGATTTTGATCTCCATGCCATCTCAAGGTAGTGCATACTTGTATGGAGAACAAGAACAGGGTGGGAGTTATTCCCTTAATAAATCTATGTCCTTAAAGGAGGGTACAAGTCATACAAGTGCACCTTAGTAGATTTACCTATATAAGTGCAGAAAGTGGGGCTGTTTCTACGAGATTTGAGCTAGTCTCTATGGCACTTATGAAAATCCTAAGATGTAGCACATGGCCGTAAATGTGCAGGTATTTGAAAATTTGGTTGGAAAGTTCTACACATAGTAGTGATGATCAATCACTAATGATTCTTAGTTCAAGGCTGAGGCTACTTTGAATTTTGATTGACTTCATTGCTATATGGTAAAAATTCAAGGTTGAGGCTACTTTGAATTTTGATTGACTTCATTGCTATATGGTAAAGGTTCAAGTCTAAAGACACCTTTATCTGGGTAGGACCTACCAAAGGATACATAGAGCTACATTTCTAAATTAGGAATGTGATAAAATCCAATTTTGAAAATTTGCGGGAAATTGTTGGGAATTTTCTCAAATTTGATTCTTACCTTATTAAAGTTTGTACTACAAGGAATAATTTGCAAAAAGAATCAATCAAATTGATTGATTGGTTTGAGAGATATTAACTCTCAAACATTGGCATTTAATAATGTTGAAAAGACTCATGAAGTGGGTTCCCACGTAGCTTGAAAAATGAGAAAGTTAAGGGTATTTAAATGACTATGTGACATACCATATTGTTCTAGAAACATATGGTATGCATGGCCATGCACTCGCATATGTGCGGTGCACTGCACCGCACGCGCGCGTTCCTGCGCCACGTAAAGGCGTTATTAACTTTTTGCGACAAATTCAGCCTATGAGTTGTAATTTTGGACTAAAACAGTGTGACTACTGGCGAAATAAAACAGATTTCAAATCTGTTAAAATTCAATATGGCACCTGTTTAAGGTGCCTTTTAGTTCAAATGTTGCATCTGTTCACTGTATCTACAGATTGTGATTGTTAAGTAACATCTGCAGAGTCACTTAACTGCCATAACTGTTTGCATCTGTTCAAGTCACCTTTTAGTGTCTATAAATAGGGCTGATGGTCAGATCATTTCTGTACTTCAAAAAATTCTCTTGCTCTTTCTCTCAAATTTCTTTCTGTTGATTGTGATCTTCTGTGATCAACAGAGTTTCGCCTGTTTTATTTTGGGAGGCAGATTTACTGCTACCCTAAGCAGATTATAAGGGAGCAAATACTGTCTTAAGAAAAAAATGCAACGCATTCAACTCAGGCATTATCAGTCCAGTTTTCCCCATACTGCCTTTATTTTTCAACACTGCCTGTGCTCACTTGGTGGATGAAAAACTAAATGAAAGAGCATAAAGCAGAGAAAAGTGGAGGGTTCGAAAGTTTTGTACGGGTTATTGAGAATAGGGGAAGGATTTAAAAGTGTGAGGAATGAACTTTTCCTCTTAGCTGACCACATTCTTTTCGCCCAAAAATGACCGGAAGAGCGAGAAAAAAGAGTATACTTTTAATCCTCTCGAATGTTTATATTAAGCTCACTTAAGAGAGTAATATAGGAAAACTATTGAAGTATTTTTGTTCCTACAATAGGCACTAACATTAAGTGGAACTATTTTCCTTGTTCTGTAGCATTTGCTTGGATATAGTTCTTATCACTCTTAAGAAAGGAAAGTCCCGTAACTAACTAACCAAGGTAAGGTAATGGAATTGAAGGAGACCCTAGTGCCCATAGAAACTTGGATTGCAATCCGGGGAATTTTGATACGGCATCAACCAAAGTCGGACCGGGCCCTATGGAATAAGCTTTTCAAGAGAATGAAATGTTAAGAGTAATACATAGTAAAGGGAAAGTCTTTTGTATGGTTATGTCATATAAAGCTTATCTATGAATAAGAATGAAAAAGACAATTATATCTTTATTTAAGTTCATGTGTGTTAATTCATTAAGGGTACATACGTCATTTTATAAAATTAACAACCCTAACCCTAATCCCTTTTTCTTTTTGCCTAGCCACCACTACCACACCCAGTTGCCATCACCACCATTTCCACTGCCTCCGCCGCCACGTTCCCCTCGCCTCCACTATCACCAACCGTCACTCTATCACGCCGGCAGCCACCAACCATGGTAGCCTTTCATGGCTGCCCCACCATCCATAACGATCCCCATCACTGTAGCAATGAACTGCCAGTGGTATTCAAGGACAATAAGGGGTAGGGGAGTGTGTTCTCAACGGTCTTACCGGAGGGATTTAGCCACCAATCGTCGCCACACCTACCATGACAACCACCCACCATCGTAGCCTAACACCACCACAATCACCAACATCGCATCCCACACCACCGCTACAATGAACCACCAGCGGCATGTAACAGACCGTTGGTGGGGTTCAGGGACAATGGGGGTGGGGGGCAATGATCTAACCATCCATCTTCTTCGTCGCCGTGTGAGTTGCGGCTGTCGCCACTGCTGTGCACTGCTGGTGGTGGTGAAGGCCGGAGAAGACGGTGAACTTGTAGGTAGTGTTGTCAAAGGGCCAGGCTTGGGCCGGCCCAGCCCAAGCCCATCGGGCCGGGCCGGGCCGGGCCGGGGCCGGGCCAGTGGGGCTGCCAACCGGGCCGGGCCGGGCCGGGCCTGCCGAAGGCAAACCTAGGCCCAGTCCAGGCCCTGGCCCTAGGCCCAATAGCTAGGGCCGGGCTTGGGCCGGGCCCGGGCCCTTTTTTTTTTCTTCTTCTTGTTATTCAATTTTAAATTTCATCTCTAGGCAATATTCACAATTTAACGAACCTAATCTTTATCCTTTTATTTCATTATAAGTAATATACATATATATGTATGTATGTATATACATATTTATTTGTTAGCCATTATATTTTTTATTATATGTTAAACATTTTCATACTCTTCTTGGTGAGCTTTATTAATAAAATCTTAACACATAACAATTTATATAGAAAAATAATAAATGTATTCATAGGCCCTCCTCCTTTTATCCGGGCTTGGGACCGGCTGCTTGTAAACAAACAGGCGAAGTTACCTATTTTTTTATATATACGAAAAAATATATATCTTGCTTGTAAAAATTTATTTTATATATATGGAAAAAAAGTATATTTTGTGAAAAAATTTATTCTTAAAATTCTAACAATCAAAATAATAATGCATGTCTATCCAAAATATCAGCAATCAAAGATCAAGAAATCTGCAACGTCAACCAAAAGGATCAAAAGAGGAAAATAAAAACAAATTACCTAATCATCCAGAAGTACTTCAATATCCGAGTCACTGCTCTTCCTATCATCAATCGGTTTATCTTGCTCGCGGTATTTCGCATCAAGATAATCCTTCCAACATACACATAGCTCGAGCGACTCGGGGTTAAGACGACTCCTCCTGTCATCCAAAACCCTCCCGCTGGCTGAAAATGCCGACTCTGAAGCAACCGTGGAGGCTTGCACTGGCAGTACATCCCGTGCAATTTGGGATAAAGTTTTATACATGTTTTGATTTTGTTTCCAAAAATTTAACAAATTAAAATTAACCTGTTCTTGCCTTGATAAATCAGAATAATGATCAGTATTTGCATATACACCAATCTCATTAAAAGAGGAAAAAGTATACGAACCTGCCGAATTAGAAGTACCTTCACCTGGTAGTTGTCTTGCTACTAGATGTTCAAAGCCCTGAAGGTATGGCGCATAATACCTCTCAACAGTGGATGATGATGTAGCTCGCCCGCGCACGTCAGCAGAATTACGATAGACGTTGAACAAGTCCTCAAACCTCTTGCTCACTTTTGCTGTGAATGCGGTTGTCTCCTCTGCTGTGTAGCACATTAATTTCGATATCTCTTGTATCGAGGCGTTCACGCCATGCAACTTTAACCTAGGATCTAAACAAGTAGCCACAGTAAAAATAGCAGGCAGTTTACTCCAATATTTATTAAATTTTTGATCCATCACTTTTACTATTTCCTTAAAGGGTCCTATATATCTCCATTTTGTTAACATTGTAGCCATCTTCAGAATTTCTATTACAGCGAGAGGAGAGGTGGGATAGTACGTACCAGACAATAAATTGGTAGACGTGTAGAATACCTCCAAAAATTCAGCTAGGTATGTGGCCATCTGCCATTCCTCTTGAGTTGGCAAGCCGGCTGGGAACTGGGTTAGTAGAAAATGCGTATAGACTTCTCGGTATGCCAGAATGTGTAAAAGCATGTGGTATGTAGAGTTCCACCTGTGGACCACATCTGTAACTGCTCTCCTGCGAGGCATATTATATTGAACACACAACGTTTTAAATTGTTGTGTTCTCGGACTCGAGCTATTAACATACGCTGTCATACCCCTCATTTTGAGAAGAATATCTCCTGCAGCAGCTAAACCATCTTGAACAATTAAATTAATAATGTGACAAACACAGCGAACATGAAATAATTCACCATTAAGTACAGGTTGAAGCGTCTCCTTTAAAGCTGCAACAGCAACTTTATTATTAGAAGCATTATCAAAACTAACACTCATAATCTTATCCTTAATTTTAAATGTGGTGCATGCTTTTAATATAAGAATAGCAATGTTCATTCCATCGTGCGGATAAGGGAAGTGCTCGAAAGCGATGATTCTCTTGTGCATAACCCAATCTACATCAATCCAATGAGCGGTCACACAAGAATAACTAACAAAAGTATAAGGAGATTGCCAAATATCAGAAGTAAGACTAACTTTACCTTCAAATTTATCGAAATAATCGATAAGGCGTGCTTTAGCAGCATTGTACTGTCGGAGTGCATCGGATCTAGTTGTGTTTCTATGAACCTTTTTGTACAAAGGTTGAACGTATGTGTTCATATATCTAGAGTGCTTAGGATTATCGGCAAAAGAAAAGGCTTGTTCATCATGAATAACAAATTCAGCGAGACCGTCTCTTTGCTCTCGCTGATTATAAACAAATAACTTACCGTCAAAAGATAACTGCGTTTGGGTAGGTTCGACGTGGCCTTGTCGAGGTGCACACAGAGGGTAATGCCTGTTAAGATGTCCATTACCACTACCAGACGAAAATAATTTAGCGCAGTACTTACATCGAGCTTTTCGGATGCCGTCCACCATAACTACATCGAAATGATTCCAACACTCGGCTTTCTTTTTTTTCCCCTTTTGGACTTCTGGCTCATTACCGGAGGCATTGCTCGGCCCTTCTTCATCATGACCAGGCATAGGGTTGAGATTATGCCACGGAGTAGTAGCTTCGCCAACCGAGCTGCGTCCTTGACTATAATGCGGGGGGTCTTCATCAGGCGTGTATTCAAAATCTGGAATGTTTTGATTGAACTCCCAATTGGCTTGGGTATCTATCATACAGCCTGTACTCATTCGTCCAGGAACGAATGGTTGTGTTGGTGCTTGGATTGGTGTTTGTGATGGCCGTGGCGCTGGCGCTTGTGCTGGTGGTGGTGCTTGCGATGATGATGATGTTTTTCGTGATGACGATGCACGCCTCATTTTCTTCAATAATCCAGCCATATTTCGAGCTAAACTTTGTAAGAGTAACTAAATACACAAGTATAAGAGTAGTAATAAGAAATAACAATTAAAAGAATGAACGAGTAACAAATATTAGAGAGTTAGTAATTAAAAAGAATTTAGCAAGACTAGTAATTAATAAACAAGAGTACTAATTAGTAAATACTAGTAGTAATTAGCAAGAGTAGTAATTGGAGAGGAAAATAGTAGCAAAGCTTGTAGAAATATAGAATGTTTAGGTAAGAGAGAGTAAGAAGATTGGTGTGAAAAATTAGAGAGAAATGGTGTGAATTTATAGATTTTAGAAACTTCACAAAAGACCAAAATACCCCTACAAACTATCCGTTTATAGTTGTTGGGGAGGGTAAGAGTGTAAAGGAGTTGAAAAATATAGGTTAGACTAAAATACCCCCCAAACTAGCCGTTATATTGCTGTTGGGGGGGTAAAAGTGGAATTTTGGAAAAGGGGTGGAAGAAAGGGGGGGAAAAACAAAAAAATTCAAACAAGTACCGGGCCAGACCGGGCCGCAGACCGGGCCAGATCCGGGCCGCCCGGGCCAGATTCTGGCCGGGCCAAACCCGTTTCCGGGCCGGGCCGGGCTTTTTCGGAGCAAATGAAGGCCTGGTCCAGGCCCAGGCCCCAAGCCCGCTGTGCTGGGGCCGCTACTGTTCATGGACGGGGCCGGGCCAGCCCGGGCCAGAACCGGGCCGGGTCGGGTCGGGTCGGGCCAGCCCGCGGGCCGCCCGGCCCGTTTGACAACTCTACTTGTAGGTCAACAAATATTACGTATATTTTTACCCTTCATGAATTATGCATTTTAATGAGATATAAGGGCATAATGGTATTTTTATTGTTATGCTATAAAAAACTTTACTGTGGCATAAACAACACAAATGTGTTTCCAATACTTCAAATAAAGGCAGAAATACTTCAATAGTTTTCATTCCCTCGAAAATGTTTTTCTCTTACTCAACCGACCAACACTAGGAAAAACATACTTTCTTCATTATAATTGAAAATTTGAAAGGTTTTTCAGTCCTCTCTGTCCAACAAGCCACAACTAACTGAAATTTAAGAGGAAAAATGGAGTCTTGACTATTAAGGGTCTGTCTGAAATCACTTTCAATTTTGGTTTTCTATTTTCAAAAAAACAAAAACAAAAATTAAAATTAGTTTAGTTTTTATTTTTTTCAAAACAAATGAGTGTTTGATTACTTAGTTTTTTCTTTGATAATGGTTATGGTGGCAGTGGCCGACCGGGGGTGGTGGCCAACGGGCGGCAGGGGCCACCGCCGGCGGCGGCAGGTAGTGGCAATTGGGGGGGGGGGGGGGTATCAAAAGAAAAATTAAAACTGAAAATTCAAAACTCCAAAATGAGAGTTTCAAAAAACAGTTCTATTTTAAAAACTAAAGAGAAAAAAAACAAAAACTATATACCAAACGCATTTTTTTTATAAACTAGAGAAAAAAATAGAAACGGAACGCTACCAAATATTTTCTATTCTACTTCAAATTTTGTACTCACTCCATTTTAAAGGTATTAATCAAAATTACAAAAATCCCCTTTTTTCCTTCCCCTCTCCTTCTCATTCAACCAAACAAAACAAAAGAAAAATACCATTTATGTAATATATACATTTTCGTCGTAAGATTCTATACATAGTTGTCTAACTAAAAGCAAATTAAGCATTCGTTTGTGGATTCACGGTAACATAGCAAGACACTCTTCCATTTTCATACAAGAGTATGTTATTTATCAACTTGCAAACATATTTCTTCATCTGGTATCTATACGCAAAAATGCTATCCTTGTAATGGATCGAGATGCTCTATACAAGAGAGGTGCTCGACAAAAAGATTATCATTGAAATTGTTTTGTCACAATTACAAAAATTTGTAATGATAATTGTTTGTTGCTAAAAAATATCAAGAGAATTTTTTTTTTTGGGACATCACCTATATTGTACAGCAGAGAATCCTAGTCTCCTTGTCATACTTTGAAAATAGTAGAGGACATTTTTTTAGTGTAAAGGTGACAACGTGAGCTGGATTTATGCTTGTTTTATCATTGCTTATGCTATTATCGTTCATTCGATTCGATTCGACGCGGTTCGTCTTACCTACTTTTGAAAAGTAAGAAGGCATTAAAGAAAGTGAAGAAGCGGTTGATCTCAAAGATAAATATCCAAATAATACTAATCCTTACACTTGGACGGAGAGTCTCTCGGTCTCAGTAACAATGCTAAGCAATGATTAGACTAGTGAAGAACAACGTACAACTATACCTACACACGGTACAACTCTCAACATCGGCACCTCTTCTGGCAATAGCAACAAAGCCAACCACCGCATTAATTCTTTCTCCTTGTGCGCAGCTCCGGTCAAAACAAACAGACCATATCCCATAATTCAGTCCCCCCAACTCCTCCGCCACCTCCTCCGCCGATCAATTCCGCCGAAATCGGCCATTCTAGTAAGACTGAGTGAACTATATGGCGGAAAATAAAGAGTCCACATCGTCGAGTGCGCCGAGTCAAGGCAACGTCGTTGAGGATCCCGAAGATCCTGCCAAGTCTCCCCCTAATTCTCCCAATTCTTCCACCCGCAAGGTACGCATACTCGCTTGGTTTTGGATATATAGGTTGATTGATAATAAGCCATGGCCACATTAGGGAATTTAAGTGAGGCTTTTTATGCTACATGTTAGTTTCTAAACGAAGTAAGATGTAGTACTCCCCCCGTTTCGTAAGGTTTGTCCCATTTGTGTCTTTGCAAAATTTGGAGATGTAAGCGCTGGCTTTACTAGTTGTTCTTGCCCTCATTTAGCTTGTCAAATGATACTTAACTTTTGATAAATGATATCCATTATATCCTAGAAGTTTGCAAAAGTCTAGTATAGGACAAACATTATGGAATCGAGTACTATAAGCATGATCCCCATTGCTATAGTCTTGTTGCCTGCATAAGTTTCTGTTCGAATGATTTTGTTTCATTTATGTTATAGAGGTGATGCGGAGAATAGATGGGGTTCGTTTTGATTTTTGAACGAATCAATTGGGGTTGTGCACAATAGGAAGAGTTGTCAGCTATTTCTGGTTCTTTTGTAAATGAGAGTTAGACTTTTTAGGAAGTTCCCCGAATTTGAATGGTTTCCAAGCAGGTGTCATTTTCTTAGAACATAGAACATCTTCATAACAACGGTGATAGACAGATTCCATCCAATTGTCAAGTTATTCCTTGCATAAATCTCATCCGTATGCTACATCACCTCATATCTATCACCATTTTAATGAAGATTTGTTCACTAGAATGGGACCGTGCAATTAGTTGAAAGCAAATTGTGGTCTCTAGGATGTGATCTTTTTTGGATTTCTTGGAGACAGAAACTTGAAACCTTGATATTTCTCTTCCTATAGGATCTGCCATTTCCGTAATGGCTGCGTTCCCTTTGCCTGCCTTTTCAGTAATATTTTAAAAGGCCAATGGACCTTTTCAGTTTCTCAATACTATCTAAAGATCTTATGGATTACTGCTGTAATGAGGTGTATAGAAAGAAGTGATTTTGAATATGTTTATAGGGATTAAGGATGCAGGCGCAAAGCCTGAATTTCCCTTTGGGGGTGCAAAAGAATAATATCTAGGACATGATAAGCACTCACACAAATTTTTTAATAGAAGTAGGAAAAAATTTGGCTGCTACCCCGGTTGGAGGAATTTTCCTTCTACCCCCTATATAGCGATAAATGTTTATAGTGACTTTTATTTAGTGACGCTAAAAAGTTGCTGCTAATAAATGTCGTTGAAAGTGTTAGAAGATAAGTCACTAGAAACATTTAGCGACTATTAATTGTCACTATATACGGGGTTGGAGGAAGATTCCTACAACCCGGGTAGGAGCCAAAGTTTGTTCATAGAAATATCAATGCCAGCCCTTTTATTCTAATATTGGTCATTCACAAATTCTTTATTTAAGTTTTAATAACTGATTGGATATATATAGTAATTCACCCACCGGAGTTCTCCAAAACAAGTTAACACAGAAGATGGAGAGAAGAAGAGTTGCAGGTTGTTTATTTAGTTCAGTTAAATGGAGATAACCAAAGCTTTGGAAAAGAAGAAGATTATTTTCGTGTCAAAGTATAATTTCATAAAAAAACTAAGGTGACGAAAATTTCGCGAATAAAGAAAAAAACTATTAATGTAAATGTTTATGGTGTTATACATCAAGTTGGTATTCATAAGTTTTACATCTTACATGTATGATTGTGTAAATCGCCCAATGCGTACCATATAGGCGAACCCCAGCATATTGCCTACCCAAAAAGTGAACCGACTAAGCATACCCCCCCATGTATTGTGTTCCTTCAAATCAAAGCACCATGCACGGGTACCCATACCACATACCAAAGCGAACCACGTATTGGGTGATGCTGGACTGGACCAAAGACTAAAGAGTAGCTCCGACAGGAAGATCATCCAGAATTTCCACAAAAGAATAAGATGACTGCATAGATTCTTGCTAATCCTTTAAGAAAAGAGACTTGAAAGGGAATGTTTGAGACGGAGAGCTGGAGTCCCTTCGTTGCCACCTATCTTATTTTTTTCTCATCATTCGGTTTTGGTTAAATGAATTGCACTTTAAACCAAACTTAAAAAATAAATCTTTTTCCCTTTATTTTTGTATTTTATAATGCATAAATCTGCTTATGCTCACCTTTTACTTTTCACCAACATTATTTTTAGTGTCAGAATACCATATTCGTGTAAAAATCATGAGCCCACTCATTTAATCTTTTCGATGTCCAGTTTTCTTCTCTTGAGCGTAGTATATTGAGGAAGATGTAGAGGAAAACGATAATAAGTGAACTTCGGTTCGTTGAATGTTTTCTTAGCAAAAACAAAGAAAGGTTAGATGAATGTCTTTAAGTTAGGTGAGAAATTTTTACATGCTGTAGGCTGACTTTGAAAGTTGTGCTTGTGTATGTTGGTTTGTGTGTGTGTGTGTGTTTTTTTTTTTTGGGGGGGGGGGGTATGCCTCACTCTCCCCCGCCCATAGATGCAGGTAGGAACTCAATTTGGAGGACAGTAATGGCGAGCAAATAATATATTTTCTTTTGGGCTTTTGTTTGTCTTTGTTGGCTCTGTTCCCAGTTATATTGGGGTTGAGTATGTTATGCAAGTACATGTACTTGGCTCATGTGGTACTTCTTAGATTCTGCGAATGCTATTGGCGTATTATAGGAATTGCGATTTGGTATTTGGATGAGTCAGCCTGATAACTCTACCAGGCTGATTGTCGGGTCCATATCACTGTTGGGTTTGAAAGGTACTTCCAAGACTTATATCTTATCTGCTCTTGGTGGTTAGTTGGGTAACCAACCAACCCAAAAAGTGAGCCTATTTTGACGAGTTGAGAAATAGAGGATGAGTTTACTGCCTCACTTTCGGTTCAATTAACAAACGAATTGAACTGAAACTTGTTTCTATGTTTCCTTAAGTGCAATAACTCATTATCAAGTAATTACTGTCATGACTGCTAATGTTGAAGTGGTTGGACCTATTAAAGCCTCTAGGTTTTGTTTATATTTGAAGGACTAGGTTTCGCTTTTTGACTTAATGCAAAAAAAGTGGAAAGTTCTCTCTTTGCTTCCGTTTCAGTATTACCTAGTGCGCGGTTTGCTTTGATACGTGGTACGGGTATGAGTCCATGGTGTAAGTACAAAATACGTGGGGCCTAGGCTTAGTTGGTTCACAAACTGGGTACGCAATACCCTGGGGTTTGCATATGTGGTAAGCTTTGGCACAATTTATTAAATATCAAATGTATTAAATAAAACTTGTGAATACTAATGAGACACCAGAAAAGACATTGCTTTTGTTTATTTGAGAAAATCTCTTCGTCTTTAAATTGTTTTTGGAAAAAGTATACTCCGACTCTAAGCTAATGCCCTGAACTGTGTAGTTTCCTAAATTAATGTTCTTAACCGTGTACTCTCTCTCTCTCTCTCGTTAGGAAAATGGTAGGTTTCTGAGGTAGTGGACTTAACTGAGTAATTATTCTTGACAGGATCTCTCTCTCTCGTGCTTGTTAGGAAAATGGTAGGTTTCTGAGGTAGTGGACTTAACTGAGTAATTATTCTTGACAGAATCATCCCTTCTATAAGTGTTATCCAAAAAACTTTCATTTTCTCCATTCAATAGAACTAAATAAACAGCCTGCAAATTTCTTCTCATTCTCTTTTGGGATCACCCATTTTGGAGAAAGGTAAATCACACACGGCACTCTTGAGGTTTACTTGAAATTACGCACGGCGCCTACTATCTATTTTTATTTTTATTACTTCCTGCCCCCCTGTGGTTTGTCGTTATGTTACATAAAACCTACTTCCGTTAGCAAATAGTCAAGAAAAGTTAGGGCACCTTTTAATTATTATGATATTCCCAAAATATCCTTGAATCTTCCTCTTCTTCCTCACCAGCCAATGCTTAGCCACCGCCGCACCGCCGACGCCCCACCACACTGCCTGCCGCCGAAGGCTGGCTTCTGCTAATTACTCATTTGAATACACACCGACGGCCACTACCGGCAACCATTGCCTATCCAAACACCATCCCATACCAAACCCTCACCGCCTATCACGCACGGCAACCACTGCCTATCCAAACACCACACCATCCCACACCAAACCTTCACTGCCTGTCACGCACACTGGTTGCGCGGACACTTCGGCCATCTCTCTCTCACACACACACCCTATCTGTAACACACGAAAAAACTCACGCACACACTGGCTTTCACCATCGTCACATGCCCCTTACCCATACTCACCCACACCCACACACACCGGCAAACGCAGACACATTAGACACACACATACATTGTCTATCACACACACGCACATACACAAGCACACACTGCTTATCACCACCGTCGCATGCCCCTTACACATACCCACACACACCGGCTACCACCACCGGTGACACATAGACACGCGCGCTGCCCACCACCACCGTGGTATGCCCTCACACGCACATAACAATTTGTCTCACCCACCGAAACCAACCCACCCACGGTCTATACAACCCACCGCCGCCGTCTAGCTCCCACAGCCGCTGCTCCGACCACCTGCTGCTCGTAAACAACCCCCCTACCTGATTGGATGTTAATTGGATCCTTAGTACCCAATTGGCAGTCAGAGATCTAGATCTAGCTCTAGCTCTGAAATTTTTTTCTGACTCGATGAAAATGTTGGAGGAAGAATAGTGGTGGTGGTGGGTGATGAAAACAAATGGTGGTGATGGAGAATTGGTAAGATCTTGGCTATGGTGGTTGGGTAAATTTACATTTGTTTGAGGGTATTACCATCCTTTCCTTACTTCTGTTAGTTCTCTGAACTGAAAAATCAAACCATGTAGTTTAGTGTAATAAAAATAGTTAGTAGGCACCATTTCTAGTTTTGGGTAAACCTCAGGTACCATGTATAATTTACCCTTTGGAGAACTGCTACGCGAACGCATCGCATCTCGGGTTTAGAGTACCACCAGTATGTTGTACGCTAGGGTCATCAGCGAATTAGGTAACACTGGGCTCAACCCCCCACGCAACACACCCAATGCCTACCCTGTCATATCTTTCTTTCAAAGTTAAGAACTTCAAGTGAGAACTGTCTTTTGTGATTGCAAATGTGTATACTTTTTAGATTGAGATTGAAAACCGCCTCAACTTATGTGTTTATTTCCACAAATACTAAATAAATTTTTGGTTTGCAGAAGGTGTTGAATAGTAGCTTTTAGAGAAACATGAAATGATGCCTGTTTGCACAGTTGCACGGCATGAAGATAATTTTGTTAGTGTCTTGAAACTTGAAACATTCATGCACACTCCATGATGGGCTTGTTTTCCTTTCAATACCTAGAAATGTTGAGGTTTTACATTTGGGGTAGTTCAGTTGTATTGTCATGTTTCCTGTTGGTCAAGTAACCTTAGGAGCATGTTGGTACTTTCACGTTGGATTAGTATGCATAGTTATTCCTGTAGTTCCTGTAGTATGATTGATGTTTCTTATCTGACTTGTATGATATGATGATATCTAGATTTGAAAATTTTGTCTCAACACATAGTGTGTTCTTGGGTGATTTATTCCCTCCCAGTCGAGCACGTCGCCTTGCTTGTGATTCGCTCTACACCCCAATTGATTATATTCTGAACCTCTTGACCCCCTACCCCCTTCTCCCTACCCTCAAAAGAAAAATTCCTTTCTCCTTCTACCTATTGTGCATAGACAATTCGATTCACGCTTGTGCTTATGCAACTGTTACACTTGAAGGATAAAAATCTTTTGTTTGCATACCAATGTGTAAATCGCATTGGTAATACGCAGAATCTTAGTTGATGATTATTAGATGACCTGCATATAATTACGTCAAATAATAGCATAGCAGGCATCTGGTTTTGACTCTAGTATTTTGTCAGGCTTGCTATGCTGTTCTCCAGAGTTGGGTTTCAAAGAAGTTTATGACTGGATGGTAAGAAACTCAGTATATAATGCTTTCACTTTTCTTCTTGATTAAATCTGAGTGACTCATTCTTGTAGTGACTTTTGTTTTATTTTGAAAATGCAGTGTAGTCCTCTTTCCCGTGGCTGTCACCTTTTTCGTCACATGGTGGTTTATCCAATTTTTTGATGGTTTCTTCAGTCCCATATATGAGAGGCTCGGCATTGACGTATTTGGTGAGTCGCCAAGGGTATTTTTTGATCCTTTCACAATGTTACTTTGGTCATCGCTTCATATTATTCATGTGAAGGCTGATATGATTTGGACATTAACATAGTTGGTGTCTAATAAAAAGTAGTTAAACAGAAAGATTGTGATTGACCCCGGGCTCAAGAGAGAAGAGGGCTCATGTTCCGAAGTGCAAGTTTTTCATGCAGGTCACTTAGTAAAATAGAACTGACATATATATATCTAATGATGGTTTTTATGACCCGAATGTGTTGCTTGCTTATTTGATTAAGCACTCATTTAATCATGGAAAAATCTCGTTTGCATCATGGACGGTGGTTTTTTTTTTTTTACAATGCCAATGTTCCTTGTCTGCACCTTGATGCAATAACAGTAACATCTTCTTGTTACGCTGTTGTTGATGCTGATTTCGATATCGCAAAGCATCATAGAGCTAAATTTGCCAGTGCAACCTCATTAGTATGGATTATACTCGTAGGATAATTTTCTCATAGTTGATCTATTCACATTTCCCGCTTTTTTTTGTCACAGCATGTTCTCCTGACGTTATATTACACCCCTCCCCTCCCCCCTCTCTCCCTCTCCTTGCGCCTTGTTTATGCATATGGCTTCATTATATCTAATTCTCACTTACATTGACTATCTTCAGGCTACTCTAAATTTATTGTTAAGTTCCGTGGTATTCCTGGTGCAGGCCTTGGATTCGTTACATCGTTAATCTTCATATTCTTTGTTGGCATATTTGCTTCATCCTGGATGGGTGCCACCATTTTCCTTTTAGGAGAATGGTTCATAAAACGGATGCCCTTTGTTAAACATATATACTCAGCGTCCAAACAAATTAGTGCTGCTATATCTCCAGGTAATGCTTGCATTTTAGTTTCTTATTCTGTGATTATCTAGTATTACTTGCTTGATGTCAGCCAGATAATGCAGAGAGTAGCGTGTAGGCCATCTTGGGTATCCATGTCCCGGCATTATAGCCATGATCATAGTATTGTCATAATGCATGGTACATTTGTAAAAAAAACCAGCTAATTAAATACATTATGGCACATCAAGCGAAGTAATACTTTTTGCCAAAACAGGCCCGTGCCACTTTTGAGTACATATGCTGTATATCATATTATATGAATAACTACAGGAAAAAATTTGTCTTGTCCAGAGTAGTGATATTAAGTCCTGGTAATGATGCATTAAATTCCTTTACATCAAGCTGGGCCTGATTTTGATTCCCTCACTGGAATTTTCTTGGATTGGAAAATGTGAATGCATGTTTTTCTTTTCATAGCCAGACTTTGAAGCTGACCACTGGTCTTTCTTTCCTTCAACTTTTCTATTTCATCCATCGGGTCTGGGCACACTAAACTAGGGTCCTCCCCCTCCCTTAAAACCCCATCCCGGACTAGGTGGGAATTTGTCTCCTTCGAGAAATGGGTTACAAGTCTCCTTTAAAACCTTAGAATCTCTTGACCTACGTGCTCCGTCTTGATAGCAAGCGGGTTAAACCACAGGTCTTTTCCTCTTCTCTTTTGACAGACTTAGCGCTTCTGTACATTGTCATTATTCACATATTATATTAAGTTTCTTTTTGGTAATTATGCTATTGTTGTAGGAAAAAGGCCATTATTATCATGATCGGCATATGTATATATATAGCATACACATGTCATCGGTCTGTGAACGTACAATATAGCACTAGCAGCAAGGTAAGATGAAATGCTGGAGCTTGTGAGTATTCTGGAGTTTAATAATAAATAACCATTTACTTTTCACGAATTATCTTGTTATGCTATTGAATTCATAATCAATCCACTTCATTTCTTTACAGACCAAAATACCACAGCTTTTAAGGAGGTTGCGATTATCCGCCATCCTCGTCTTGGTGAATATGCTTTTGGATTTATCACATCATCAGTTGTTCTTCAGGTAGTCCATTATCTTCTGTAGATGAGTTTTATGGTTAGCTGCCGACATTGTCAAGAATTCTTACTTCTCTGTTGCCAATAAAACATACCGGTGTCACATTTGATAGTTGTTTATTATGGGCAACTGGGGGATGTTTACATCATCTGGCCTACCAAAAAGTTCCAATGCTGTATTCTTGTTGACATCTATTGATTATTAGCAAACCATGTACAGTTTATATGTTCTGCATTCCTTCTCTTAGTCTGATTATTAATTGGTATTGCAGAGGGACAATGGAGATGAAGTGTTATGCAGTGTTTATGTTCCGACAAATCATTTGTACATTGGTGACATATTTTTGGTTAATTCTGAGGAGATCATAAGACCAAATCTGTCTATTCGAGAAGGCATAGGTTTGTTGCTTCTTTTCCTTAATTGTTTTTTTCCTTTTCCGCTTATGACCGCTTGCTCACTGCTTTATTCAAAGAACCTAATAAAAATAACATGTGCTGACGATCCAAAACTCTTTGCATGTTGTCATAGAAAGAGTACAGAGAAAATGTTCCCTACCTACTTTCTATAAGAGAGCTGTTCCTCGATATTATAAGCATGTCACTTTTTGCGGCTGGGAGGTGAAATGTTGGAACCGCAGTGCACTCACTTCATGTATTATGGCCATACATAGTTAGGGACATACCTATTCACTTTGCAGTAATGGTAGCCAAACCTTTGTTGCATTTACGGTATGATGAGTACGGCGTTGATAATGCTCATTTTAACTTAGTTCAATGGACATATGCGTACTACTTCAGTGCACAATGCTGAAATCTCACAGGGACACTTTGCTATGCTTTGTTGACGTAATTCATGATTGAATTCATGTGTTCAGGATCTTATCGTCTTCCTTTCCCTGTATTTCAGAGATCATTGTTTCGGTGGGAATGTCAATGCCACAAGTGATTTCACCTATAGAAAGGATTCCTCGTCAGAATGATCGGATCCCTCTAAACAGAATGATGTAGAAGCGATATTATGTAGGACTGGTTTTTTGGATACTTCTATGTACTTTTAGTTGCAGAAAAGAAATGGTCAAATTTAATGTTTGTTCCTGGTTGAACCTGATCAGATAGAATATGCACTACTGGAGATATTTGTGTTTCCTGCTGGGAAAGGGTTCTTGTAAGGAAGTTTAGTTTAGTTAGAAATATCTTGTGTTCTTTGACGATGTACCTATGCCCTGTGTAAAAGAAGTGATGCTCGAATCTCATGTTTGTTTAGCTGCGCTCTCTCTCTCTCTCTCAAGCGCGCGCATTATTGTCAAAATTTTGGAGCTCGTATTGTGCAAATTCAAGTTGGCTGACTAGTAGTCAGTATTAAATCACAATGCAACGCGTGACTTATCGGTCTCTTAACCATGTGTGCAATTTAGATGCGCTGTGTGTAATTAATAGGGCATCGTAAGATCCAAAAATCCCGAATTTTCTGACCACTCCATGCAAAACCCGTTTTTGTTCTAAAAAATCTCAGTGTCTTGTTTTCTGTGGCCTTTGAAGTAATAGAACGCTGGATTGTAGGGAATTGGCTGTGTGATATTTTACAAGGTAAAAACTTGATTATTATAATACAGAAATACGTTCCAAAGCAGCTGGAGTAGCTCAGTTGGTTAGAGCGTGTGGCTGTTAACCACAAGGTCGAAGGTTCAAGCCCTTCCTCCAGCGCACAACGTAATAATATTTTACTTCTCTCGCAAACTTATTATTACAACCATTTCTAAGAGTTCCTTCCCCCGTCCAGCACTTCACTATCTTAAAATTAAAATTACAGAATAAAGTGTGATCTAAGGGGATTGGGATCAATGGTTCGTTCCATGATATATTCTGACAAGAAGTCTCCTTGAATGCATAACTCTTACATACAAATCAAAACCAAAGATGCATCGTGTGCGCACATTCACCTACAAGGTTATACAAGTGGGAGCTGATTCTCTCTCTCTTTGTACACATTTCGTCTCGAGTCTCAAGAAAAGCACATAAGAACATTAGCGCTTCCGGCGGGCAGTCGGGGGTAGCTTCTCTGATGGGCCAGTGGGAAGCTTCTGCCCTGTTTCTTGCTCAATTTTGCCCTTCAGCTCTCTAAGAATTCGGATTTGCCCCAGCTTCTCAGGAGAAAGTTTGTCCCAGTAGATTCCTGCGGCCACATCATTTGAAAGGTTCTTCGGATCATGGTATAAATGCCATGTTAACTTATTTGCTTGCTCCTATTTAATAAATCGTGTTAAACTAAAGAAATGTACATGTTTCTTGCCGTGTCAGTGGGGTTCGAGGCTATACAATAAAGCCACTAACCATGAGGTAAGTTCAAATCACAGTAATGAACAAAGTGAAAATTGCAGGTGTCCACTGACCTTGAGGTTTTGGGATCGACGTGTTGGTAAAAATGACCTGGGTTGGCGTGCATATGATATCCACTGGCACGTCATGAATTAACAGCTTCTCGATAGGTATATCATCTACCAATTGTTGGTCATGCACTGCAAGAGCAATTCGTAACTTTGACTGATGCAATCAAAAGGAGCGGCAACACTGGACTTGAAAGAATTAGAAGAATGCAGTGCCAGAGCACCTAATTGATTAGTTCAGCAGAAAAAAGGTTTCGCCCTGATCAACCATACAGTACGCAGTGATATTTCCGTAGATTCAAGGGCGCCTTCCGTTCGCCCTGCCTGGTCCCCATATGGCCCGTCTGTGGTCCCCAAGTGCCCAATATATACAGAAATTCCATTGTAACAACAAGTGTTCCTACCTCTATCTTATTTGTTATGAATATGCAACAACCACATGTACCATAAATTCTTGGGAGCTCCCCGTGCATACAAGTTTTGAGCAAATTTTTCATGAACCCATTGACCCCCATTTCCATTGGTCCCAACCCCATTTGACCCTGACCAAATTGGAGCCACTTGGGGCAGAAGGCCCACTACAACTCCCAATTACAAGCTGCGATACAAAATAAACTGCAAAGGATTTAGTTGTAATTCTTGAAGTCCATAAATTCTCACCCATACATGGCATATGGCTCGATATTGCTGGAAAAAAATGTGGATATGTTCCACAAAATATGCATTAAAAATGACAATATTCAACACTATAAATTTTTGTTTGCTTAGTTGACAAACAAAAGCTGCATTTTTAATAAGTTTCCTTTACACAAATATGGTTGGCACAAGGTAGCTGCAAACAAGAGCTACAGAAATGGTGTGATTATGAGAGCCATGCACACTTATCTTACGCTCTTATATCAATTGAGTTCCTAACACACTAATCTAATCTAGGGAAGTGTACAGTTTACTTGTAAGACTTCCAACTCCAAAAACTAGATTAACATAGCTATTGACATTTCATTTTTCTTTTATCAACAAAGTATTTTAAGTTTGAGTTAGATACACACCATATCTAAGGCAAAACAGCATTAGCAATGCATATTTGAAATATCCACACTCCATACTATATACTACAGTTGCCTTGAATACTTTTGTTTATGTACCTAGTCCACAACTTGCAAAATTTATCTGACGATTCAAAGATACTCATTAAGCAAACTTATAGTGGTCCTTTCTATATTTCTTCGGACATATTTCACTCCAGTAATCCTGAAGAAAATTCGAAGTTCAAAACTTCACACTGTTTGTGTTTGATCACACGTGTGCCACCCAGACAGATATAACAGATTTGTTGTTATCAAACAACAAACATTCCAAGGGTATGAAAACAACCAAAGAGAAGACTATCCAAGAAGTGGCATTAAATCAGTTTCTTCAGATGGTTTGAGTTGAAAACTTTGACATGATAATATAATATTTAGTATAGGTTGCTAACCACGGGCCAAGCATGCACCTGTATTCTGAATTCATATTAAAAGGCATGGTAGTTGAAGCTCTGAAAAGGGATGTAGACACTTAAATGTAAGTCTACAGAAAGGATACCGGATGTGACAACTGGTGTTGAGTCATCAATTGCGCCCATGTACCGCAGCATCCCATATTCAAGTTCTGCAAAACCCTGCACTATAGTAATCTTGTAAAGAAAGAGGAAAATTGTATGTCCACTCCTCTTTCGTTCAATGCACTCTACGAGACTCTTAATGATCTTTTTATCATCTTAAGCGACTAATGGAGTTTACTTCAATATTGGGGTGCATATACGATATATCACCTCCTAATAAGGAAACCAAAACTGTCTACAAGGTATCATCAGAAGTACGGACTTGGACAATCCAGAGTTTCTAGTATGTCAAAAGTATTAATCCAAGAAAAGATAGTATTTCAGAAGTTTTCGAGGGACTTCCACGAACTTTTCAACATTTATAAATGCCAGGTAAATGTAATTCAGAAAAGTGCCAAAGCGAGCGAACCAATGTACACTACAGACATACAAAATCAACCACCAATAAGCTTGCAAATCTTTCCAAAATCTCATGAAACTCTTGAATCATATATCACTAAAAAGCTCATAAAATGATGCTGATTTGAAGTTGAAAACCTGCTCTGATAAGCGAGAAATACAAAGCAACGAAAGAGATACTAACATAAAAGAGCCTCGCAAGAACATGACAGATACATTAAGTAGAAATTGTTGCCATATCAAGTCTAACTTACCTTGCGATTCAAAGCCTACCCAAATTTAAGAAGACCATTCAAGATCCTAAATTCCAACAGCTTAAATCCTTTGAAACTCCAAGTATACTTCAAGATTAGATTCTTATATTCTCACAAGTACCACCCTCCTATGCAATTCTCTTTAGAACCGTACTCACCTCACCCTTGCCAAGTCGAGCACCGGTCTTTGGGTCAACAGCAACTGAGCCAATTACGATTATATCCACCTTGATCTTTTCATCCAATCTTATTGGTCTTCCATATTTGGCAACCCCCACAGAGGTGCATGCTTCCTTGATGGTACTTGGAGTTAACATACTGGAATCAAGTATGGAGAAAAACCCAGTCCGTAGACGGGGCTGAGGAGTTAATAGCTGCTTACCACCTGTACAAAAAATGAAAGACTTCAACCATATCGCTCACTAGCTTCAGGACAAAGGAGAATGATTATCAGCTATCATGGTTGCCAAGAGAATCAAATTCTTAAGATTTTGTCAAATGGAAAACAAAGAGAACTGCATATCCATAATTTCGCGTGATATAGAATCCAATAATGTCAAATCATTTTATCTCCACCCATTGTCATTCTTAGGGTACATGTTTATCCTATCGGAAAATTTCTGTAATTCCTTATAAACCTTAGTTCAGCTCAACTTGACAAAATGATCACCCAACTATTTGAGGCTTGGAACGAAAAACTTCATCCCTCACGTGTCAAGTGCCACATTCAAGTTGCATCACATATGGTACCATTTAAGAGCCAAGCCAAAAGTTCTTCATGGGTGAGACCGAAGTATGGTACCATGTAGCAGCAATGCCTAAGAATAGCCTCTTCTTCCAATATCAAATTAATTTGCTAACTATCACCTAACTCATGATCATCCTTTTCAAAAAGAATAATAATAATAATAAAACAAAGAAAACAAAGCCGTTCAGAAACTTGTTAATTTCAGCAGGCATTGTATAACACAAACTTATTTCCTGGAGCTCAGTAAGGCTGGCTGCGTAATTTTTGTATGATTTCTAATCCTTCTTTTCCTTGCAGCATTAACACTATTCAAGATTGTAATTAGTTCATTAAACAACTGTCATTAAAACTCAAATGCATTATACAATTTGGAGGAGCATATGCTAACCGTTAAGGAGCCCAGGAATTGGTTCCATTGAAGTGAATATTCTTCACACTCGATGTAGGACAAACACAACTCCACACGCGCACCTCAACAACATATTCAATTATTACCACAATCTTAGGGCCAAGTACCAAATCTTGGAGAATAGAAGATAGTGACTTAAACAGAGTAACCATTTCAAACACAGTAGTTCAAACGAGTGAGAAAATGTAACATTTCCGGGGGGGGGGAACTGACCATTGAGTGTAAGTAACCTGACTTGTTTTTGGGGAGTATCCGGATTCACCTTTACACATTTAGCCGCACCAAACACCTCCAAGCCACTTAACTGTCAAGCAAGTCCACAAGAAAATCATCCAAACTATTTTTCCAAGCAAACATATCACCAAATAGAAAAAACATATACATAGGAAAAAAGAAAAAAAAAAGAACATCTGAATAACTAGTCAGTAAAAGGATTTCCCGCCACAATATGGTACAATTGACCAACTAAGTTCAGCACTCAAACTAAAGTGTAACGGACATTGCACTCAAGTCTAGTTGTGAATACTTTTTGCATGCAGATGGTATCGGCTTTACACAGACTGTTTGCGACCCTCCAATGCAAGATTCACTTTTTAAATCGGAGGCTCAGATAGTTGTTATCGATAGCTCCGATTCGGAGCTATCGATAACATGATAGACACTAACCAAACCGAACCGTGTTCTCCGGTTAAAAAAAAAAATACTAGTTACAACATAAGGAGGGAAGTTCTGTACTTTATCGGCAGCAACGGAAGCGCCAACGAAATTGGGTATGCGGTGGTGAACGGGCCTGGGGAACTGGGCAATATTTTGGGCCTCCATCAAGTCCCAAACCCGCTTCCGGATCACCCATTTCCACGCCTTCGGGTCGTCACCCTCCGAGGCCTCCGCCATCGACTCACGCGCTTCGGCGTCGAGGGCGAGCCGCTCGGTCTCGTACGCTGCCTCGTCGAATACGACGCCGTCTCTGGTCCCGCTGCTGCTACTCGCCACTTTGAACAGCTTTTGGGAGTGTCTAATGCTGCTGCTGCTTGTGAGAAGGTCTTTAGAGAGAGAAAGTGAGGAGAGAGAGAAGGGTTTGTGGGGAAGGTGTTTAATTGTGAAAATTGCAGTTGCATCCATGGAGCTGAATTTTCGGATTTGGTTGTTTGTGTGGGTTTGAACTTTGTGGGGGAAAGAGATGGAGACGATGATGTCGTGATGATAAGGGTTGGACGGTCTGGATTTGGGTTGCATTTAAGGTAGTCAATTACCTGTAGTAGCATATCTCGTAGCCCGCTAACAACAACCGTTAAAAAGAAAAAAAATCGCTTTGTTGTTGTTATTGTTGAATATTTTAGCGACCATCCTCTTGGGTCGTAACACGCCTTGTGTTGGCCTTATGGGTTATGTGGTCGTTACGAAAAGAATGGTGGCAATTCTGCGTAATAAGCCACTAACAAAAAAAATATTTACGTATTTAACTTAATTTGTGATAGTTTTATCATCTTACTTAAGGCTAGAAACTCTTTTTAATTGTTGTGTACTTGTCTATGCTTTAAATTGTTTGTTCTTGTACAAATAAAAAAGTAAAAGATATTATTATTTACAAAAGCTGCCTTTTCTTGACACAGAAATGTAATGCTCCCGAAAATTCGGAGCTCTGCCGTCCTAAACTCCCGGGTCGTTAACCTACCGGATCACATCAAACCTATCATATCTGTTCACTAACACACACTTCCAAAACAGTTAATCCGATATCAACTCAAACTCTTCACATTCAGTATTACAAAACTATTCAAACTTGAACTATTAAAATTTAGGTTCTTTACAAACTCAAGTTCTTATAGAACGAGTTGACAAAACTGACCCATGCAGGGGTCTCCCTACACAGTAGTGATGGGCTCATCGGGATCTCACAAAGACTCTAACCCATTCCCGAACATGCTACATTTGATCATCACCTGTAGAAGGGAGCCAAACGAAGGGTGAGCTTTTGAGAGCCCAGTAAGGTCATACAAGGATTACAAAAGAGATTATAACACGACTCCAAAAATCCAACCGATAATGATCTTCAAAACACTTCGAACGATCAGGACTCAATGATTACCCAAAATGATCAAAATTCATTAGAAATAGATGCCAAAATAAATATTAACAATCAGAACAAAATTAAAAACGATCAATAGAAGATCATTTTCAAGTCAGCATTTTCAAGTACAGCAAAAAATTTCCCTTGCTCAAGGGATTTCAATCCGAGCAGAAATTCATTTCGAAAATACAGCAAGATTTTTCGAGAGATTTTAACCCAAGCAGAAATTAAATAAGATAATACGATAAAGGCTTATCAAGGGATTTCAACCCAAGTACAAAATCATTCTAGCTAAAAAAATCAAAAATCAATGTTGATTCTGGGCGATTGCAATGCCATTATGATAAGCTTATATAGTGTACACATGCACGATGTACTAAAATAATTACTAGTCCACTTGGGTACTAGTCTGCATTTCATGCAGGATTCAACCACCTTATATCGCCTCCCCACTAAACAGGTATCCAGGTCAACACAGAAATTAACAATATCAATGAGCGTTAACATAAGCTCATATCACTGAAATCAATTCAGATTCTCATAACAATAATCATATTGACATAAGTCAGCATTCGAAATTTTCAAAAGAAATCAGGACTTCAGAAAAAAAAATTCACAGATAAACAACAAAAACGACCGTGAATAATTATCGAATATAATCATATCAATTCGAAAGAATGGATACGAAAAATAATCACTAATAAACAACAAAAACGACTGCTAATAATTATCGAATATAATCATAACAATTTGAAAGAATGGATACAAATAATTATCAAATTTGCTCAGCCCGCAATAACATGCAAGCATCATAAGATTTCCAAATAACCGATTCAGGTTCAACATTAGGATTTTCTGGGCAAGAACATACTGATATCAATACATAACTTAGAGTTCGGCATTAGCCGTAATTATATCAAAGGAATACTTACGAGTACAAGTAATCAAATAAGGGTTCGGACAAAGGTCCTTACCCAAAGTTCAGATATAATCCCTTACCTGGATCCGCAGCTAAATTATCAAAACCGGGAGTCTTTAACTTTAACCTAAACGGAATAATCGAATCATTAGAATACAGCCTACAGAACAAGATTATAACTTAATATGAACTCACACATACTCTCAAAATGAACCTCCCCTCACTGGGTATGTAAAATTACCAAAACACCCATAGGGTATAAAATTACCAAAATGCCCCTCTCGGACTTAAATCACCCAAACGGTCTACCATAAGTAGAATCACTAAAATAAACTTCCCATATGTAAATTTATGTAAAAATACCTTTCTTAGGTCAAATTACCAAAATACCCCTTCGGGGTGGTAAATTACCAAAACACCCCCCGTTACACTTTAATTCCCAAAATGACTTTTCCATAAGCAAAGTCACTAAAATAATCTTACTATATGTAAATTTACTTCAAAACACCTCTTATAGGTAAAATTAGCAAAATACCCCTTCGGGTGGTAAATTACCAAAACACCACTAGGGGTTTCCGGCACCGAAAAATCTCAAAAATATCTTAAACTGATATTTTAAGCATCCTGATGTTATTTCTGGCCTAAAAAATATTTTAGAAAATTTTCGTCTGAAAATCCCGAACTAGTGTCCGGACCGAGCGCTAAAAGGTTAGTTTCGTGAAAAATACCTATCGACCTCAGAATGGCCCAAACTTTTAGATACTGAATCATATCTGTAAAATAGGGTTTTCATAAAATTTTCAGGTTAAAATAACTTGGTTTGATATGCTAAATAAATCGATAAAGTTCTTTGATTGGTACCCCAATTTAGCGCTCTTTGCAGACTCTGAAAATTCTCAACAATTTCCAGAGCATAGTTCTCGTAAAATTATCAAGGGTTACTGTTTTGAGTTTTGTCTAATTTTGGATCTAGATATTTATGAAAATTGGTTGAAAAACTGCCTAATTAATTTTGGTCTTTAGCGACAATTACATTTACTATTGAGATCTAAACACACACTATTACACCTTCTATGCACATAGTTTCTTCTTCCTTGCCTGCCGAGACCCATTCTTGCACACTCAACTCTAGAACACTTACCCACTATTCCTAATACCCACTGAAACACTTCAATCATTCACTATACCTTGTAAAAACACACACCAACACATAATAAACATATACGCACACATCCACACCCCTGTAAACACACACACACACACGCACACTCACGGCACACACTGAACACACATAAACTCACACACGCAGACCTTCGGACGCCACCAAACTCTCAATCCCCTCCACTTAGTCCTACTTACACATCAACCACCCACAATTTCACAACCAATTAACATAATTCACACATACCCACGGCTGCCATACACACACTGCACCCACGACACACGACCATGTGCAAATTTATACATTGGAACTCCCTAGAAAAGAAGAGAGATTACCCCTAGGACTCTGTTCCAGATTTTCTTCTCTCTTCCCCTGCTTCGAGCTCCCTGCTTGTTGCTTCTCTCTTGCTCTGTTTTTTCTGTTTTCTGCTACTGTTCCCTGTTTCTTCCCTTTTGTTTTTCTTTCTTTTCCCTTTTCTTGAATTTTCTTCTAATTTCTCTTGTTTTTTGTTTTCTCTTTCCGAAGTCTTCACCTATCTATTCCAATTTTAAATAGTTTTAGTTACCTTAGTCACCTAAGCTAGGAGCTGGTGGCACCATCTAAAAAATTAGCTTCTAAATTATGTTTTATAAATTACAAAAAAACCCCAATTTTTATATAATTATAAAATAAATCCTAAATTTCATATAATTGCATTCAAGCCCAAAATTATTCCAATCATGCTCAATTTAATTAAACATCGCTGAAAATATACACTAGTATTCATTTTATTATTTTTTATCACTAAAATCATAATTTACAATTATGTCCCCAAAGTTTTCCAAAATTACGCAAATACCCCTAAATTTTGGAAAATTATATTTTTGCCCTAAAATTCTTTTAAGCCCAATACTGTACTAATACCCGAGCATTACTCAAAATTAGCGCCCGTTTATTTTTGGAGCCCGAATGATTATTTAAATTGGCTCTCGAAGTTCGGGATATTACAAGAAAAAAATATATTTCCCTTAGAGAGACCAACAAAGCCTATTTTTCCTTTTTTTTTTGAATAGTTAACTCGTCTATTAAAATCATTTTCTTTCATCGTTGTTATTGTCTTCGCTTTCAGCTCGAATGTTTATTAACATATGTGCATATGTTATATTGCATATATAGGTAATTTTTTAGAGATTGAAAATATATATTTTTTTTATCAAAAATACTAGTTTATTAATTTTAAGGACATACTTTTTCTTGTCAAAAAAGTTCCTCAGTAACAAATTTCCAAATTGTAATGTCAAGAAAGACAAATTAAAACAAGTCTATGATTTGACAAAAAATATGAGGATAATATCACCTATGTCCATGAGGTTTGGAGGTAATTACAGGTAAGGACAATAGTTTTGACAAATTACACTTGTGTCCATTGACCAAACGGAACCCTAAAAATCCTAACGGTTTTAACAAAATGACTTTATTGCCCTTATGTTAGAAAGTTATTTTTTTAAATGTCACTGTCTCTTTTTAGAAAAGAAAAACCCTAATTTTTTTTTACTCTCTTTTACCCCACCATTTCCCTACCCACTTCGCCACCACCCACACCCCCGCCCTTCATGGCCCCCCGGAACCTCCATCTCCCGGTCACCCCCCACCCACCCCGTCTACCTCCGCCCTTCACCGTCGCTACAATCACTGACCCCTTCCCTGTCACCGCAACACCCTCCCCCTTCCCCGGCCACCGCACCCACCCTCCCCCGTCACCCGTCCACCCTGTCATGCCCACAACCCCCTTCCCCGGTGCCGCACCCCGCCTGCCTCCCCCTTCCCCTTCTGCCTCCCCCTTCCCCTGCGCAACCCGTCTTCCTCCCTCGTCACCGGCGTTGCACCCCATCTTCCTCCCTCGTCACCGGCACTCTCTCTTCTTCCCAACCTGAAACAGCCACGATCTCTCTCCTTCCCATCCAGTCTTCCTCCCTCCCTCGCCAAGGGCTTGCTGGCGTGGTAGGCAAGTTTGTCGGATGGTGGGGCGAGGGGGACTGCCGGTGGCGTGGGTTTGCCAAGGTGCTTGCTGGAGGCTTCTCGGCAGCTTGGGTTTGCCAAGAGGCTTGCCAACGTGGTGGGGTGAATCTGCCGGATGGTGGGGCAAAGGAGGCAGCTAGCGGCGTGGGGCTGCCAGCGGTGACTTCAGATCTAGGGTTTAAATTGTAGAGAAAGAAAATTAAGATATCAAACCCTAATTTTAAAAAATTAGGGTTTGATATCCTAATTTGAAAATTATAAAAATTATTCACGATATACTATACAAGAGTAGTATTGTCATTTTCAAAATACGTAATGACAAAAATTACACTTTTTGAACAGAATCCTGACGATTGGATAAAAAGTGTTACTTTTTTTAACGTTTTTGGTCACGTATATTACATTTTAAAACTTAGTATCCTTGACTGTAATTACCCCCTAACCCCAGGGACATTGGTGTAATTAGCCCTATATATTATGTGAAAGAATGGGATCCACAAGTACAAAATACTAACTCAAGGGAGAAACTAACAAATAAGGGTCGTAATCCAGTGCTGACAACTTAATTCAAATTGCCAGCAATCTGACCTTCCAGACCGCGCGCTATAGACGGTCAAATCGTGAGCCTGGGAGGCCATTTTTTTCGTCGCCCGCTACATTATATAGCGGACGGCCAAATCGCGCTGACAACTTACTAGCACTAACAATGGATCACAACCCAACAAATAAAAGGCTTTTCCAACCAAATATAAGCAAGCATTAGCAGAACAAATGCAGAGACTACTATAATGCGATATGTTTCCAAGGAAGAGATCCGGTCAGCATGGCCTACAAGCTATATACAACCAAGACTCTCCATAACCAAAGAAACTTACAACTTCCTATCCTGCAAACCTTTGCAGACTTCACATGTTTCTCTCATAAAACTTAGAATGATTGGTAAAAAGCACTAAGAAGTGAAAACATAGTACTAAAGGAAATAGCAATCCACCACAAACGCAGCAAAAACTAATGATACATCCAACGGCACACGTTTGAAAAAAACCAAGTCACTGGAAATTAAAATGTCATTTTGTTGCACCTTCCAGCGGCAGAGTCCTCAAATGGTCTGCAACTGAGAAAATGAGATTCGGATCACTGAACCACCAAGGGAGCTTGCATGCTTGCACACAAGAGCTCCGGTAGCCTGCTCCTCGGACTCAAACTGGACTAGAGCCTGTTTCTTTCCATTCATATCAAAAAGCTTTGTGCTGATGATGGTGCCATGTTCATCCAGGTGGGCCACGATCTCCTCCTCCGTCACATCCTGAGGAAGGGTGGACAAGTGGATCATCTTGGTTGGGGAGCAACAGTACCGGTAATTTTTTGCAGCGTTGCGGTTAAAGCGGTTGAGACTTGAGTTTAGATACTCGCGTGTATCAGCACCTGTTATCTGTGGATGCTTTGAATAATTAACCTCCAACCGCTTCTCAAACAGCATAGCTCCCTACATCCAAATTTTATGAGGGTTTATGTGAGGGCAGTTTGCTAGAGTAGAGGCAATAGCCAGATCATCCTACAATTACACGTCGATTTAATTTAACGAATCATCAGCTACTGGAGTCTAGTTCCACATCTCGCTCTATACCATCAAAACAGTCTCTCATCAAACTCTCCTTTATGTTTGTTTGTGAAAGCAGGTTTTACCCTCACTATACGCAGTAAGTCAGTAAATTATAGGGGGAAAGTAAACCCGGTACACCAAACAATAGAAAAATCCAAGCAATCACAGAGACAACTCAGACCAATACTGCACCTGAAAAGAGTACGTCAGAATATTTCAAGATTCTAGACAACAAACCTTCAGAAAGTGCACTGCTAATTCGGCCTGGAAGCCATCACCCATCTGAACTAGCGCATGGTCTGGTTTATTGCGGAGAAGTTTGATTCTTGCAATGTTTCCATAAAGGGATAACAGGTTAAAAAGCTTGTCCTCGTCTATCCTCTGAAAATGGCAGAAGTTATCAGCATTCAATATACTTTTTGGGAAAACAAAAGCTTTTCAGACATTGAACATAATCAAAATGACTTTCAAAAAGGAATGTGTGGGTGGGGAGTGCACACTCAGAGAGAGTTGGGGGTGTGGGTGTTGGGGGGGGGGGGGGAGAGAGAGAGAGAGAGCTTACATCGGGATTCAAATTAGATACAAGAACAGTGCATCTTTCATTGGTGCCGCTTATTCCTGGAGGCAAACCTCCTCCAAAGGCAGATGCTATGGCAGCAGCATTGCCCATCTAAGTTTAGGAAGTAACGAAAGAAGAAACAGTTACACACAGTTATTGCCAATTGTAAATAGACAATTTATATGTACATAAGTGTATAGTATATATGTATCTATATAATGAGAGAGAGATACTTTATAGAGAGATGGAATGTGCAATATGCCAGATTGAGAGAGACATCCATGCACTAGCAATCTCCTAGTGATAACTTGAGTCTCCAGTGATACTACTTACTTATTAGAAGAACCCAGGCCTCTCATATTCTCTATCAAAGTTCTATGGTTAAGATCTTTTCTATATGAATACCATCATATACATCCAAAATGGTTGGCAACGATTAGGCTTTCATAGAGCACATAAGTCATGTTCACATGTCAGATTTTCAATGATGAGGAGGTCGAGCAAGTCAACATAGAAATTCTATTGACTGCGCAACATAGAAACATTTTGGAAGAGACCAGAGCAGCACCCACCTGTGGAAATCCAACTGTAAAAAAAAAATGTACATTAGAAAGCAATAAGATGGTCACTAGGTATCACATACATAAAACAAATAATCATCCAACCGCCTGCTATCACCTGTCCTGGCCCCAGAACCTTGAAGGGAATACATGCTCCCTGCATCTCCATATCCAGGCTGCGAGAACATACACAGTGTACACTATATGATGTCTGAAGGCATAAGAGACAAGCTATTACCTCATAAAATTTCAAAGAGAAGAAACTGTAGAAAAGGCCCGTACTTGAGAGGGTCTACCCTTCTGTTCTGAAGGCAGGGATGGGTTTGTGAAATCCCTGTTAAGATGGAAGATATACAACAGTAATGCCAATGCCGAAGGGCAAAAAAAGTTAGTTGAGGTAAAGATCTTCAAAATTTACGGACCTTGATCGCTCATTATTGTAGTTCACTTGTAGCTCATCAAGGCTGGAAGAAAATAGTTGTTCAAAACGTGGCATGGCACAGCAACAGACCAAGAAGAGTAAGATAGGTTATAAGCACATGCACAGATGCAGAAAGCTAAAAATGGCTGAAGGATTTGATACCTACTTTGAGAACTGAATATCCAGCTGACAGCAACCGTCATAGATATTACGACCCTAGAAAGGCATTGGCAATGATTTAAACTTCACGAAAAAGCTAAATGTACTCTGCAGTGTATAACATGAAGTTACTGCATACCTGAAGGGAGTTTCTAGCAGCAATAGCACTTTGGCGCAACTGAAACTGGATAAGAGCTTGAAAACCTATGCCAATTCGCAGAAACGCGGTAACTAAAGCTATCAATGGCTCAATTAAAGTTTATGCAATCTTTTTAACATGCATCTTCAATTATTTAGATGCCATAATTGTCCCCATCATATAATGCCCGTGTAGCTAAGAGCAAATAAGAATTCTCCAGATCTAGAAAATAAACTGAAGCCATTAGATAAGCACAAAGATCAAGGAACAAGCCTAAAAACCATATGCTGTATTCGTCTTTTTCCATGTGTCTATGCCAGTTGGTATTAAGATATACTGAAAAAGAGAGAGAGAAAGGAGGAAAACTTGAGGAGGCTGACCAGCTGACTTCTGGAAGGTGACGACCTTCTCCACAAATCCATGAGGAGAAAAAACTTGATGCAGCACTTCCACAGTTATAGGGTATAGCATGTGATGAATTGTAACTAAGAGAATTCGATTAGGCTGTGTATCCGAGAATTCCCCACAGCAGACCAGCACAGAGACAGAAGAGAGAGAAGAGAAGAGAATGAATAGAGAGAAGAATAGACAGAAAAGGAGAAAGAGCTATACAAGATAAGATATGCATACCAAGCAAACTAGAGAAATCACATTTCTTTCTTTTAGAAAAAGAAAGCAACTAGAAAATGTAAGGCAGAGCTTGAAATAGTAGAACTTACTTATGGTCTTAGTCATGGGGAGGGAAGGGGGTGGGAAAGAAACGAATTTAAATGTCCTCTAAACTTGGCAGTATATAGACACATTTACTTTACTAAAAACAAACTGTTTCAATCCATCAAACAATAGCTGAAAGAAGTAATACCTTGTGAATTCACAAGCAACTGAATTGATTTATAGATTTCGTGACAAGAACACAAAGCTGGAGGACGTACATAGCCAGTTTCACAGGTTTGAACTAACAAAGCCTACGATTTCTATTTTTTAAAAAAGAACATTCAAAATTCCAGCCTCCATATCATTTTTGATCTTTTAACTGCTATTCATCTAGCCTCCGTATAATATATCCTGGATAAACTAGGAAAAGTAGCCATCCCGGTCGAAATTATGTTGGCCGCGTAGTATTTATTCAGAGGATGATTCAAGGTAACAGATTAATTCAAGTAACAATATCAGCCTTTATCAAGAAACATCTTCATTAGGGGCACCAGGTACACATGTAAGCAATAAAGTATTTATATCACGACAAAGACTTCAAGTAAGAGTTAAAACAAAGATATTTGATAAACACCACAAGAGTCAAATGCAGAATTACGAAAAGAAAACAACACAAAAATTTTAAACTTGAAATCAGGGTCGAATTAAGTCAAAATCGGGCCTTATCTTAGTTGCTTTTAAGTAGATGCCGCTGCATATCCACAAACGTTATTTTATGTCGGATAGACGAGTATTTTGATATTCTCTACATATGCTGGATGTTAATGGATGAAGCTCCAACTTTCAATTTCACTAGGATATTCAAACTGCATTGTTTGCAACAGGATTATTCAGGCTTGTAAGCATCTTAAGATAAATGGTCCCAATCCTAGCAAAAACAGGAACACTTCAGTGCCTACAAAAATTTACCTACTCTTTCAAATGAATGAAATCTAGAAAAATTTTAGGCTTTTCTAAATTTTGTTACGCCATTCCATTTGCATTGACAAATGAACCTTTAAATCCTCCCTGAGAACCACAAATATCTTCCTCACTCTCGTCTAATATTACTGAATACTATTTCACAGCTTGGAGACCCTTTCCCCTAAAATCATACTCCAGTCTCTTTTCTTCCAAAAAATTCAAGGTAAAAAAAAAAGAAGTAGAAGACTCTAGTCCTACACCCAGCAACCTAAATTTAGCTATTTTACTAAAGATCTTCTTTCGCATTTTCCCATAAATGCCTTTTGCACTATAGTATGAAGCACAGACATGGACACGGGTGCTGATACGCGGATATGCCATTTTTGAAAATTTAGGATACCGGTGTGGCAGGGATACAGCAAATTTTGTAAATAATTTTTTAACTATGTACACCTAGTATTGAATTTCTAAATAATTTGAATATTAAAAGTCACAATATATGTATTAGATATATATGTAAAAAAATATTGATATTTCTACCAAAGTAGTAATTTTTAAGTTTAATGGGCTATTTCGTAAATTTTGAAGTTTTTAACCAAATTAATGAGAGTTTGTTAAGTTTAATGGGCTGTTTTATACTCCCTCCGTCCCATATAAATTGATCATATTTCCTTTTTGGGCCATCCCACAAAAATTACTCATTTTCTAAATTAAGAAAAATTCTATAGATACTTTTACATATTTACCCATTTTTTACTATTTCCCTCTCAACATTTAACCCACCACCAACTCATTTTCTCTTTCTTGGACCACCTACTTACACTTTTTTACTATATTTCTCTCTCCATATTTAACACTCTACTAATTCATTTTCTCTCTTCTGACCCACTTTTCTCCCCTCTTTTCTAAAGGGTAGAAAAGAAAGCATACAATATATTACCAATATCCTTAATCTGTATGCCAAAAAAAAAGTGAACGAATTAAGTGGGACAGAGGGAGAAAATATTAAAATTGTATAGCTGATCAGAACAAAGTTTGTATGTGGTATTACTCTTATTTCTTTGAAGTAAAGGGGTTAGTTTAAGTAATGACCTAATTATTGGGTACTTAAATAAAATGTCAAAAGTCAACCATTTAAATAGGTCATCAATCTCCAGCCAACGTCAATAACATTGATTCCTTGTCTGTTCTTCTTCTTCTACGGAACCAATCACACCCACCATGCCGCCTACGATCACTGGTGAGTACTTCTTCCTTCTCCTCCTCCTCCTCCTCCTCTCCAGTCTACTCCCTCCTCTCAAATTCCTCGCCGGTGGTCGATGGAGTCGCTGGTAGGCGCAAATCTGCCCTTTCCACAACGGATACGCACCTAAGTCAGCCAACTATAATATAGCAAATCGAAAATTATGACAGTCAATGACTTGGAAGTTTTTCCTACGTAAACAAGTATCTAGAAAGCCAGTAAATCACATTTGACACAACCAAGCGTAATACAAAACGTCTCTAACAGCTTAAACTTCTAGAAAAAACACTGATTGTTTTTGCAAGAACTAGGGTTCAAGTCTACCTCGTTGCATTTGCTCCACCTCTAGGCCTGCACCCTATCGTGCACGGCTCTGAAGCACGGACACCTCTCATAGGTGGAGGTTCCCCGACACCCTCCGGACACCGCCAATCGATGTCGGAAATTTTTTTTATTTTTCGACACCGTGTCGGACACTTCGTCGAGGAGTGTCGGACACGGCAATCGGCAATGTCGAAACGTTTGGGGCTACTTTGCAATTTTTGGAACTAATTTCGGGGGTCAATCTGTAATAAATATAATATGTGGGCTAATCTGATCTTCACTCACCTTACGGCCGTCACTTATCTAAGAAGGGAACACTCACCTTAAGGAAGCCTTTGGAGCATTACAGACTTGTCGTTGGAGCTGGTCGCCAAATATTCCGACGCCGTCGCCAACAGATCCAGACTATCCAGTCGTCATCGCGAAGACCGAAGCAGCTGCTGCGACACGCCATCGCCGGACCTCACTTCACCGTCGTCGGAGGCCCTCGCAGACTCAGGTCAGTCCCTTCCTTTCTTTCTGTTCGAAGTTGTGTTCTCTGACTCTCTCTCAATCTCTCCTTTTTTGTTTCCTCCTTGTCCAGACTTAAGACTCAAAGAGTCAAGAGTCGTCCACTCGTTTGGAAGTCTTTTTTTTTCTCTCCCTCCTCAAGAGTCTGAAAAGGGAACCTCTCTTTGTTTTTTTTCTTACTTAGTTATTTTTTCTACTTAATTTTAGAGTGCAACGCTTGTGTTAGGGTAAATGTATTATTAGTTACTTGTATATTTATTAATTATTATTAGTTTATTACTTAATTTCAGAAATTGATGAATCTAGTAGTGTTGTAAGTGGATCGACAGCAACTAGTATGAACGACCCTTTAAAACTGTTGTGGAAATTCGTAGTAAGGACGGGAATGTATGACTTGTATTTGAATTCCTTGTTTTGGTAGTTTTTTATTATTATTTGTTATTTTAGATTATGGAATGTATTTGATATTTATTATATATATATATAAATATATATAATAAAAATATTAAAAAAAATAGCGGTGTCCTGCGGTATCCAAAATCCATTTTTTTGGAAATTGAGGTGTCTGGTGTCCCCGTCGGTGTCCGACACCGTGTCCGTGTCCGTGCTACATAGATGCACGGTATTGTTTGATTTGTGCTAACAAGCTTCTTCCTTAAGGTGGCAGACTTAGGCTTACCATTCAGACGTCACTCTACGATCGCAAGAGGATGGCATAGACAAGGTTTGTTTGATTGAGCTACCAAGCTTCTTCCTTAAGGTGGTGTAGAATTAGACTTACCATTCAAGGGTCACTCTTGGAGGCAAATAGGGTTGCAAGTGCAGTAATTTGTCCCATCGCTTCACACCTTTGTTGGACCCATCAAATCAGATGCTGAGTTAGTGGGGATTGTGTTTTTCTTGTTCTTGGTGGCTTAACTTTCTGCAGCATTGATTTACATGTTCTCTCTTTTGCCTTTTCTCAATCAGTCGATCAGGATTGTATTATGTCAAACTTTATTTTAGTTAATGAAGTTCTTGAAGTTTACCAAAAATGGTGACAAAAAAAAAAAAGACATACATCGGTGTGCCCATGCTCTAACAGCTTAAGCATTTTATTTCTTGAGAAGTCAAAAACAAAATAATCACACAATTTGACACAAACATATTTATGTATCTATTTAAAGCGCGCATAGGTTAGAAATTAGTAAATGGCTGTCCTATTGAAATCAAGTGAACGTCACACAAAATTAGAAATTAACATCTTAAATAATATGGCCAAATGATCCTCCCCACCCGTAATGACAAAAACTGCACATGCTCATGTTAGTGTATGTGTGCTTCAAACTACCTGAGCACATGAACGCATTGTTAATAGACAAAGAGCAAGTACAAATGTGGGCTACTCCACACACTTCTTGGCCACAACATCAAGAGTAGCCAATATTAAAGGTGCCATATTACTGACCACAAGTTACTAACCTCATCTTCTCGTCCTTGAGTATTCTGTTCCATTGTAGTTAGTTCTTGATGTGATGAAAATTGAACATAAACATTCCTTCCCCTGGAAGGTAGAATCACATATTTGAAACGTCAATCAGGACTTGGAAAACATAGTTAGATTACACAAACTATTGCGTTGATTATTTCGTATGAGAGAAATCTACAAGAAAACAAAGATCGTTGATAACAAAGAGTGCTTAAGCAGATAACAAAGATCGTTGATATATGAAGTACCTTATGCTTGGCTGAACATTTGTGTAGAACTGCAATGCATTGACGGCCGAAGGAACATCTTGCATTTGGAGGAGAGCCTGTACCGCAACCCATTTTTACATTTGATTATGTTGAGACAGTATGATAGATGCTCCCTAGTTTCAGATGCAAACAGCTAGCTCAAGATACATCACAAAAGAAATACCTGATTTTTTGCACGAAGCATCACAAGTTTGGTAATGACTCCAAATGGCTGGAATAGCTGGAGCAAATCATTCTGGGAAAATAGTTCATGGGACATAAGATGATAACAAAGTACATCCAGAGGGAGACTATGCAAAGCGGGGCTCGTCTAATTCTTGTAATTAGACTTGGTTCAGTTACTTAATTGCTAATATGCCATTAAAACACATGTGTAAACACATAAAGCCGTATCGGCAACATACTATATCCACCAATCGCCCAATGACCATCATCGATATCTATTCTTTGTACTTGACTATTAACGAAATCTTTGTTTTGTTTTGTTTAAGCCATCTTCTTTGCTGCAATCCACATTCAAATTCATAACTCCCGCCTCCCACGATCATGATCAATATGAATCACTGTACTTGGCTAATAATAAAACTTTGTCCCGTTTTAGCCGTCTTCATTAAATCAACATTACATCAACTTCATTAAGCCTGCCGCCTTGCCTTTCCCCTCCTTATTATGCCTTACCATAAGCCTCCCCAATTGACGGAAACATGGTAATGGTATTGAGATTTGTACTCCATATTGACTCTGTTTATGTTGCCTATCAGGCCACAAAGCTGACATATATGGGAAATAAGCCATCAGTGAGAAAAGGTAGTAACGCATTGAGATACATGATGCATAAGACATCGGTTCTGGAAATTAATTGTCATTGTTGCACTGTTGCCTATCAGGCTACCAAACTAACAACTATTGGAAATAAACCATGAATGAGAACAAGGTGTCCTACATGAGTCTCTTTTCACCTGGTACAACATATTTCTGCACACACAGCAATACATTTCTGGAATTAGCCCTCTTCTGAATTACTTTTTTTAACAACACTGATGTTCACTAATAAATAAATTTGCATACCATATCCTATTAAGCAAATCAAAAAAAGAATGTCCTTAGGTTATCCTTACGTTGTCAGTAAACACACAGAATGTACTCAACTTACTATCTACTACAGTAACATGATTAAATCAGTCAGCATTTCAGTCAGAAATTTAATTCTGCTCATGTCATGCTTACTGCCATTTCTTTTCCACAGGCAGTCTCATATAGAGTAAACAATGAAAAGGAGGACTGCAATAGGATAACGACCTTCTTGCATTACACGTATGGCATGCATTTCATGAACATGAATCCAGTCAATCAAGATTTCTCTTTTTTATTTGTATTTAATTATTGGTTGGAATACTAAGGCTGCAATTCAAATGTTGATAACAAACACGATCATCATGTACTACGAGCACTTCAGAAGTCTTCCCTCGTTTTTTTTGGATCTTACGATGGGTTTTCCTAACGTTCACTTCACGGTGCATTTTACAAGGTAATAGTTTTACACCTCATTTCTTGATTGTCTATCTCCTTTGACAAATTCTTGAAGTTTTATATTAAGAAGGTTGCTTCTTATCATCTCTATGCAGAAAATGCTAAATATGTGATGGACTGAAGGAGTTAGGGACCCTGTTTGAAGGCCCGTCCTCATCTATGTGCCCTAGATAGGGTTGGGTCATGGGTATATCTTACTTGGGATGCAATCCCAATCTACCCCAATAAGCTAACTGGAAACCTACTTTCTTACAATCCCATATTAAACCTCCCTCCCTCTCTGTTGCCGTAGCCATCACCACCACCGATGCTATATCCGTGTCCGTCGCCACTGGCGTCATCTCGTGGTCTGGTGATAAATTCATCTCCTGTCGTGAATGCCATCTTCTTCTCGTTTTCTCAAGTTATCATGAAATCCTACTTGTGGGTTTTGTGTCTCCCGCCGTCAATGACAATACCGCTGCCACCCTTTCACCTCTATTTCTAACTTCTTCTCTTTTTCTCAATTGTTGATATGACATCTAAGTTATGGTTTTTAAATGTTGGTAGATGTCATCAGAAACGTAATTTAATGGTTATCAAGAAATTTCGAAGCACCGGCTGCATCCTTTGCCATATATAGTTCTTCTCACATGTAATTTTCATTTTTACGGTGATGTACTTGGTAAATTGGGGTTAACGACCCAAGGCTTGATGAGGGGCAGTGTGGCAGGGGCAAAGCGCCCCAAATGCCATCCTTAGTAGTTACCTTACACTGTCCACAACCTTGAAGGAAGCTTCCATCTTCTTACCAAGATGGAAAACAAACGAAGCACGAGAAACGCATTATTTAATGTAATGCAGGCAATAGATACATTAGATATATCAGAAACAAAATCAGAAAAACGGATTTACACAACCGCATTGATTTCTTATGTAATATATTTCATCAAAACGAAAGAACATGGAAACTACAAAGGCCTAAAGGTGACCATCCATAAACAAGAAAAGCTAAGATACATGTATGGGGAGCAAGAGATTAAACCTCGGATATTTCATGGCCCACATTGCGAACGTGAATTACTTTCGAAGACTCTGCCATCTCAAAGAAAAACCCTGAAAGTACCCGATATATGATCAGATAACTTATTAGACAGTAGACACAAATGTCTCCATATAGGAGAAAGCTTGAACATGGACGAAGAAAGTAAAAACAGCATCTTTCATCAAGCTCGAAAAAGACCCAGATGCACCAAACAGCTCAAAACTCAATCTTGATCAACTGTTTCAAGTGTACAAATCCAAACCCAGAATAATCTACAAAACCATGTGCGTATAAAGCGTAGCAGTCCATAAAGAAAGGAGACAAAGAATCTTGATGAGATAGAACCTAATAAACCCTAGATTTGTGTACAGTAAATAGCTAATCGGGTATTTTACATACAAATATTATTATTATTATTATTATTATATGTATAAAAGAGAGAGAGCGAGAGAAGACCTGAATAGATGGGGAGGGAGGGAGGGAGGGGGAGGGAGAGGGGGGAGTGAGATAGGGCAACTGGCCGGTGAAGTGAGAGTCAGATAGGTAAAGCTTTGGTCCTTTATATGCCCAAATTTAAGGTGATTGGTGACATGAGACGAGAGTTGCTTCCCTGACCACGGATTTTCCTTGTTTTTGCGTGGCACTTTTGGGACCCGTTTTATCCTGAGCCATGCTAGCTTCCTGGGTCTCAAGTACAAAACATTTGTTTCCATGGATTCACAGTGATCTTCCTCTCATGTATGAAACTAATTAGCTCTCTAATACTATATTAAGATTAAGATGTGGTCGTTTGATATGGTCCTGTATTTTGATTTGGATAGAGAGTGTGAGATGATATGAGCGTCATATTTGCTCCAAATCTGACGACTCTACGAGAGCATGAATTCATTTATCACGTGACGGTCTGAAAAATGAATATAGATACACATTATTTACGTGCTATTTAGTTTTGTTAATAATAGTTCTCAAAACTTTTCCTTTCCTTGTATGCTTATTCATGTTTACTTGTGTTTTGCTTCATTACGATTTTGATCAAGAAATACCTTAGTAGTAAAATGATATTTGACTTTAAAAGAAAATTAAATTAGAAAAGAAAAGCGAGAACGGATGGTGAAATATTTTACGGTTCTTAGTATCTTTCTACTACAATATCTTGTATTGCTTCTGACTTATTACAAAAATATTGCTATTGAGATCAGAAAAATTAAAAGGTGCATTGGGAAGGTAAAGCTAGAGGTGTCAATGGGCCGGGCTTGGGCTGGTCCAACCCGAGCTCTTTGGGCCTGGCAGGAAAACAAGCTGGGTAGGGCCGGGTCTTGGGCCGTGGAGAACCGGGCCGGTCCAAGTTCAAGTCCAAGCCCTAGGCCCAAAATTTAGGGCAGACTTGAGCAAAGCCCGGGCGTTAATAAAAAATTAATTTTTTTTAAAAAAATTTATTCATTTTTATTTTGCAGTAAAATTTAATTTAAGATGAATTTATTCATCGGCCCTCTTCCTTTTATCCATATTTTGATAAATAATTTTTAGAGTTAAGAAAATAAAATTACCTAATTATCTGGAAGATCTTCAATGCTCGAATTGTTTCTTCTCGTATCATCAACTGGTTTATCTTACTCTCAGTATTTTGCATCAAGATAATCGTTCCAACATATACATAACTCGAGTGACCCGGAGTTAAGACGACTCTATTTGTCATCCAACACCATCTCGTTCGCTGAAAATGTCGACTGTGAAGTAATAGTGGAGGCTTTCACTGTAGTACATCTCGAACAATTTGAGATAAAATTTTATAAATCATGATATTTTATTGCCGAAAAGTTAACAAATTGAAATTCCTCTACTCTTTTATTGGTAATGAGAACAATGATCAATATTTGCATATAAACCAATTTTATTTAAAGAAGAAAAAGAAACGAATATGTAGAACTAGAAGTGCCTTCACTGTTGTTTGTCTTGCCAGTAGATGTTCAAGGCCATTAAGATATGACCCATAATATATTTCACCGCTCGGCAATGTAGCTCGCTCGCGCACGTCAACGGAATTCCGATATAAGTTATAAAGATCTTCAAATGACTTACTCATTTTCTTTGTAAGCGTTGTTGTAGCGACTTCCGTGTAGTACATTTGTTTAGATATTTCTACTATTGAGATATTTGTGTTATGCAACTTTAACTTAGGATTCAATTAAGTGACGACAGAAAAAACAAGAGGCAATTTCGCCCAAAATTATTAAACTTAATGTCCATTTGTTCTAGTATACCTTAAAAGGGTCTTATATATCTCCATTTCGCTAAAATGTTAGCAATTTTTAGAATTTTCAATATAGCAATAGGAGACGTGAGATAGTACGTATCAGATAATACAACGGTAGACGTGTAAAATACCTCTAAAAATTCAACTAGGTGTGCAAGCATCTGTCGTTCCTCGTGAGTTGGGAAGCCTTGTGAGAACATGGTTACTTGGTTAGTAGGCAATAGATATATACTTCTTTGTATACCATACCATGTAAAAGTATTTGATATATGAAGTTCCACATATGCACGACATTTATAAGTAGTCTCCTACGAGGCAAACTATATTGCACACACAAAGCTTTAAATTGCTTTATTCTCGGACCTGAGTAATTAATATAAACTACCATATGTGATACCCCGAACGTATCAAAAAAATTATTTAACACTAAGTTAATTAATTAACGGAAATTATTTATCGAGTAACGTCGTATTGGCGTTAATTAAGTGGCGGGAAGTAGGAAGAGATGTCAGTGTAGCTTTGGGGTCAAAGTGGAATTTTCCTAATCTAGAGGGGCAAAAAAGTTAATTATATAAAGTTTAGGGGTCATTTTATAAATATGAAAACTAGTAGGGGTAAATTCATAAATTTTGGAAAGCATGTCCAAATGCCAAGTGTTCCAAGGAGAATTTCTTACTAGTTACCATCTCATGCTAGGGTGGTGACTAAGTGAATGTGAAAATTTAATAAAATGATGGGTTGGATTTTGGGTCTGAACAAAGAAGAGGGAGAAGAGAACAAAAAAAAATAGAAACAGAGAGCCAGACAGAGAACAAGCTCGGGCAAACGGTGAAGGAGCAAATTTCAGAATTTGCAAAGGGTAATCTCTCTACCCATTTCAGTTTGTATGTGATGGACTGTGTGAATTCCTTGTGCGTAGGGTGTAGGAGGTAGGGTGATGAAGTTGGACGAGTTGGTGTATATTATGTGTGTATCTTGTAGTCGTGGTGTGGGTAACTGTGTGTATTTCGAGTATGAATGGTGTTGGTGAGAATTGGGGCTAGGAGATGTTGCCGAAAGCAGGTATTGTGAGAGATTTAGGTGTAGGTGGGTAAATTTGTGGGTGGTAGAGTGTGTTTTAGTGTGTGCCATGGGGTGCGTGAGTGTGTGTGGTTCGGGTGTGTGTTCGTGTGTGATTTAAATGAGTCATGTTATAAATTTAGGTGTTGTAATGTGTTGGTGATGTTGGATATGGGTTTTAGGTAGAGAAATGGGGAAGAAGGGGTGTAACCGTGGATGAAGGGAAGAGGTTCATGGCTGCGTGGGTTCGGGTGTGAGGTTGAAGAAGAGTGGTGTATGTGAAAAACGTGAAATTGTGTGTGTTGATCATGAACAGTAACCGTAATGGTCGCTAAAGACCAAAATAAATTAAGATTTTTTTCAATAAATGTTTAAAAATACCTAGAGCCAGATTGAGCCAAAGTGTAAAAAAGAAACCATAGGTATTTTTAGGAGATCTACATCAGGGAAAAATGTTAGATTTTTCTGAGGACCGGAAAGGGGTTAACCGATATGGGGAACTGTGAAACTTTACAGTATAATTTAAAATATCAAACGAGCGCGTTTTGGCGCAAAATTTTATGGGGACTTTAGGATGTTGAGAAGATTATTCTCCCAAGATTTTGGGTCATTCTAAGGTCGTTTGCTATTTTTTCGCCGAACAGGCTTTTAAGCGCTCGGTCCGGACACCGGTCCAGAATTTTCGGACGAAAATTTTTTAAAATACTTTTTAGCTTAGGAATGATTTCGAGAGGGTAAAAATAACGTTTATAAACTACTTTTGAGATTTGTTTGGTGCCGGGAACCCTCGTGGGGGCATTTTAGTACATTACCACCGGAGAGGGGTATTTTGGTAATTTTCTTGATAGAGTTTTTTGAAGGACTCTTAGTCCGGAAAGGGGTGGTAAAACACCTGTAAGGTTGTTTTGAAGTTGATTTGAGATGATGGGAGCGATAGTTGACCCCGGGGGTATTTTGGTAATTTTGCCACTAGACGGAGTGCGAACTCTGAACTTCGTAAATGCCTTAATTAAGCATTCTAAAATTACAAGAAGCGAGGAATAGGATAAAAATCCCTAAATGAAGGGTATCAATACTAGGGTGGTGCTCGACTAGGTTAAAGACCTGACTGATAGGTCGGAGTAACTGACCGCTATAGAACACGGTAAATAACCGATAAAATAAAAGTAGAATAATTTTATATTATGATGATTAGTGGCTAACGAGTAAAATCTTATTTGAATAGGTGACCCTACTTGCGGCGGTTTGAAATTATTAAGCTCGTAGGCTAAAAGCCAGCCAGGTAAGGATAGTACGGCTCTTTGCATGCTACGAAATTGTTCCTTGTTGCATACCCATCATTGTTAGGGTGAAGTATGATGAACGTTTTATGGTGAATATGAGGTATCAGTGGTGTTGTGTCTGTACCTCTCGTACTTGAAATATTGTTGTGGTTTTCGACTAGCTTGTTTCCTAGTCTACTATGTGTGCGTTAGTTATGATTTTGGGTTACCTTGTTGAACCTCGGTCATATACTTGACTGAAATTAGTGGTTTGTTGAATCGAGGACATAGGGTGAACTCAGTTCCCTTAGTCTGTTAAGTTGTTGTATTATGGGCTTTGGCGATAACGCAATTTGGGGACGAACAACTCTTCGTGAGTTCCCTTCTTGTGCTTGCTGTTTCTTTTATTTGTTTGAGACTGAGATGAACATCCCGGAGCACGGGACATTGTGTGAAAGGAGGGCCAATGAAACATAATCACCGGGAAACCGGATGTAGGGCGCGCGGGTCGAGTCAGTCATGTCGATTGAATCCAGTCAGTCCGTTCGGTGTCTGCATTGCATTTGACTTTATTATGACATTGTGATTTTAATGGTTTATATTTTATTGATGTTTAATTTGGCGATTTAGTGTTCCCGTGCATTATAGTTGGTCAGTCAGTTCAGTCAATCCAGTTCATTAAATGTGGTGATAATATTATTCTGTTGGGCCTTAAAGCCGCTCAGTCTGACTAAAAGAAAAGAAAACATGTTGCTTGATCCATCGAATTGATGTTGTGTCATCCTTTGAAATTCTAGATTCTTGATATCGTTGAGATTGATTATCATTTCTCCCAAGGCTGTCACTTCGTTGTCTGCGTTGTTCCTCGTATTATCTTTACTGGGCGATTTGCGCTCATTCCTTACCCGTAATGTCTTCAAGCAGTTAGGGCGAAGTAGAGGAAACTTCGATGAAAGGGAAGGAGAAGGCGCTTAATCAGTAGACTGAAAAGTAAGACGGCGATATGCGCATTTTAGAAACTAGACATTTTGTGTGAATATTTCCGCTGTGCTCATGTTGAGCTTTACGATGAAATTTTTTTGTAAAGATGGCTTTTTGTGAAACTTTATGTATGTTCAAGGATGTTTTTAGAATTGCTCTGTATCGACAGGGTTTATAATGCAATCATGACTGACGATCCAGCTCTAGTGACATCACTAGGGTTGGGGGTGTCACAGGTTGGTATCAGAGCATAGGCATATGATCCTGTAGACTAGGCGTAAATATTAAGCGTTTACGGGGGCAGAAAAGTGTCGAAGTTACTTGTATCGTGTTGTAAGTCTGGTGTGAGTTTGTATGCCTTGCAGGAGATTATGGCTGGAGCAGGATGGATTGATGAGCACGTCATGGCTGGGGACGAGGAGGAGGAAGATCCCGAGGAGGACCCCTGGCTAATTGATGAGGAGCCCGAGGAAATAGATTTGTCGGGACCAGAGGATGGGGAGGAAGAACAGGAAGAGACTGAACCTGAGGTGCCAATGGGATTTGTGAAGGTTGGTAACACCGTGTATCGGACACGTCATGTGGAAAACTTTTGGAAACGAAGGTATATCGAGGTGGTGAGGGAAATGGATCACCTGGTGTATCAGGCGAAGGAGATGCGGGCTATGGAGGGGCAGGAGGTAGAAAATTTAAAGCGACGTCGTCGTGAGGATGTGGCGTGAGTGAACAAAAGGGAAGAGTATACCTTTGATGCGGGGAGAAGGGTGGTTCGGATGATGCAGGATGGGTTACGAGAAACTCATCCGGCGAGGCCAATGCCGAGGGATCGGCGGGAAATGCTTCTCGATGAGGAGTATTGGTACATGGTACTCATTCAGGAACGGAATAGGTTTTCTCCAGTTTAGAACGAGAAGGAAAAGGAGGGAGGGGTAATGTGTAAAAAATGTATGAAGTTGACTACTGATGTGTAGGAATGTATAGAGTTGACTGTTGATGTATATGTTTGTGAAACGTTAACTATAGGTTGTAACTGTTGTCTGTACCAAATGTCTGTTGTATAAATGAAATATTGTACTTACGAGTGTAGAAAATGCTATAGTTAAGAATGTTAATTGTGTTTATGTCAGGAATGGCTCGTCAATTGCGAAACCGGATGATACCCCTAGTGGAGGAGGCTCTTAACTTAAGAAGGCCACCTACGAAAGCATCTTCGGCATGTGCCGGGGGCGAGAATGGGGAACATGTGGAAGCTGAAGTTGAAAATAATAATAGAGAGGATTTAAGAAGAGAACTGGTAGGATTGTTGCGGGAAATTGTAGGAACTCCTGCTGCACAACCAGCAGCGGTGGTTGTGCCTATGCCGATAGAGGGAAATAAAGAGTGTAAATTTCGAGACTTTAAGATGTTCATCCCAGTGAGTTTCACGGGGGTAGTGACCCGATCAAGGCTCAGGAAATGGAAAGGGCTTTTGAGATAACGGGGTGTGGAAAGCACCAAAAAGTAATTTTTACAACCCACATGCTGAAGGGAGCGACTGGTTACTGGTGGGATGGGCAAAAACAAGTTAAGGAAGGGAAAATCCCGACCGCCCCTATGTTACTTAGAAGCGTTTTAAACGGGTATTTGATGAAAAATATTTTCCCGTGACAGTGCAGAATAAATTGGAGACAGATTTTCTGAACCTGAAACAGAAAGACAAAACGGTAGAGGAATACATACGGGAATTTGATGAACTAGCACATTTTGCCACGCATCAGGTGATTACGGAAGTACGAAAAGTTAGAAGGTTTGAAGAAGGGCTGAGACAACCATTAAGAGGAATTGTCAAGAGTTTTCAGCTACATACCTTTACCGAGGTTGTGGAGAAAACTCTGCTAATAGAAGCAGAAAATAAGGAAGCCTGGGAGGAAAGAAAAGAGAAAGGCAGAAAGAGAAATAATAACCAGCAACGGCCAAAAGAAAGCGGGAAGAAATTCAAAAAGAGGATGGAGGAGGGGAAGTTCGGGCAAGGTTTGGGTCAAGCGGCAAATAAAGAATGTAGGTGGTGTGGACTTAAGCATGAAGGCACAAATTGTATTAAAGCAACAGGAGCATGTTTCAAATGTAGTCAGCAAGGTCATAGGGCAAATGACTGCAAGTTAAATCAGAGGGTTTGCTTCCAGTGCCAGCAGCCAGGCCATAATGCGAAGGAGTGGCCGCAACGGAAGATGATGGCTCTGGAGGGAAGGCCACGGATAACGGGCCGCGTTAATGCTATTAACCTGAAGGAAGCCATGAAATCAGAGGACGTGGTGACAGGTACATTCCCTGTATGTTCACATCAGGCTATGATACTATTTGATTTGGGTACCACACACTCCTTTGTTTCTCTAGCTTTCGCTAATAAGCTAACTGTACCTGAGCAACCGTTGAATACAGTATTAACGGTTAACATACCTAGCGGACACGCCCTTTTCGCTACTAAGATATATAGGCAGTGCCTGATACAAATCTTTGGTCAGATACTATTTACTGACCTTATACCCCTTGAGTTGGGAGACTTTGATGTTATACTTGGGATGGACTGGTTAGCGGCGTGTGACGCTAACGTGGATTGTCAACGTAAGAGAATACAATTAGCGATCCCAGGGAAACCTAAGGTGGTTATACAAGGAGATCGGTCAGTTCGACCTCCTTACTTAATGTCGGCGATAGAAGCACGTAGTTGTATTCGTAAAGGATGTCAGGGGTATCTGGCGCATGTATATGACACTCGAGCTAGTGAACCGCAATTGGATTAGATTCCAATAGTATGTGAATTTCCGGATGTTTTTCCCGCAGACCTTCCAGGGTTACCACCGGACAGGGAGATTGAGTTTAGTATCGATCTGATTCCAGGAACATGTCCTATATCAAGAGCCCCTTATAGGTTGGCGCCATCGGAAATGGTGGAGTTAAAGAACCAATTGGAGGAGTTATTGAACTTGGGTTTTATTCGCCCCAGTGTGTCTCCGTGGGGAGCCCCAGTGTTGTTTGTAAGAAAGCAAGACGGAACGATGAGGTTGTGTATTGACTATTGTGAGTTAAATAAAGTAACCATTCGGAATAAATATCCTTTACCTCGCATAGATGACCTTTTTGATTAATTAAAAGATGCGAAGTATTTTTCGAAAATTGATCTTAGGTCTGGATACCATCAGTTGAAGATAAAGAAAGATGACATAGTGAAAACTACTTTTCGAACCAGATATGGACACTATGAGTTTCTGGTAATGCCATTTGGGTTGACTAATGCCCCTGCGGCCTTTTATGGACTTGATGAATAGGACGTTTTGAAAATATCTAAACAGTTGCGTCATCGTGTTTATTGATAATATTCTGGTCTACTCCAAGAGTAAGGAAGAGCATGCCCAACATTTGAGGCAAATATTGCAAATTCTTCGAGAACGTAAATTGTACGCCAAACTCAAGAAATGTGAGTTTTGGTTGGAGAAGGTACAGTTTCTGGGACATATAGTGTCCCGTGAGGGCATACTTGTAAACCCGGGGAAAGTGGAGACGGTGTTGAGCTGGGAACATCCGTCTTCGGTGTTTGGAATTCGAAGCTTCCTAGGCTTAGCGGGATACTATCGAAGATTTATTTAGGACTTTTCAAGAATAGCATCCCCATTGACAAATCTGACCAAGAAGAACGTGAAGTTTACTTGGACGGAGAAGTGTGAAAATAGCTTCCAGGAACTAAAAAGAAGGTTAGTGACGGCGCTTGTTCTGGCATTACCATCAGGTCTAGAAGGATTCGTCATTTATTGCGATGCATCTCGAGAAGGATTAGGTTGTGCCCTTATGCAACATGGCAAGGTAATTGCGTATGCCTCTAGACAGTTGAGGAATCACAAAAGGAATTACCCGATGCATGATTTGGAGTTGGCAACAGTAGTGTTTGCACTAAAAATATGGTGACATTACTTGTATGGGGCTGCGTGCGAGATATACACTGACCATAAGAGTTTAAAGTATATCTTTACCCAGAAGGAATTGAATATGAGACAAAGAAAATGGTTAGAACTCCTTAAGGATTATGATTGCGTTATCAAATATCACCCAGGAAAAGCTAATGTGGTGGTAGATGCACTTAGCAGGAAGCGAATGGGGAATCTAACTGCGATGATTACCACACAAAAGGCTATCATTGAAGATTTGAACAAACTCGAGATTGATGTTCGAGTTCAGGGAGAATGAGGGGGTAACCTGTTTCAGATAGAGGTCAGACCGACACTTTATGATCAGATCAAGGAAGCTCAAAGTCGAGATGAAAAACTACAGCAAATCCGACAGGGTTTTGAGAGAAATTTGATTGCGATAAGGAAGGCATTTACCGGTATGAGGGTCGAATATATGTGTCGTTTGTCGGAGAGTTAAGGACGAAGATTATGACAGACACACATAACTCAAAATATTCGATCCATCCTGGAAAAACAAAGATGTACCGTGACCTACGACAGAATTTTTGGTGGCCTGGGATGAAAAGAGATATATCAGGATTTGTATCTCGATGCTTGACCTGTCAACAAGTGAAGGTAGATCGTAAAAAGGTTGTCGGACTATTGTAACCACTCGTTGTACCTGAGTGGAAGTGGGAACACATTACGATGGATTTCGTATCGGGGTTGCCACGCACAACCAGTAAGAATACAGCTATCTGGGTGGTAGTAGACGGGTTGACCAAAACAACTCGGTTTATTCCTATTTGAGAAGGGTATTCTACGGAAAGACTAGCTCGAATCTACATCAAGGAGGTAGTTAGCCGTTACGGGGTACCGGTAACCATCGTATCCGATAGGGATGCGAGGTTTACCTCAAGATTTTGGAAGAGTTTCCAATAAGAGATAGGAACGAAGTTGACCATGAGTACTGCCTTTCATCCTCAGACAGATGGCCAATCTGAATGTACCATACATGTATTGGAAGATATGTTAAGGGCATGCATTATTGACTTTGGTGGAGCCTAGGATGAACAATTACCCCTGATTGAGTTCTCGTATAACAATAGTTATTAGACTAGTATTGAACTGGCTCCCTACGAAGCACTGTATGGCAGAAGATGTCGTACGCCAATATGTTGGGAAGTGGTGGGAGAAAGGAGATTGTCCCGCACAGAATTGTGTAAGGAAATGGAAGATAAGGTGAAGGTGATCCGAGAAAGGATACGCACTGCATAAGAGCGACAGAAAAGCTATGCAGTTAAAAGATGTAGGATGCTCGAATTTGAAGTAGGGGACATGGTGTTTTTGAAAGTATCGCCATGGAAAGGCATTATGCTATTCGGGAAGCAAGGGAAATTGAGTTCGAGATATATTGGACCATTTAAGGTTTTGGCAAGGATTGAGACGGTAGCGTACAGGCTTGAGCTACCACCAGAATTGAATCAGCTACACGATGTGTTTCATGTTTCGATGCTTAGAAAGTATGTTTCTGATCCAACACACGTGATCCAACTGGAACCAATAGAGATTTGAGAAAATCTGTCATATCCAGAGGTATCCGTGGAAGTGGTCGATAAGAAGGAACATATGTTACGTTCTAAAGTAATACCGGTGGTTAAGGTCATTTGGAGAAATCACACACTAGAGGAGGCCACTTGGGAACCACTGATGCGGCAGCATTATCCGCATCTCTTTGCTGAAAAAGGTTTGTCTTAATTTCAAGAACACAATTTATTTAAGGGGGAGGGTGTGATACCCCGAACGTATCAAAAAAATTATTTAACATTAAGTTAATTAATTAACAGAAATTATTTATCGAGTAATGTCGTATTGGCGTTAATTAAGTGGCGGGAAGTGGGAAGAGATGTCAGTGTAGCTTTGGGGTCAAAGTGGAATTTTCCTAATCTAGAGGGGCAAAAAAGTTAATTATGTAAAGTTTAGGGGTCATTATAAATATGAAAACTAGTGGGGGTAAATTCATAAATTTTGGAAAGCATGTCCAAATGCCAAGTGTTCCAAGGAGAATTTCTTACTAGTTGCCACCTCATGCTAGGGTGGTGACTAAGTGAATGTGAAAATTTAATAAAATGATGGGTTGGATTTTGGGTCTGAACAAAGAAGAGGGAGAAGAGAACAAAAAAAATAGAAACAGAGAGCCAAACAGAGAACAAGCTCGGGCAAACGGTGAAGGAGCAAATTTCAGAATTTGCAAAGGGTAATCTCTCTACCCATTTTAGTTTGTATGTGATGGACTGTGTGAATTCCTTGTGCGTAGGGTGTAGGAGGTAGGGTGATGAAGTTGGACGAGTTGGTGTATATCTTACAGCCGTGGTGTGGGTAACTGTGTGTATTTCGAGTATGAATGGTGTTGGTTTGGGCGAATGAGAGAATTGGGGCTAGGAGGTGTTGCCGAAAGCAGGTATTGTGAGAGATTTAGGTGTAGGTGGGTAAATTCGTGGGTGGCAGAGTGTGTTTTAGTGTGTGCCATGGGGTGCGTGAGTGTGTTCTTGAGTGTGTGTGTGTGTGTGTGTGTGTGTGTGTGTGTGATTGTGTGTGTTTTAGATGAGTTAGGTTATAAATTTAGGTGTTGTAATGTGTTGGTGATGTTGGATGTGGGTTTTAGGTAGAGAAATGGGGAAGAAGGGGTGTAACCATGGATGAAGGGAAGAGGTTCATGGCTGCGTGGGTTTGGGTGTGAGGTTGAAGAAGAGTGGTGTGTGTGAAAAACGTGAAATTGTGTGTGTTGATCATGAACAGTAACCGTAATGGTCGCTAAAGACTAAAATAAATTAAGCATTTTTTTCAATAAATGTTTAAAAATACCTAGAGCCAGACTTAGCCAAAGTGTAAAAACGAGACCCCAGGTATTTTTGGAGATCTACATTAGGGAAAAATTTCACATTTTTCTGAGGACCGGAAAGGGGTTAACCGATACGGTGAACCGTGAAACTTTACAGTATAATTTAAAATATCAAACGAGCGCATTTTAGCACGAAAAGTTTATGGGGACTTTAGGATGTTGAGAAGTTTCTTCTCCCAAGATTTTGGGCCATTCTAAGGTTATTTACTATTTTTTTACGGAACAGGCTTTTAAGCGCTCGGTTCGGAGACTGATCCGGAATTTTCGGGCGAAAATTTTCTAAAATACTTTTTAGCTTGGAAATGACTTCGAGAGGGTAAAAATAACGTTTATAAGTGCTTTTGAGATTTGTTTGGTGCCGGGAACCCTCGTGGGGGCATTTTAGTACATTGCCACCGGAGATGGGTATTTTGGTAATTTTCCTGGTAGAGTTTTTCGAATGACTCTTAGTTCGGAAAGGGGTGGTAAAACACCTGTAAGGTTGTTTTGAAGTTGATTTGAGGTGATGGAGCGATAGTGGACCCCAGGGGCATTTTGGTAATTTGCCACTAGACGGAGCGCGAACTCCGAACTTTGCAAATGCCTTAATTAAGCATTCTAAAATTACAAGAAGCGAGGAATAGGATGAAAATTCCTAAATGAAGGGTATCAGCACTAGGGTGGTGCTCAGCGAGGTTAAAGACCTGACTGATATGTCGGAGTAACCGACCGCTATAGAACACGGTAAATAACCGATAAAATGAAAGTAGAATAATTTTATATTATGATGATTAGTGGCTAACGAGTAAAATCTTATTTGAATAGGTGACCCTGCTCGCGACGGTTTAAAATTATTAAGCTCGTCGGCTAAAAGCCAGCCAGGTAAGGATTGTACGACTCTTTGCATGCTACAAAATTGTTCCTCGTGGCATACCCATCATTGTTAGGATGAAGTATGATGAACGTTTTTATGCATAATATGAGGTATCGGTGGTTGTTGTGCCTGTACCTCTCGTACTTGAAATATTGTTGTGGTTTTCGACTAGCTTGTTTCCTAGTCTACTTTGTGTGCGTTAGTGATGATTTTGGATTACCTTGTTGAACCTCGATCATATACTTGACTGAAATTTCTTGTTGAGTGGTTTATTGAATCGAGGACATGGGGTGAACTCAGTTCCCTTAGTCTGTTCAGTTGTTGTATTATGGGCTTTGACGGTAGCGCGGTTCGGGGACGAACATCTCTTCGTGAGTTCCCTTCTTGTGCTTGCTGTCTCTTTTATTTGTTTGAGACTGAGATGAACATCCCGAAGCACGGGACATTGTGTGAAAGGAGGGCCAATGAAACATAATCACCGGCAAACCGGATGTAGGGTGCGCGTGTCAAGTCAGTTGTGTCGATTGAGTCCAGTCAGTCCGTTCGGTGTCTGCATTGCATTTGACTTTATTATGACACAGTGATTTTAATGGATTATATTTTATTGATGTTTAATTTGGAGATTTAGTGTTCACGTGCATTGTAGTCAGTCAGTCAATTCGGTCAGTCCAATTCATTAAATGTGGTGATAATGTTGTTCTGTTGGGCCTTAAAGCTGCTCAGTCTGACTAAAAGAAAAGAAAACATGTTGCTTGATCCATCGAATTGATGTTGTGTCATCCTTTGAAATTCTGGATTCTTAATATCGTTGAGATTGATTATCATTTCTCCCAAGACTGTCACTTTGTTGTCTGCGTTGTTCTTCGTATTATCTTTACTGGGCGATCTGTGCTCATTCTTTACCCGTAATGTTTTCAAGCAGTCAGGGCGAAGTAGGGGAAACTTTAAGGGAAGGGAAGGAGAAGGCGCTTAATCAGTAGACTGAAAAGTAAGACGGCGATATGCGCATTTTAAAAGCTAGACATTTTGTGTGAATATTTCCGCTATGCTCATGTTGAGCTTTACGATGAAATTTTTTTATAAGGATGGCTTTTTGTGAAACCTTTGTATGTTCAAGGGTGTTTTTAGAATTTCTCTGTATCGACAGGGTTTATAATGCAATCATGACTAATGACCTGACTCTGGTGACATCACTAGGGTTGGGGGTGTCACACCATACCCCTCATTTTTTAAGAATATCTCTTGCAACAACTAAAATATCTTGAATAATTAAATTAATTATATGGTAAACACGTGGAACATAAAATAATTTATCATCAATTATAGGTCTAAGGTTCGTCTTTAAGACTTCAACAACAGCTATATTGTTAAAAGCATTATCAAAATTGATACTCATAATCTTGTCCTTTATTTTAAACGTGTTATGTACTTGGCTTATAATATTAGCAACATTAATAGCATCATGCGGATAGGGGAAGAATTAAAAAGTGATGATTCTCTTCTTCATAACGCACTCATAATCAATCCAATGGGTCATCGCACAAGCATAATTAACTAGAGTAAAAGGAGATTTTCAAACATCAGAAGTAAGATTAACTCTATCATCAAATTTATTAATATAATCAATCAAGCATCCTTTAAAAGTATTGTATTGTCTAAGTGCATTAGACCTAGATGTGTTTCTATGAACCTTTTTATACAAGGTTGCATGTAAGTTTTCATATATCTAGAGTACTTATCATTATTAGCAAGATTAAAAGCTCGTTCATCTTTAACAATAAATTCAGCAAGATCGTCTCTTTGATCTCGCTGATTATAAATAAATAATTTACCATCAAAAGATAACTCGTTTGGATAGAATCAACATGGCTCCTTGATTGGGTGCACATGTCAGGTAATGCCTATTAAGATGTTAATTACCAATACCACGCATAAATAATTTTCTACAATACTTACATTGAGCTTTTCAAGCGTTTTCATGATTCCAACACATAGTCTTCTTCTTCTTCTTCTTCTTTCTCTTTTGGACTTCTAGCAGACTAGAGGCATAATTGCTCGGTCCTTCATCATGATGACTACTCATAGAGATTTCATTTTGCCCTGGAGTAATAGTTTTGCCAATCGAGTTGTGTCCTTGACTAAAATATTAGGTATCTTATGAAAGTGTATATTCAAAATCTGAAATATTTTGGTTAAACCTAAAAATTATTTTAAGTATCTATACCCGTTAGTGGTGAATCTTGAAATTCTGGTGCTTGTGCTGGACATTTTTGGTTATGTGATCTAAATAATCTTGACATGTTTGATGCTATAATTGTTTGACAAGAATAAAAAATAAAACTGGTAAGAGTAATTAAATAGAAAAGAATAAAAGTACCAAATTATTAAATAATAATTGTAATTGAAAGTTCGAGAGGGTTAGTATTTGTAACAAATAAGAATAGTAGGAAAGGTAGTAGAATTTAGATATGAGAGAGTAAGAAGATTGATGTAAGAAATGTTAAGAAGAGGGGGTGAATTTATAGATTTTTCAAAGTTCACAAAAGTCTAAAATACTCCTGAAAACTAGCCGTTATAGTTATTGGGGAGGCTAAAAATGTAAAAGTGCATAAAAGAGTTGTTAGAACCTTATTAAATGAAAATATCACGTAAAAGAACCGTTATATACCTGTTGGAAGGTAAAAGTGAAAATTTCAAAAATTCTAGCCATTGGAGGGAATCTGACCGCTTTTTGTGCATTTTTTGGACCGGACCCAGGCCTTTCAGACTGGGCCAAAAAAAGTGTCAGACTCGAGCTTTTTAGGGCGAGGCCATTTTTCGAGCTTGGATAGGGCCTAACCCGGGCTTTTTTAGGGCGGGGTCCACCATGCTTTTTTCTCTAGAATATTTCGACCCAGCCCCTGGCCTTATGGACCAGGACCATTATTGTTCACCATGAGGGCCAGACCGACCATTTTAGGGCTGGGTCGACCTAGCCCACGGACGGCCAGCCCTTTTGACATCTCTAGGGTAAAGCCCAAATGGCTAAGGAAATGTTTATTCAAAAATATAAATGGTTATGTATGAACATGTGGATTTGGCATATAATGGAAGTAGCTCATCCTTGCCTTCATAAAGCTAAAAGAATGAAGAAGCAAGTTGATAAGGATAACAGACTTTAGGATCTCAATGTATGTGATAAGATCAAGCTCTTACCATAAGACCGTAAATCTTTATATGGAAGGAACCGCCAGCTTCACATAATGACGATTGATGCTTGGTTATTTAAACAATATTGGAAGATGGCTTAAAAAGTTGTCCCTTTAAGTTAATGGAGCCATCAACATAATCCCATCTTTCCCGTCAGTATTTATAGCCATTTTATGAAGAAGTAGTAGACCCTTTAAGAAGTGAGCCTAAAAGACCAGGACTTAAACAAAAAATAGCTGGAAAACAAGTTGTCGTTGCCATTCTAGATGATTAAGTGATTGTAGCATCTCGTAAATGCAATCGAGAATACTTCATCAAATGGTAGGGTAGTACTGAAAAAGAGAGCACTTTGGAAAGAAATAAAGGATATATATTGGCCTTTACAACTAGATTAAAATGTTTCAACTTAAAAGTTAAAGTGGACTGGCTTTAGTTGGAAACAATGCCATGGGTAACCTAACAGACAGTCCCAGTGTCGAGCACAAAAGACATTAGCTCAGAAAGCTTGCGCTTACTGGGGCCTATACAAGGACCCACGCCACTATGTTCAACACCGCTCCCATTCGCCCACCAATGTTGTGCGCCCATCATGCCTGCACAACCCCTAGACACATTTTTGCTTAGCAGTGCCTACCTAACAGCCAGTTAAAACAAGCACAATTCGTCTTCACCTCATCGAACCCAATGCCTATTCTAGACAACATCACTTCGCCCTACATTTGTCATCCTAATGTAGTAAGTGCGCTTCAGCCTTATTGCCAGACTGGAGATTCGAAGATCTACACATGCGTTTGCCTCAATTTTTCTGAAGATCTGCTTTCTACATTTTTATTTTCCCTATAAATTTCAAGGCATTTGGAGTTGCATTTCTTAAGAAGCGTGGCATTACGACCATTTGCACGTAATAATATGTACTATTATCATTATGTTTTTTTTCTCTAAACGGTACTAAATGGAGGCCACACATCTTCATGACATACACCTTCATACCCGAGTCCTTTGCTTTGTTTAGCTTTGTTGTCATACTATTGTGCGTATTATGGCTACACGAACAGTCTTATTGTGTAAGATTTTGGACACTATACCCTTGTATTGCAACTTACTTTTTAGGCATTGTTGCTTATGAATCATGGGTTTTTTTTTTGAGAAATCTTCTTATGGGGTGTTAAGCCACAAACAACTTTCCTTTGCTATCAAGGGCCACCATGTGTCTCAGCGGCATGTGAATAGACAAATGCCCCATTGAATAAAAAAACAAATGTGAAAAGATCTTCCTAAAACTTGCAAATTATTACTACAATGTTTTTCACAAGCACTTCTTTATTACTTAGTCAAAGCGTTGAAGAAAATATATCTAATAAGGAATGGGAATAATGATATTAATGTTTCACACACTACATTTGGTAAAAAATTTCGGAACGTAATAGGAATAAAATCTTCAATAAAACGTGACAATTATAAATCTTCATCCTTTGAAACACATACTATGAAACACTATAACAACGAGATATATTGGAGGTATACCTACCCGAAAGCTTTAAATTTTTAACTCACCTTCTCTATTTGCTTATTGTCTAGACAGTAAGGTGCTTTTGGCAGTATCGTCTTACCACTGACTTACACATGATGCCATTCATGCTGTATACTTAATCTTTATAAATCCTTATTTAATTATAGGTGATCTTTCAATTTTTTCTTAACATTCAACACTGTGTTGAATACATTATTAAAGATATTTTTATCAATGTGCATGACATCCATATTATGATGAAAAATAAGTGTCCTCTAGACCTAGCAAAAAAGGCCTCGTACCCACAGCTCTACTTGTACCTATAAAAAAAACCTAAGTACGGGTACAAGAATCATAGACTAGTTAAAATTTTACCCATACTTGGACTGAACGTAAATTTTGGTTTGATCCGGGTGGGTACGGGTTACTTGGGCTTCCTGTATATGTTCAGTATATAAGCATAAAGGTTTCTATTTCTTTTCAGAATCTCACTCTGGTCTTATTGCCGTTGCTCCCCTCCCTCTAAACTCTCTCGTACACAACATGTCTCTCTCTCTTCCCCCCAAAGTCAGATCCATTCACACCACATAACACATCTCTCTCTTTCTCCCCCCCCCCAAAGTCAAAGCCACTGATGATCGCTCTGCAGATCACGTCAACTCCCGGTGCGCTTGTCGCTTAATCCGTCATCATTGTCTTGAGACAAAAACTTTGCCCCAGCTCTGCCATTAGTCATTGTCAATCTGTCATCATTGTCGTTCAAGCACAGGCTGACCAGTGACCACGAATTCAATCTTTGAACCAAAAGTTAGATCCTGCTACTAGAAACCCGATTCTCTCCTATCGTCACTACCAAACCCTCACCGTCGCCACTCGCCGACCACAGAGTCACAGCGCCTCACTGCATGAAGGCTGATCTCTTGATAGATCTGCCTTGATCTACAAAGTCATCTGACTAAATCGATTTGATCTATTTGCATTTTTTTATTAATTTGTTCATTTGTTTACTAATGTTAATTATATTACTTTAGACCTAAGAACTAATTTGAAGGTGATTTTCTAGCTTTTAAAGATCTATGTGCTTATTGCTTGGGACTTGAGAATAGAGATGATTGTCAAGTTTTGTTGTGTGTTTTATACTGAGTTATAAAAATTAGAAAGTGACAACCGTGTAACCAAAAAGAAGGAAAAAAATACTCCAAAGAAAATAAGCAAGGAAAAAATTTGTATATGTTAAAAAGTTTTTAATTTTCTTTTGAAAAATAACCAGTTTACCCTACTAGTAAGGTAGGGTACGGGTTCAAGAAATGGCTACCCATAAAAACTCGGGTAATTTTGACCCGACTTTTTTTATCCAGACCTGACCGGTTATTACTCGTACCCGGCAGTTTATCCGTTTGCCAGGTCTAATGTCTTCTAACATAATATCTCTTAAAAGATACTGTGTTTCCTCCAGTTATAGTCTTTTGCAAATCTAGGGATCTTTTGATTTATAGTACTTTTTTCATATGGTATGTCAATATAAAGTGTCCATAGGTTTGCAAGCACCTCATAACTAGAAGAATAGTCCAGCATGGTGTTTTTCTGTCAAATTTATTCTTCTGCCTACGGAATTGATGATCCGGTGGCAACAATTTATGATGACATGAAAATCATGAAGCCTCTCCACCGTGCTTTAGCGTAAAATCGTAGGTCATGCCCATACAAGCAGGACATGCAATCTTTCCATGTGTGCTAGAGCCACACATCTTTCCCATTGTGGGAACATTATTTAGTCCATATCAATGCAACCCTCATTCAAAAGTTTTGTCGAAGGGATGCATCATAAGTCTGAATTCCATATTCACATAGAACTTTGAGCTCATATGTCAATGAATTCAAGTACAGGTCTATGTCCTTGCTAGGACTCTTCGATACCAAATTATATAATGAGAAAGAATGTATTGGTTTTTCGTACATATTCCAAAGGGAAGGTTATGCTAGACAACAATAACAGGCCATGTCTAGCAGGGCCTGCTAGATTGTTCTTAAGGTAAATCCACTGGTTGCCAAACAAAGTCTAACATTTCAAAAGTTGGATGCTTGTGATGAAAGTTTCTTCCAAGCCTGTCCATTAACAGGGTATTTCATCACATCGGCATCTTTGCTACAAGAGTCATCGTCCGTTATCATATCAGTCGTGTCGGACGACTAGTACATCCTTTGAAGCCTTGGTGTAACCGAAAAATATTGTAATAACATACGCGCTATGTTTTTATGTTTCCCTTTATTCTCCTTGCAAAACAATATGATATCATTATTGTAAGCAAATATTTTCTCATAGCTTAAGCCAAGTTTCATCATCATTAGTTTTGCATCATAATATAGCCCTGTCAGCTTCTCATTCTTCAGCAAAAATTCCTTGATAAACATCAATTTATCGTTAAATCCTTCGTCACTCACCTCGTCTTTCGATTTCAAGTGTAATAACCTGATAATTGCAGAAAACCTTATGTGCTACTTGGTTCCATCTCATAATGGCTTCTTGACGTCAACAAAATATAAAAATTATGAGCACGCTCATGGGTTCTTGTGTGCATGGTCATCATTGCGGTAGTCACCCGAGTCAACATCAGCATGCCACTACAGTATTTATAACCATATCTTGATAATCACTGGGTGCATCTACTCTAGTTTGAGGTTGACTAGCCGTGTTAGATGATAAAACTATTGTCTATCACGTTGAGTCCATCTTGTATAGTCACTCCTAAAACCGTATCGTTGAAGATGATATTTTCTCACCATTCTTTTTCTTCAATGTAACAACTCGCAATATTTACATAGACACCTTATCTTTATAGTGTCAATAAATGTATGATGAGCATAAGCAAACTTGAGAAATTCATTGGCGCAATCTTGTAAATCATATTCAGTTCTTCATTTCATCTGACTTCTGTTAATCGGCATGATCACTAGTATTACTAGTGATACATATCATGCATGTGACATCTGTCTGTGCCTTATCCATTCTCTAAAGTGGTGATATCCCGTTAAGAAAGGCACGATGTCTATAAAACAGTTAATAACTCAGTGCTTCTTCGTCTTATGTCTGCGGAATATTCGACAACACCTCCTCCTATTTTTCTAAGTATACAACATCGATTGAGTATTCTAATATTCATTTTGCTCTGCAAGTAAAAATGGATGTACGAAACCACATCTTATATGCATCCAACAAATACAAGATAACGGTCTGCCAAATTTCAAAGACATAAAATAAATAAGCATAAGTTGCTACACTGTTGTATAGACACTATGCTTTTTCAAGCTAGACATTCAAAGGCTTATTACTCCGTAATAGATACTATGAAATCAGAACTAAGGATTTTTATGCATGCTTACGTGTAAATAGGTAAAATTTAACAATCTTTCCGTAGCATGAATACTTGAGAAAGATGTAATTATAAGGTTAATTTACAAGAACATGCCATCACCAAAATAAATTTTAGGCTTATATCAGCTCGTTATTAATGAACTTGACAAAGTTAAGGCGAATCTTTGCTTGCCTATAGGCACAACTCTAATGCTAGAAAAAAAAAAAACAATGGAACATTGATTGATTTGTAAAGGTACCAACTCCTTTTAAAAAGGGTTGCAGTCTTGCTCCAGATAACACCCTTTCTGGATCTCTTATAGAGCTTCGAACTACCCATTTAAACAATTTTTAGGCTCAAATCGTAATATTTGGGTATCCAAACATTAAAGGATCTAGCTTCTTTTTGCTATAAAATTCAAACAAAAACTTAGAAAACACCTAATTCCACTTTGATACATACAGCTCTATCATTGGTCATGACCCTTTGGCGCAAGATTGAATATGCTCCCTTTCTATTGTTCTTGATAACTCAAAAAATAGTCAAAGTAAAAAACCAAACGTAGCGATATCTATTTGAGCTTCAAAGTCTAGGTTTAGTAACATCACTTAATTAGGTCTTATTGTTTTCAAACGCATAAATGACAACCGTAAATCCTTGGGAGCTTTCCCTCACATCTCCACAACATAAGCCTATATATTGGCCTCACCGATTAATCAGCACCTAAACAGTTATGAGCTTCAAAGTCTCCCTCGTCGATCATGCAAGCCTATATATCTCCCTCACTGGTTTCTTAATATCTTTACATTTATTGAAAATTACAAACTAACAACAATTCTATAATAAAAAAAGAAACACATACATATATAAGTATCAAATAAAAGCTTAATTGCAAGAAAAGTAGCATAAATACCAAAACCCTATACCATAAGAGCTGGAGAAGCAGCATCCCATAAGCCGCAGTAGTAACTACGATGGTGGTGTGGGGTGATTTGATGAGGGGTGGGATAGGCCCTTTGGTAGGATGCACATGCAACAGACGAGCGATGGTGAGTATGGCTGGTGGCCAGAGGAACGACAGCGGGTATAGACCGGAGCCGGAGGTGGGCTTGCTTCTGTGTGGCGTTAGCTATTGGAAGAAGGAGGAAGAGGAAGTAATGTGCAGCTGTGAGACATAAAGAGAAGAGGTAGGGTTTTGATAAATAAACTCTTTAGAGATGACAAACACTGTTGCTAAATTGCATATCAAAAATTTTAAAACCAAAATATCAACAAAAAAAAAAGGAAAGGAAAGAACTCATGAAAAGTACTTAGCGACGGAATAATTGGTCGCCACACATCCATCCATAAAGGCTGTCGGTAAAAGCCTTTTGCTTTGCTAATTTATTTTTCTTGACTTTTACGAAATGAACGCTTTTTGTCATTAAAAGGGACTTTTAGTGACAGACTGCATTTTGTTAAAAAAAAGTATGTAACTAAAAACCTATTTTTGTTGTGACAAATCACATGAGATAACACATCCATTGATTTTGGATCTGAATCAAAAAGGGAGGGCGCGTGGGTAATAGGGTGGATCTGGACGCATTTTTGGGTTTATTTGAAGGGTAGTGGTGGCATTGAATTAGTCATGGTCAAGGATTATGCTTTCTTTTATGTGTGTCTCGATTGGTAATGTTGATGGGTATGTTGATTGATCGATAGTGGTTAGTGTGGGTTGATAAATATAATAATGATGGTTGTAACCAATACATTATCCCTTGGACATGAGATTTATTTATTTATTGGGGATCACAATATATTGAACTAAAATTTATGTTTACAATGATATCAAGCCAAACAATCTAACAAAACAAGTAAAGCAATGAAATGGAGAAGGTTTAGAGATACCAGAGACAATCAATTTTAATTGTTCAGCTTGACTTACCCTCAAGCCTATGTCCATCTTATTAAGAAAATCCCTTGCAAGAACCCTGGAATCCAATAGAATTGGTCTAACTTAGGGTCAAGACCTTACCACTATAATATAAGAGAGATTATAATTTTGGAATCTCAAAGAATTTGTGAGAATTTTTCTCATTTATATATCGAAGGATTTTTATTTAGATTTACTTGGATAAAATTACTTTTGATTTGTATTTGAATCTATAACAAAATTACATTTGAAAATTAAACAAGAATTTGAATAAAGAAAATCTGATAAGGAGTTTGAATAGGAGATCAGGTGATGAGGCTGACGGTTTGGGTTAACGTCAACCTTGGCACCGTGCAGCTAGGGCTAACGTCAGCCCTGGTAGCAGTCTCTAATAGGTCATCTCAAGTTGAAGGATCGTGGGACCAGACTTGAAGCTTGTTGCATAAGGTGATGAAGTGAGCAGTGGAAAGAAGTTTGGTAAAGATGTCGGCATCTGATCATGTCTAGAAAATGAAGCGAATTTGGAGTTGATGTTGAGAAACTTGATCACGAACAAAATTAAAGTCGACTTCAATGTGTTTTGTTCAGGCATGAAAAATGGGTTTCACAAAAAGATAGGTGGCACCCAAGTTATCACACCAGAGGGTTGGGGATTTAGGGTGAATAATATTGACTTCGAGAAGAAGGGACTAAAGCCAAAGAAGTTCAATGGTAGTGTTGGCAACAACATAATACTCGGACTCAGTGGAGGAACGGGCGACGGTATGCCTCTTGGTGAATAGGGCCAAGAAAAATTGCATAACCATCGATGGAACGACAGTCATCAAACTTCCCCCTCTCCCTTCCAGTCTACATTACTGAAGGCAGTGAGAGAAAGGTTAGGGGATCGGTAAAATGAAGGCCATGGGAAAGTGTGCTTTTGAGGTATTGTTAGATACGTTTGAGGGCAATCCAGCATTGACCAGTTGGTTGTTGCATAAATTATGCTAGTTTGTTGTTGCCAAAGGAGAGTTCAGGATGGGTGATGGCGAGGTATTGAAGTGTGTTTGGGTAGTTGGAGGGAAGTAGAGAGCGGTGTGGCACGAGGTTTGGCCTCAATCACGGCGGTTTTGGGGAGCAGATCAAGCATGTAGCAACATTGGGATAAAATAAGGCCAGATGGGGTGTAGACAATCTCAATGCCAAGGAAGTAATTGAGGTGGCTGAGGTGATGAATATCAAATGTGCGACGAAGCTCAAAGAGAAGCATTACAAGAAGGGATGTAGAGTTACTAGTAAGTATGCTATTGTTAACATGAGGTAAGAGTGTGATAACTGTGGCAAAATATGAATAGACGGGGATCGGTTTAAGAGGATGTGAACCAAAGTTTATGAGGAAGGAGAAAAAATGATGAGACCAAGTGGGAGGGGTATGTTTTAAGCCGTATAAGAATTTCTGAAGTTTGTAGACATGAGTAAGATGTGAGGTATCAAGAAACCCAGTGGGTTCTTCCATGTAGATTTCTTTGGAAAGCTTACCATCTAAGAAGGTATTGGACACATCTATTTGATGAAGTGGCCACTTTTGTGAGAGAGCAAAAGATAGGACAACACGAACTATTGTAGGATTGATAACTGGGCTGAATGTGGCTGTGTAATCGACGCCTTCTTGTTGATGAAAGCCTTTGGCAACAAGACAGGCTTTTTAGCGATCGAGAGAGCCATTGGGTTTGCTTTTAATGCGAAAAACCCATTTACAAATGTTTCCATTACTTGCGTTAGGATGATTTCTTATAGAGGGAGATCATTGTGAGTTGCCACGGTTGCTGGTGTGGTTGGCGTTTAATCCACTGCGCGAAGGGTGGCTATTGTTGGAAAAATGGGAAGGGTCGTGACTATCATGGTGGGCGAGTTGAGTAGAGGGGAATTGGATAATAGGTTGCATGGCTTGAAGGCAAATTTCTCTGCTTGTGAGGACGCTCAATAGTTCGGGATACAACCTGGTGTAGGCTTAGAAGTAGGGCAGAAATTGCTGGGTAAAAATTGCTTATAATGTTACTGAAAACAATAGCATTAAATTCTGGTGGACTGAGGAGCTTGTCAGCGGTGCCGAGTTGATCAGCAAGATATTTGAGAAAAAAGGTATATGGCGACAAATTTGTCATCGCGTTTGATGTTGTGGGGCCGAATGAGGAGTTGAAGGACATGAGTTTGGAACAATGCACCAAATGTGTCAAAGATGGCGCGCCAAGCTGAAGTAGAATTATAACTTCCAACAACGATTGTCATAATAGCTTTCGATAGTGAGGTATTGATCCAACTGAGGCAAAATTGATCACGATCAACCTGTTATTTGTAATTAGGGGTTTGGGTTCTGGTGGTATTGCCAGGAATCTTGATTTCGACAGGGCACATGGTTCAGTCCTGTTAACATGATCATAAAGGTTGTTTGGGCGAAGAATGGGTAGAATTTGTGTTTGCCAAAGGAGATAGTTGGTGTTGGTATGCTTGATGGTGTAGTGGTGAAGTTGTGGGAGAACAGTGGTGGAGGAAGCCATGGGAAGAGCTATTGGGAAAGACTCGTAGACTAGCTGATACAATCATTTTTTTTGTTTGGAACGGAAGGGAATTCAAATCACAGAATTCCTATTTTTGTTTGGAGAACAAAGGAAATGGAAAATATAATAAATTTTTAGATAATATTATCCGTGACTTACGATGAAAAAGGAACTACGCTAAGCCGTTTCAAGTGTGCTAGTGCCTTCATATGGTGGTGGTGGTGACGGCACCACACGAGATAATGACATCGATTGTGGAACTGGTGGGGTGGTCAAGTAAGGGTAATGATGGTGGTGGTATTGAGGTGTAACTAATGGTGGTCAACTGACGCCAATAGTGGCGCCGATGGCAGTAGTGGTGGCAATGGTAGTGGTTGTGCTGGTGGCGGCGGGCAGTAATGGTAATAAAGATAGTTTTGCTTGGTTCATTGTTGGAGAGATCGAGAAAAATGTAAGGTAAGTAAATGATTACTTTTAATTCAAGTAAGTACAAATCTCATGAAATCCAACCATTTATTATCGAATTTGTCGGATTTCACACTATGGAAACAAATCCAATCAAATCTCATGAAATCCAAATTCAATTCCTTTTGATAATGTTCCAAATTATAAAATTTGAGTATTTGAATTGAAATCTCATCAATTTTATGGTTTCAAATCGTTGTTTATTTGGCTTTCGTTCCTCTTGAATTGACAAGAAAAAAGCGGGGTTAAATGCACTCCCCCCCCCCCCCCCCAATTATTCGTCGGGAGCAATTTGGTCCCCTCCACTATAAAAGGTTATACTAAACATACCTGTACCACTGAAAAGTGCACGCAGTGACAGAATATAACATATCTCGTGAAAAATGTCATGATTACCCCTTTTTATACACCACTTCAGACCAAAAACTATTTTCTAACTTTTTTCATCCCCCACACCCCCGCCCTACCCAATCACCCATCATCCCACCCCACCCTCCCTCCCTCCCTCCCTCCCTCAACACCCCCCACACCTTCCACCCCTACCCCCACATATTTCTGCACACACACTCCCCCCCCACACCACATCCTACACACAGCCACCCACTAAACACAGTCTCACCGGGCCAATTTTGACACCTTCCCTACCCCACTGCCAAAACCCCCTTCGCTTGCCACCGCGACACACACACACACACACACACACACACACACACACATTAGGGGTTCCCCCGATGACTCCCCCTCCCCCCTCCCCACCACCTACGACACAAGCGCGTGCACACACACATACACACTGCATGCACAATAAAATACCTATAAGCACACAATCTACACACACACTCGCTCCCGCAAAAAAAATTAACACCCACGTGTATACGCACACTTCACGCTCTAAAAAGGAGACACCCAAACCCACTCCCACATACACTGCGCAGAGGATCGGGGGTGGGGGAGGGGAGGGGGCAGGAGGTTGGAGAGAGGGTTGTGGAAGTTATAAAAAGGCAGGCTGAGGGAGTTAATGAGAAGGATCGGGCTAAAAAAGGCAGGGTAGGGGGAGGGGGAGATGCAAGGAGGTGGGGCAGGGGAGTTGGGGAGCGCGACGCATTGTGAGTGGGTGTATGTTTTTGTGTGTTGGTGGGTGATGGAGGATGGCTCCCCGTTTGGTGGTGGGTGAGTATGGGGGATTGTGTGTGTTTAGTGTGTGGAGGTGGATGATGGAGGGGGAGGGGGTGGCAGTGGTATAAGGAGGAAACTCTGTTCCGTGGTGGGTGCGTGTGTTTGTGGATAATTAAGGATAGGTGAGAGGGGAGAACTGCGGAGGCTGTGTGCTTATGTGTTTGTGTAGCGTGTACATGTGTTGCCTTTAAAGACCAAAAGGGCATTTGGTCATTAAAGAGTGTCAAACATATCCTTCCCAAAATAAAGTGTGTTAAGTTGGATGAAAACCGTCAATTAAGCGCACTTTTTTAGTACAACTTTTTATGGCAGAGACATCAGTGGCGAAGAATTTTGGGTTGGGGACAAAAGAGAGAAAGGAAAATACAACCGTGACACTTGGCAAGTAGTCATCGCACCCCACCACCACACCCAGAGCTTTGTACTACTGTCGCGGGCAAAGTGAAGCAAAGTAAAACGGTAAAGGGATTGAGATAAACGAGGCGCGGTCTCATTGGCGATGCGACCGCCACCGAAGCCTAAAACCCTAACAAATAAAACGGGGCTCGCAAAAGGAAACACACACACGTGCCCCGCTATCTCCGCCTCAGACCGTGAACTCGTGCTGCTTCCGACTCTGCTCAAGGTGCAACAAAACTGGTACGTATGGTCCCAGCAATCCCTATCCCCTACTGTTTCGCCTGGTTTGGTTGGTTCAGATCTGAGTTAGTGTGCGTGTTTTTGTTGAAGATGGATCGATACCAGAGGGTGGAGAAGCCGAGGCCAGAGACGCCGATTAACGAGAACGAGATGCGCATAACCACGCAGGGAAGGATGAGGAACTACATTACTTACGCGACCACTCTTCTCCAGGTTTGTGTGTGTACGTCTGTTTTCGGGATTAGAGCGAATGTGATGATTTTTTTACACTGCTTACGCAATGTGTTATGTGTAGCTTGTTGTCTTAACAATCCGTGACCGTGTGCGCGTGTTTTTTCGCTTTTTTATTGGGAGACTATAAAAGTTGTTATGATTTTTGTGTTGTATTTGTGTTTGATGCTCATTTCTTCTTATTCAGTTGCGTGTGATCGATTTGGCTTTAAGTTTAGGAGATTAGAGCAGCTGTGATGAGATTTTGCACTGGTTAAACATTGTGTTGTGTATAGCTTGTTTGCTAGTATTCTGTGCATACGCGTGTGTTTGGCTTTGCCTTTCGGAGATTAGAGCAGTTCTGATGATAATTGAACTGGTTACACATTGTGTTATATGTAGCTTGTTATGTTAATGTTCTGTGCGTGTGCATACAAGTTCATCTGCCTGTGATTTGGGTACAAGTTTGGGAGATTAGAGCAATTGTGACGAATTTTCCACAGATCAGGCATTGGGTTGCGTATGGTTTGTTATGCTGAAATTCTCTGTGTGCGCGTGTGTGATTTGGCTTTGCATCTGGGGGAGTAGGACAATAACATTGATTTTTTACAATGGTTAGTATCTGTTTATGCTAATTTCTATTGTTTGTTTGAGTTGAAAAGTAAACCTGGAAATGGAGGAGAATTGCATTTCGTTATTCCTTTTTGGTCAAGGTTTTAGCTGACTTTCTGACTGATATTTAAAATTACGTTAACGTGTAAGTAGTCTACTAGCTGTACTTCCGCTGTTTGTATTTTGTGTACCTAGTGTGTGTGTGTAAGCGTGTTTGTTTGTGGTTACATTGCTCTATGCTACCACAAATTACCTTCTATTAACTTAGAAGTGTAGGATTTGGATTTTGCTATGATATTCTTAGACTATATCAAATGCTTAGAAAAAACCTTTGGATGCAATTCTAGTTCTCTCTCTCTCTCTCTCTCTCTCTCTCTCTCTCTCTCTCTCGTGGATTGAACTGAATTGAAAATAATTTGTAATGTTGGAGACATTGTAGGTGCATTTGCCTTATCTTCTTTACTCTTGATGCTGTCATTTTCTACATTTATTTGTTTGTTGACCATTTCTAATAACATGTAAGCATATATATACCTTATCACCTTATGTGTCTTTGTGTGATTTTTGATAGGAGAAAGGATCTGATGAGATTGCTCTTAAGGCCATGGGGAGAGCTATTAACAAAACTGTGATGATTGCTGAACTGATTAAGGTGGTGATCTTGATCAGTTTGACCCCTTTCCCATTCTTTGAAAGTATTCTCCCTCTATTTTCTCTGGATTGGTTTGCGTTGGGCATAGTCCAATTATTTTCTTTTGTCTACTTATATGTTTTTCCCCCCTTATCATACCAGAGAAGGATTGCTGGTCTCCATCAGAACACGTCAATTGGTTCTACAGATATTACTGACATGTGGGAACCACTAGAAGAAGGCCTTCTTCCGTGAGAACATTAAACATTCTCTTGTTCTTCTGATTGACTAAGTTAGCTGGGGTTTTTTTAAAGGTCAGCTGAGAATATGATTTTTTGCTGAGTGCAGCCTGGAAACTACCCGTCACGTGTCAGTGGTGACGCTTACTTTGTCAAAGAAGGAGCTGGATACATCATCCCCTGGGTAAAGATCTAGATCTTTTCTTTCTTAAATGTTTTGCTTATTGAAGAGGTGGCGTGACAATTAATTAGCACCAACGGGTGTTGAATTGGGATGTTGCCTGCTTTACGAATATGTCGTGTTGCCTTGATTTACTACTTAGGTAGACGCCTTTTTCAAAAGCTATAACCATGGAGGAGTTACACTCTTATAACTTAGCATAGCTTCCGAGTTTTGCCATTATGCAAGCAAGTCAATGTCACTAACATGTTAATGGTGGGTTCAATTGTGCTTGAAGATGGCTTGAAATGCGTTTGATGGCTATGTGCATATTTGATTGATTACCTTTTTGTGAACGATTTGTTTCTGGATTATTTGGTTTCTGCATGTGATCTGGACAATTCAAATTTAGGGTTGTCTCTATTTTATAATTCTTGGACAATCTTTAGTGGGTAAGAACGTGTTTTTGCATAGATTTGACCACAAATTACCTTGCATGTTGCAAAGGAATATGTTTGATGTATTCGTTAGGCCTTAATTTTCAACCTCATTATTGCTATAAAAAAAATGGTCACTTGGACATTCTGCTGTATGTTTTCTTCTTTACTCATAGTAGTTGTTTGATCTTTAGCTTCTGTTGTTATGGAAGTAGGAGCAGAAGCATCATATGTTTTTCAAGTTGCCTTTCGGTTACTTATTACTGATTTCTGGTTAGTGATAACGTCTATGCTCAAATGCAGGTACCAATCACCTATTCCGGCTGATCAAGTGAAACCATTGACCGAGTACGATTATGAAGCAGGTAAAAGCAGCAGTATGTGTTTGTGCTATTATGGTTCGTTTCAAAATTGTTTATGATCTTAAGTTCTTTCTTGTGGAATCAGAGGGCTCTCCTAGCATGCGAGGGAGAGGTCGTGGAAGGGGTAGAGGTAGAGGCAGAGGTAATTGAGATTGCTATTGTTTTGCATTTGTTTTATGGTCTCAATAGTCTGTATATTTTGCCTTGCTGTTTCAGTCAGAAGACAGATGAACAATTAAGAAAGTCTTTGAAGGAATTAAAATAATGCTCCGTGGAGTGTTAATTGATAGATGAAAATAAGTTGACAACTATAAAGTAAGACAGGAGCACGACCTTAGTAGATGTTGTGGAATAACATGTTGGAAAGCAGAGTAAGGAACTTGATCTTCAGTCTTTTCATCTATGTGACAACTATAAAGTAAGACAGGAGCACGACCTTAGTAGATGTTGTGGAATAACATGTTGGAAAGCAGAGTAAGGAACTTGATCTTCAGTCTTTTCATCTATGTATTAGGTTAGTGGAGGTGTTGGTCACCATGATATGCCTGATGCATTTGAGGTTTCGTCTGGCTGTTCACTTTCCTGGAAAAGCTGAACTGAAGATATATAGTGAGCTATTTGAATATGGCATTGGTTGAGACAAAAGCTTGATGCATATCATTTAGGAATTGTTTGAGGGAAAGCTATTCTTGCAAGAAATGGAATTCTTCTAGTGCATGCCTTGGGTTTGTGGAAGAGCTTTGTTTAAATGTTCTACACGCGAAGAGAAACAAGTTTGTTTCTTTTTCTTCTCTTTCTTTTCTTTCCTTTATTGTCATACCCTAAGAAGCACGGACACGGACACGGGTGCGGATACGCCGATACGGCATTTTTAAAAATTTTAGGATACGGGTGCGGCGGGGATACGGCATATTTTATAAATATTTTATTAATTATATATACTTAGTATTTAATTTTTAAACAATTTATATCCTAATAATCATAATATATGTGTGATATATTTGAAAAGATATTAATATTCCAACCAAATTAGTGAGTTTTTAAGTTTAATGGCTTCTTTTGTAAATTTTAAAGCTTTCAACCAAATATGTAAGATTTTGGTAAGTTTAATGGGTTGTTTTATTATATTAAAATTGAAGAACTGAACTTATAAAGTTTTTATGTGGTATCACTGTTATTTCTTTGAAATATTGGGGTTGGTTTAAGTAATAACTTAACAATTGGGTTTCTTTTATAATATAACAAAACTATGTGGCAAAAAGTCAAAAGTCACAAAAACCAAAACATTGGTAGCATCGACACACGCTCCTTGCACAGATCGACTCCTTCTCCTTCTTCTCCGGCAGCAAGCGCACGGCGACGGCGAAGGCGAAGGGCGCACGCCGTAGTGGATTGCCGGTAAGTTCCCTTCTCCTTCTCCTCCTTCTTCTTCTTCTTCTTCTTCTTCTTCTTCTTCTTCTCCTCCTCCTCCTTCTTCTTCTGCTACTTCTACCTCTTTTGTCCGATGTCTCCTTTCAGATCGCCGGTGGTCGCCGAAGTTTCCGATGGTCGCCGGTGGTGACAGATTTGAGCCGATACGCACCCGAGCCGCACCCGGGATTTAAGACATTAAAAAAAAATAAAAAAAAGTTGGACACGCACCGGTGCCGCACCCGAGGCGCGCCCGCACCCGACGCGTATCCGGTGCCGGTGCTTCACCCTAAGTGCCGCACCGGTGCTTCATGGGTCATACCCTTTGTCGCCCGACTTCGAAACCCATTTGGTTCAAGTTTTTTTTTTGAGTTGACGACTTTTTGGTTCCTGGTGCGGAGAATAGTTTGTCTTCTATGTGCTACTTTCTCTTCTTCTGTAACTAATCACAAAGTGAATCTGGTACAAGAAGGATCGCATTATTTCTGTGTTCTGGCTTCCTAATATCGGAGCTGGAATCTGGAGGTGGTGAAATTAGAATAAACTTGATGTAGCTAGAAATTGAGATAATTTCGTTGTTTGTTGAGATTTGGCCCTTTTTGTTACTCCAAGAAAAGAAAGAAAGTGCAGGCTTCGTGCTTCCCAGTTTTTAGTTTATCTTTGACGTGTTATATTCAATTTCTCTTTTCACATAAGATTGATGAAGACCTTTAACTGATCCATCACGATCAGTAATGTAACAGCAGATTGCTTTTTTTCTTTCTTTCACCCCAAGTCTATATGTCAATGGGCCAGTAGATCAATTTCTTGTACCTGGCCCTTGTAATTTTCAAGGTGTGCAGCTGACCAATTATGTAGAGTTTGATCCTCAATCTTCTGTTCGTTGGTAGGTAATAATAACAATGGAGTGGTGGAGTATAATGGAGATGGTGGATGGGAAGGTGGGCGTGGATATGGTGGGTGGGATGGTGGGCGTGGTGGATATAGTGGAAGGTTTCGAGGTCGGGGAAGAGGCCGTAGCTATCGTGGTCGTGGAAGAGGTTTTGGTGCTGGGGATATGCAACAAGATATGGGTGTTTACAATGACTATGGTGGACCTGGTGCAATGCCAGCCCAAGGCCGTGGTAAGCTAAGTATTTTTATACTTTATACCATCTGGATAGCTACTTTGCATGGGAACTGTAGCTTTCCTTTGTCTTTTATATCTTGAAGGCCTCGTGTTACTGTTTTACCATTTATACTATTCTTCCTGAACATTTTTATCTTCTCCGCCTAAAATGGAGGGATTGGTTCTGATTAACAAAGTATTTTCTTCTTAGATTTAAATTGTGCAGACCATTTTCCTTCCCCTGAGATATGAAGCCTTATTTTCTTAGTTCGTTTTAGAAGGTCTTGGAGTTTTATACATGAAATACTTTTTGATCCCTTTCGTTGAGCCCTTAGCTTCTTGATATATTAGTTTAGAATTTAGAATGTCAAAATTCCATTGTTTTTACTTTGTTTTTGAAGTATAATTGAGTGTATAACTGTATTTGGGTTCTTGCAGGGCGTGGCCGTGGAAGAGGCTGGGGCCGCGGACGTGGGCGTAGTGGTGATTTCAGATCTTATGGCCCGATCCAGGCAGCTGCGTAAGTTGACTGTGAGGTATAGGTTGTGGTGGTTATGGAAAATTCTGGATGCCTGCTCTATCGTATCGACAATCATAATGGAACAGTAGAAAAAGTGGATTCAGTGATGAATTTCTTAGGGATATAAGCTAATAGGGTGCCGCTGCTGTCAATATTATTGTGGCCGTCACCATGTTTTTGTAGTTCAACGAGGTAGGGTTATTCTTATATAACGCTGACAGAAAAAATTAGAAGTTGTACACTGTCCTCCTGTTTTAGAAATAATAGAACAGTACATTCTTTCATTCTTAAGTTGAGCATGTTGTTCTCGTAGATTGGATGGACTTCATATATGTTATGTGCAAATTAAAACACATGAAGTTAGATCTGGAAAAAAACTGGTAATGGATTTGAAAATAATAGAGAAGGGAAGATCGGTGAGGGGCAGGGGCAGGGGAAGGGGAGATTTTCAGGGAAGACGAGGGTCATAGTGTCAGCCAGGAGCAGCGTCAATGGCAAACTCCCACCGCGCACACCACCTCCATCGTCACTGCCCTACACCCAGCCACTAGGGATGGCAATTAGATCCGTACCCGATGGATATCCGTCCCGGTCCTATAGGAGCGGATTTTTTTGAGTATGGTAGGGTCATGGGGCGGTTATGGATTTTTTTTTCATAACCTGCAGCGGATACGAGGCGGGTATGGTTTTAAGTGTATCTGCCCCGCTACCTGTCCCGCTAAACATTAAATAAGTCAAGATTAAATATCAGCCGTCCATCTCTCTTTGTATATAAACTAAAACCCTAACCCATTCTTCTCTCCCCTTATTTTTTCTTCTTCTCCATAAGCCGCCGCACCTCCATCCATGTCCTCGGCTACTGTAATCTGTCCCTTTCTCCCCATTTCCGTTTGCAATTTAACTAGGGATCCTCCATCCATGCAGTCTGCATCCACCATGGATCCTGTGCACACATGGCGTCATTTTCCATTTTCTTCCAGCAAAAGGTCCAAAGCTTTAGAATTCATATAAGTCATGATTACATAGATTGATTGACATGCCTCAGTTTAGTTTAATCTTCAATTTTTTCTTTCCTTTCTATAAATTCCATTACATCTTCTCCTTTCCTTTGGATTGGGCATAACATGACTGAGCTTTCCTCTTCTGCGTGAAGAGTGCGTGAAGGGTGCAGGCGTTGCAATAGGATGCGTAGGGCATACTTTCATGGTCTAGTAGATGCCCAGAAGGAGCTTTGCCGAAAATCAGATTCTAATGACGGTAGAAATTGTTGTATTACGTGTTGTCGCTGGAGGATCTCGTCGGCGAAGGGACGGCGATTGCAATGAATACAGTGGCAGTGCGGATCGGATCGGATCGGGGTCGAGTTACCTGAAAGCGCATAGGATCGGGGATGGTATCACCATCTCCCAACCCGATGGCGGGGCGGGGCAGAGTCACATGTTTGGTATGGCGGGGCGGGTGCTGATTTTATGAATCCCGCCTCCGACCCGCCTCATTGCCATCCCTACTGCAACTGCCAGGACCCCAAAGGCATCCTATTTCTTGGCGAGTTATCACTAGGTGACAGGGATATATGGGATGCCTGTTTATCTGTAAAGGTCGAGCTATATGACTGCCACAGACTACGAATATGACCAATGACATTGAGCAGGCAGAAATTGGAATTGCAGAACACTAGATGATTGCATGCTAGCCAAATGCATCAAAGGGTGTATGCCACAATACTGAAGGTCTAGGAAGGAATGGCTTGAGAATTCAAAGGTTCAATAAGCCAAGCGACGAGCCAAACTGAGATAAAGCAATGTTGATCATCTAATCGCAAAACAAATTGCTCCACAAACCAAACAGGTCATTTCACCTCATATTGTAAGAACAGATGTGAGGCCGACTCATCATATTGAATACATAAAGGGCATAATACGATATTGGTAAGATTTCTGCAATGCAAAGCTACCCGAGTAGGAAGGCAATTCCAAAGACATTGCCAGAGAAAAACCAAAAGCTTATGCGGAAGCTGCAACTTCCACAAACGATGCCATATGATCATTGTAATAGGTGGAACTGTAAGGTAGGAATGGCAATTAGATCCGCACCCGGCGGATCTCCGCCCCGCCCCGTTAGGAGTGGGTTATTTTGACTTTGACCGGGTTAGGGGCAGGTATGGTTTTTTTTTTTAAAATCCGCAGCGGGTTAGGGGCGGGTACAGTATTCTGCCCAACCCGCCCCAGTATCCGACCCGCATTTGCCCCGTTATACACCAGTTAATCTCTGTCGTCCATCCACTTATATATATAGCCCAACCCTAATTCTTTCTTTCTTCCCAACCCTAATGCTTTCTTTCTTCTCTTCACTCAGCCGACATAGCTACCGCCGCTGCCTCCTTGGCTCGCCTTTCCTCCCTCTCCCCTGCAAACTATCAACGTCCACTTCCACCTCGACAACCGCCGTCCAGCTCTCCCTCGTACCGTTGGCGTCCATCTCTACCTCGGCGATAATCCACCGTTCCCCCGTACCATCGACTTCCACAATCCACTGTTCCCCCTTACCGTCGACTTCCACATCTCGGTGACCCTGTCCAGCGTAAATCGGCGTATCAAGATGTCAATCTGAGATCTTTTTTTGGTTCGATACATCCACCTACGAGACTAACCTTTGGCTTTCGTCCAGTTCTCTTCTGCACAGACCAAGGCCACCTCCACCCTGACAACAACAAACCACCGCTCCCCTGCACAGATGGCATCCACCTCCACCTCCACCTCGGCGATCACTGTCCACCGTCGGTGTCCACCGTCCACCGTCGAGGAATTAGCTTATCTAATCTCGTTTCACTCCGATCCTTCGTGATATGTCGCTTTTGCTTTGTGGTAAATTGTTGCCTTTTAGTTAGTTTTTTTTTGGTTTTGTGAAGTGATGAATCAGTGTTTTGTGAACTGATGAATCAGTGAGAATTGTAATGAACTGTGATGACTCAGTAATTTTCAGTGTTTTGTGAAGTGATGAATCATGAGATTTGTAGTGAACTTTGTTTGATTACTTTCCTGAAATGACAAACCAAACGGAGTTTTGAGTGCTTGAGAGGAAGGGGAAGGGCGGGGCAGATTGGGGCGGGGACGGGTTTTTCAATCTTTGTTAGGGTCGGTTGTGGTATCGTATGTAAATAACCCGGTGGCGGGGCAGGGCGGAGTGGTGTTTTAGGGCTACCGGGGCGGGTGCGGATTTTATAAGATCTGCATCCGACCCGCCCCATTGCCATCGCTACCAGCCACCCACCGCCCTCGTCTCGGACCCACCATTTTGTTATAGATTCACGCCAACCACCGCCTTAGTCAACTTACATTGCACACGCAGCTAACCGCAACACACCATCGCCTCCCGCCGCTGTCTATGAACACCCACCAGTTGCCGAAATCAACACCCTAATACCAACACACCCACCAACGATCTGAAGCTATATTCACACACTTAACAACCCAAAAACCAAACCCCCAAACAAATCTCAAGTTCTAGATCGATATCAGTCAAAATCCACTGTCAAAACGAAGAATTGAATAGATCCACCGCGACCCAACACCGTATCCATAGCGACCCAACACCATAATCCTCACAGCCGACCACCACCAAAACCCGTAGCAACCAACCTCGGCTATCCACCAACAGGACCCGTAGCATAAACTCCACCATACCCAGTGGAGAAAGAGAGAAGAAAGATAGAGAAATCGGTGTGAGTGCGAGAGAAGAGAAAGAAAAGTAAAATGTACGGTTTTGAGTAAGGCAGGGGGCAAAATTGGAAAAAACACTAACCGCCTCTCTTAGGAACGGTTACGCGTGGACGTTAAAAAAATAAGGGCATCTTAGCAGTTCAATTTGCCACGTGGACAGCTAGATGGGTGGTGGAGAAATAGCTATTTCTCCACCAGTAGATAGCATATATATATATATATATATATATATATGAAAAGAGGTAAGAATCCTACTATTGATCTTCAGGGTAGCAGTCGGATGACATCCTCGTCTAATAGGAATTACAATAAAACTAAATACTATGGTTGTTTTTCTTTGCAGTAAATACAAGCTAAAACTAATTAAAACAAGAAAATTAAAGCAAAACAAAAGTTAAAATAGATAACTACAAAAGCTAAACAAAAACTAAAATAGATAAAACGAAAAAACAAACAGCCAAACAGATAATTATACACAACAACTACAAGACACCACTATAGCCAATTGTCATTCACAGCCATCTGAAGACAAGCCACGTGCTAGAAACCAGGATAGCCCACCCGCACGCACATCTCCACGCGTCACCTTCACCGCATGTAGCGCCTGAAGCTGACACTTGTCAATCATTTCTCCGGCCATCAAGATTCGGCATGGAAAATCGATCGGGAATGGCCGCTCCGCCTTGTCAGTCCACAAACCGCCACCTCATCCCCGAAACCCAACTACCGGAACACCTTTCCAAATCCTGACTAGAGCCACCACCACCATGAGCATTCCGGTCGGAGTATCCTGACATCCCAAAGCACCTCGATAACCACCATCGGCAACAAGCCCACCAACCTTCTTTCAACATGGGGAAGGGGGAACCAACTAGGGGGAGGGTGATACAAACCTAGAAGGATAATAAACCATCAACAGACTCCCTTCTTCGGCGACCACTCTCAAAACCCACATATTCCCGTCTTCGACTATCACGCCTAAAACCCACAGACTCCCTTCTCTGGCCACCATAACCAAACCCACAGACTCCCTTTTTAGACTACACGTCCAAAACCCATAAACTCTCTTCTCCGGCCACCAATCCCAAAACCCAACTAGCAACAACCCACGATCCCCTACCTAGCAGCTTCCACCTTGCTACCCAACCAACCTTATCAACCCAAATCAAAACCCTTATCCACATAAGCGACCAATCCCACAAGATGCCTTTCGTTAGTAGGCCAGTGCAGAGATCGATCGACGTTAGAGATCGAATGATGACCAACGATAACAACCATCATAGTAACAAGACGAAACGAACACAAGACTACCCTAAAAGACCATTCAACAATAGAGACTTACTTTACCACACCGCACAAGCTAGATTAAGCCGGCAGTGGCAGCAGAGACGTGAAAACTGTGTGGGGGAGAGAGTGGCTTTTTTCTCTCTCTCTTTTTTGTTCTATTAGATGTTCTTCTAATCATAAGTTATGTACTCATCTTTGAGTGATTAGATCTTTAGAAATGTGGAAATAATATGAACAATAACATAATGAAGAAGACACAAAATGAAAGGAGCTCAAAATCTCACAATGTTAAGAAAGCAAATAGCTTTGGTTTAACGAGTACTACTCCTTTGGTCCTAAAAAATTGATTGTGTCTCCTTTTTGGGCTGTCCCAGATAAATTGTCACTTTTCAAATTAAAAAATATTATGTAAGTGTTTTTTCATGTTTACCCTCTTTACTAGGGATGACAATGGGGCGGGTCAGATGCGGATCTTATAGGATCCGTAAGCGCCTCGCTATCTTTGAAACCCTAGCCTGCTCCGCACCCGCCCTGCATCGGGTTATATAATTTCAATACCACATCTGACCCTAAAATATTTTAGAAACCCATCCCCACCCCGCCTTCAAGCGCTCGAAGCCCCTCCAAACAGATAGAAGGGAGCAAACCTTCGGGATTAGAATTAGTGACCGGAGACTGAAAATTCACCAGCAGCTTCAAATGCTTCCTTTCTTAAACAGATCATCCATGACCACCACAAATAAAAAAATCATGGCAAAATTTAACAAAGTAGATGAGAACAAGGTTCATTACAATAGCTTTTGATTCGATTTCTACCAAAAAAAATTAAAATTTCTAGAGTCAGACAAATGGCGACGGCGCGATTGACAATGGAGGCATTCGATACACCATTGTAGCAATCAGAAGCAAAAGTGCTTCAACGACGGACTGGAGGTTTCACGTGGTAGAGATGGGTAAGTGACCGACATAGATGAGCCATACCTTGATAGTTCATTACTAGTACATTTGAAGTGCTTATGCGTTCGAGCGAATCAAGGAGTGGACTAAGTAGTTCAAGTCACTGTGTGGCGTAGAGAAGAGGTGACTGTGAGGTGTTTGGTCCGTGGAGGCCGTAGAGAGAATGGAGGAAGGAGATCGTAAAGAGGAGAAGGTGTTGGCGGCTGAGAGGAGAGAGGCAGAGAAAGAGAATGTATTGGTAGGGTTTTTGTCCACCATTTATACTATGGAGATGGACGGCTGGGATTGCACAGATCTAGGATTAAGATAATAGCGGGGCGGTTAGACTAAATACCAAACCCGACCCGCACCTATTACATGTATAATTTTTAAATACCATACCCGTTCCATAATCCGGTTAAAGGCCAAAAACACCTTCTCCTATAGAATTGAGGCGGATCTGATATTCACCGGTTGTGGATCAAATTGACATCCCTACTCTTTACACTTGTTTATTTCATTTTTCTCTCCACTTTTAATTCTAAATTAATAAAGTCCCTTAAGTTGCAATCTTTTTTGGCATGTTAATGCAGCCAAGTATACTCATGCAATCACATTCAAAACAACTTCGTTTTATGAAATCAACAAGTGCGATTAATTCTTAAATGAGAAGCCTCTCCTTATCGACATCATGTAGACCTTTAAAAATGATTCTCCTCCTTAACCCATACTTTTGATGTTGGACAAGTCTCATATTTTGGGATCAATTAGTTGTAACTGGTAAATTATTGCTCGGCAATAGATTATGGTGCTATTAAGCATAAGATAAATAGAATTCCATTGTCTGAACATCTTGACTAAGTTTCTTACCATATTTTAAAGACACATGCACAATGCATGTGTTTTAAAACATGGCAAGAAACATGTAGCAAATCCTTCTTTTAAGTACCTCTAACATATTTCACATATTTGTGAATCTTGTAATCAACTTGATCAATCACCTTTAAGCTATGTTATATAATGAGGTCTAGAACATGCAGTACAATAAACATGTAGAGACTCCCATCACATACCAATCCATCGTAAAAAGAGAAGATGATCTTTCAGTTTATCAACCAAAACATCGTTAAACTTGACATTATCTAACGTAACAGAGAACACTTTTTTCTTAAGCCCCACTCCTTCAAATACTTATTCAACTTTAAAGCCAAATAACTACCATTCTTGGGAGGGGTTACGTGACAAAAAAGATCAAAATCTTTCTTTGTATATCCCAATTCTTTTTCACATAGTGAACAGTAGAATCATATAACTATGAATCGCAATATAGGTTTACAAATCCGTACTCAAACAACTCTATAGGATAGATACTAACTCACTCCTCAACAAATCTTTCTTCCTTTCATAAACTTTTGACACCCTGGGCCTTTGCAGTGCTTCTCATAGTTTTTTTGTGCTTAATAAGAAAAATGGATACTTGTGCTTAATGATGGAAATGCACAATATTTCTCGATGCTCATTTTTATATGGTAATACATAATTTGCTTGGTCCTCACCTTTACAACATTTAATGACATGTCATAATACGTTAGATGTTCTTATTACTCGACTCATACTCTTTCTTACATTTCAAACACCTCATCTTTTGTTTTCCAATCTTTTCATATGGCTCAAAATATCCAAAGCAATAGAGGCGAGCTTCCTTTTAACACCAAACATCAAACTTACACCAACAGATGAACTTTCATCCATCTCCATATCAATGCCTTAAAGAAACTCAAAGATATTGGACTATTGAATTAAAGCAAGCAGAAGAATACTGACCAAACATCTACCTAAAGTCAGATACAACAAGAGATAACAATCCAATTTCTGAAAATAGAACCAAAAAATTCAGTTGTATATGTTAATTATAGTGGTAACCAGTATATTGTGGTAATTATTTGGTTGCATGTCCTATTTAATATCAGAAATGATGAATGATTAATTACCTTACCAGGAGGGCTGGTTGTCACGGAGGAGTTATTTGGTCGGGGGTCATGTCTTACTCTATTAATTAAGGAGAAAGTCCAAACTTCACGACCATGACATGCATATTGCAACAACTATGCCTAAAAATAAAATTGGAAATTTCCAAAAATTTAACAACAACAAGAACATCATCTACCATGACAAATGCTCATACAATTCGAATTTAAAAGAAGAATGAAGAACATCAGTTGCCACGACAATTGAACATACAAGACACAATTGCTAATTTGAAATCTAAAAACAAAAATATAAAGAAGAGATCAGTTTACCTCCACGACTATTGAATCTAAAATCGAGGAGGGGGAGGAGAAGTGGTAGAGCAGTGATGGAGGGTGGATTGTCCGTCGTTGGTGGGTTTAGATGGTGACAGCATTTGACGAGGATGTGACTGAAGTGACGATGGTGCTTAAGTGAGAGAGTGGCAACAAGCAAAAACAGTGATAACAGAGATGCAGTACAGGCGACGAAGGGTTGGTCGTTTGTCGAGGAAAGAAGAAAGAGGAATGATAGACATTAGGGTTAAGTGAGTTTTAGAACTTGGACTTTTGGGAAGTTAATAAGTCAAAAAATTATGATGGGTAAATGGGCAGATGCTTATAGCCCATGTAAACGAATGGATTGCAAGATTCTTATCCCATTTGTACCCAAATATATCACCCATGTTCTTAGCTCAATTAGTGCCAAATCTGCGTACCTTCGATCATCATAAAAGAGCTCGTTCTCCACCATCGGATGCAAACAATAATGGTTTCTGCAAGAAGTCCAAGTTTATGAAAAATAAAAGACAGTCTGGAATCCTTTCTCAACTCATCATCCAACCCTAAATCAGATTCTTATGTCCCTAACTAACCCTTCTATCTTCATATTTCCGTACCCAATGTGCTTCACATGCCTTTGTTATAGGTTTCATAACTGCTACTCATAGTGCTAACCTTTTCGGCTCTCCCATCTAGTACTGTTACATCCAAGAAAATCTTATACTTTGGGAGCAGCCGTAAATTTCACTTTCCTGTTTCTATTGTGAAGTTACTCTTCTAAATGATTCTTTCTACCAATTGACATAAAAAAAGTTTAAACTTGTTGAACCATTGTTAGTTTTTATGAAAAAGTTTGTGTAACTTCGCCCCACCAACCCACCACCTCACCATGAATCAGAAGAATCAAGATGCAGGGTTGCACACATGGACAGCCAAAAATCATTGACCACAACTTTCGCTGTTTCTTCTTCTGCTCCCCCTCATCACAGTCTCTCTTCTCTCTTGATGAAACCCTCGTTTTTCCTGAGTAAAATATTAATCCTCTCTCTAAACACTATTCCCCTTCTCTTCATGAATCCCTCCACTATATGCCATTTGCAGTTGATGGTGGGGCGGAGGTGTCCGGTTCAGTAGAGTAGGGCGGCGTGGATGTGCTGACGGGTGACAGTGGCGGCGTGGGCATAGTGATGGGTAACGATGGCGGCGTTGGCTTGGTGATGGGTTCTGGTGGCGGGAGGTGGCCAAAGTGGTCACTTCAATAAGCCGTGGTGGCTCAGACCCGTGGAGACGGGGGTGATGGTTTTGATTTTTATGGCAGTGGTGGTGTGGTGCCCTACAATTAGGTTAGGGTTTTGCTTTTGGTTAGAATTTTGATTGTAGATGTGGGCCCAATTAACCGTTGTAGTGGTGGTGAATAAAGGTGGAGGAGGTGCTGTTTCGGTGTATGTACAAAGGCTGTGGATGGTGGAAGATGTGGGTGGTGATGTACTGGTGCAGATGCGGTGGTGGTGATTTGTGGCGAGGGAGGAGAGACTAATTGTTGAAGTGGCTGTCAAGGTGGACGAGGGGATCAAAGTTGTGATTTTGGCCCTGAAAAATTGACGGACATTCGAAAAATTGGAATTCTTATGCAACCGTGCAAATTAAAAGATAAATTGCTTCGAAATTGAAAAGTAAGGTGAAAAATGCATCCAAACCATGTATAAAGTTGTTCCCAATCCAGTTTGGTCGCATCCAAGGGCCCACCAGGGTCCCGTTTTGTGCAACATGTCACATAGTCAACGATCAACTTTTCAACTAATCAAAATGCAGGCTCAAGTCACGTGCATTTTTCACTGATTTTTTGCGACAAATTTATGACAATTTATTTTTGTCGCCAATGTAACGACTTCGGTGCCCTAAGACTTAGAAAATACGCACATCGACTTGGCGCGACTCCCTCTTTAAAGGGGTCAACCACCTCTCTTAAAGGGGTGGGGGGGGGGGGCGAGGGGGGAGGCCACCTCCCTTAAAAGAGGGGTCGGCCACCTCCCTTTAGGAGGGTCGGCCACCCTCTTTAAAGGGGAGGGGGGTTGGCCACCCTCTTTTAAGGGGGGGGGGGGGTAGGGTGGTTTGGTCACCATCTTTAAGGGGGATCGGCCACCATCTTAAAAGGGGGTCGGCCAGCCTACTATGGGGGGCTGCTGCCACCCTTCACTCATTTGAGCACACTATCCGCAATGCTTACCTATCACCCACGATCGTACGGTGCCTGGTGTCACCCGTGCACCGTTGTCCCGACAACCGTTGCTTGCAGCAACGCACCGTCGCCCGCGCCCGCACGTCAACTCTGTAACCCTCGTCGCCCGTGCCTACATAACATCCAAAGGACACTCTGTCGTGCCCACGCGCCGCTGTTGATACAGCTGTTCCCCCTGGATCTCTGTCACACTCTCGTGCCTTCAAGACCATACACACTTTTCCGTGTCTATGTGCCGAGCGTTGATACAGCCGTGCCCCCAGGCTCCTGTCACAATATCGTGCCCCTGGCACCATAACCGTGCCCATGCGCCACTTCCATAACATGTGCCCCTAGTACCAAGTATTGTCTCGTAACGGTCGTTGTGGTGCCCATATGCCATTTCCATCACATGTGCCCCTGGCACCAGGTATTGTCTCGTGCCGTTAGCACCACCCCCATGCCCCAAAATCATATCCATGCCGTTGGCATTGCACCCGTGCGCCATAATCATGTTACAAACCCCCAGGCACCACACTCATTCACTACACCATATGTGCCCCCGCCATGGACGTGGAACATGCTTCGACCCAATTTTCGGAGTGTGCAGCATTCCGAGGGGCTCTGCTCATAGTGCTCCGGCACGAAGACCCTTTGCAACGGTATAGGCTTGCTACCACATAAGCTATCACCGCCTTCATTCAAAGGGAGCTGTGCTCGTAGTGCTTCGCCATGAGGACCCCTCGCAGTGGGATATGCTCGCTACCATAGAAGCTATCGCCGTCTTCATTCTAGGGGGTTCCGTTCGTAGTGCTTTAACGCGAGGACCCTTCGCAGTGATATAGGCTTGCTACCACAGAAGTTATTGCCGCCTGGGGTGACTTTCATGACACTAGGCACGTCTGAGCTGCGACCACGTCCACTCACATTACCAGTGATCATCGGCGCCCCCAGGACGACGACTCCCGGGTCACTCCAAGACGGGAGCAGGTCTTTGGAGGGCATCACGCCTAGTCTGCCTGGCAGTTGGTCACAAAGACCTTCCCTCACTGCTGTTAGGTTCTCTCCGTGTCTCCCGACGCACCCTTGTGAGATTTAGTAAGGGCTTGGACGGTGGCTAGGGCAACGAGCTTACTCTGATCATGCCGATGCTGTGTGGTTAGTCTTCTTAGACAGGTAGAGCGACGTTGTGCAGGGCAAGGTAGTGTGAATTTGAGAACCAGTAGTCTAACGGAGAATCAGTATTTTTGAACTCCGTGGTGACATGTCACTCCCAGGGGATGACACGTGTTAGTTGATGACACCCTGATGACACATGCACACTTTTTCCTATAAATAGGGATCTTTGGATTTCATTTTCAACAAGACTTTCTCATTTGAAAATTTCATTTTCTCATTCTGGAATCCAAAACCTCTGAAATTCTAGAGAGAGAAACATCAGTGGACTGTGACCTTGGACGTAACGTCGACTGTGACCTTGGACATAACGTCGACCGTGACATTGGACCCTGACCTAGATTGTCGAATACTGGCCCTGTTCGTCTTTGCCTTATCTCCACAGCACTGCCAGCCCTCACGGCCTGTCTGGGGAGCCTTGCTCTCTGTCTTTACTCTACCCTTACTGTCTCTCACTTTGTACAGCTCCCAGCTAAATCGAACTGCATCTTTTGTTGCACTTCCACGTAGATACGGACCCACTTTCCTTGGTATCAAAAGTTTTACGCGTAATTGATCTATTTATATTTACCCTTAAGGTTTCTTTTGCAAGATTCAAGCAGTTAGCCATTGCGTAAAAGGTGGATTTCCAAGTATAGCTTGAAATCCCAGATTTAGATCAAATCAAGCAAGACGGGGATCAAATGGTGCAAAAAGAGAATAAAATGCCTCAATGTTTCATTAAAAACGTTGCAAAAGCGGCAACTTTCTGTCACTGCTAATCCGGATTCCGGCATGGTTAGACATTAAAAGGGTGTCTATTTAGAAGTAATTGCCACGAGAAGACTTGTATTTTATGGGGAAGCAATTTCCAACTGGTTTTCCAACATTTTGACGGGTACATTCTTCCCATGAAATTATGTAGGGTGTTCGTCTTGCTGTTGACTTTGTTTGCCTTGAATAGACAGTGCACTGTCCTTGACATTGATCCGACCATTTAGGACCATCAGAAGGGGCTGATGCGATTAACACAAAAAAAAAAGAAAGAAGAAGTAATAGAAGCAAGATGCTATTATTTAATATATCTAACGCCATTAATCTTCGATCATACAAAATTTTCTAAATTGGTGGGCACAAGTTCTAGGGAAATTGGACAGGCGAACAAGGTCTTTCTTCAAGCTCTTACTTCAGCATATATAGATATTTAGTTCCAGCTGCGGCTTCTAGGGACAAGAGATCTAACATCTAGCACAAATTAAGTATGCAAGGGGGTTCTCCAGTCATAAGAATGTATACAAGTGGGAAGAGTTAGTTAAGTGGATTATCCAAGGCATTTGTAGAGCTTAGATTAATTGATGTGACCATTCACCGGCAACAAAAAGGGGACCTAGGCATGAACAACTCTTTTGCTTTCATCATCAATATCATGGTTAGCCATTTATGAGCTGGCCTAAATTGAATGATCAAAACTTGAAGAACTGTTAGCAATTAACAAAGCCGAGGGATATTCGGTCACTCATTTTATAGGTCGTACTTATTGAAGATGTAAGGGTTATAGACCTTTCCACCGATAGATGCACAAAAATGACAAGGTATTATCCAGACCAGCCATAAGATCCCACCCATACTTTGGGTGATTTTAGAGGTTATTTATGATGAGATTGCTGTCAGGGGAGAACTCTCGAGGGACAGCAAAGAACTCACAAACATTCCTACACAGTACGAAAACTGACAACGCTGACTCACGGGATAAGGATCCGATGAGAATGGATATCCGGCTGAAAATCTCTGATGCCTACTTCAGAGTATGGGAGTGGAGAACATAGACGGGGATGAGGATCTGAAAAGGAATATCCGACGCCTAATCATATGGGAGAGGAGAATTCAAGAAAGTACGGGAGCTATAGACTTGATCAAAAAGCTTACCTTGCGCTCAAGGCTAGTGTTAGTATTTATGTTGAGGAGGAGAAGAGCTTCTCCTGCCTGGGTTGGATACATGTTTGGTGGTCATTATATTGGAATAGGATTCTTGATTAAGGGATAACTAATACTAACTGACCCTGACTTGGTCATAACCACAACGTGATCTCCAGATGACAGGACGTGTACTTTTACCAATATTAGTTACCAGCAACTTTTATTTTGTCTCTAAACATATGAAGTTTATTAGTATATATATATATATATATATATATATATATATATATATATATATATATCACAATGTTAGTGTATATTATAACAAGAAGCTAACTGGATCAAGTGTGTGACCAAGGAAAAGAAGGTCATTTGGGTCAACAGTGTTCCACAAAGAAAACAAGATGACAACAGGGCATTCAACTTTGATGTCCAAGTCTTCTTACAAAGCCAAAAACAACTCTTGGTTTGTACCATAGTCATCTTTGCCTTTCCAGGAAGGGCAGACTATTCTTAACCAACAAATATATACACTAGCCTTCTTCCATCCTCACATCTTAGTACTTAATATTGGAAAATGCCAGTTTCCAAACTGATGTGACAACTGCAGGTAGCGGTCTTTCCGGCTTAGTTATTAAGGTCCTTTTTCCTTGGGTACGGTAGCTATCAACGTGTTGAATAGCTATGATGCAAGTATATAAAGTATTTATAGTGCTGGGATTTCATAACTGCCCTTTGTGATTATTTGAAAATTCCAGGAGTCGTGAGGCCCAACGGTACCTAATAAAGTTTTTGAGTGAAAATATGCGACAGTTGCCCTTAGTTAAAGGTACAAATACAGTGCATGATGTACAAAAGTTACAAGAAATGTGTCGCAACGTCTACACTGCTCTGCACCCATCTCTTTCATGTTGACCAGGAAGAAGGTTTGAGTCGCTTGACGAAGCTGAAGTTGGCTTTCCGGCATTGGAAAGAGTCGAAGACGTTGACGGAGCTCCACCACGTATTTCAATCTCTACTACGGAGTCTCCAAGCAGTGGGGCAAGCCATGAACGATAGCTGAATTTGCCTTCCATTCTGGGCAGGGTACTGTCTGGGAAAAAACTTCCAAAAACATAATACCGTATATTTTATTAGCAAGCTTACAATAATAATGAGACTAAAGAAAAATACAAAACAATTACCTCAATGTTCCATAATTCCTTGCATTGCTTTTACCAAATGAGGTACGGTCAATGGTACCAAGGATTTTCCTTGAACACCCTGAAAACAAGTTGTTAAACTGGGTTAAGGTGCAGACTACGTCGCTACTTTAAGATGGTTCGTGCTCTTACGAAATATACGGGTGCAATAGGTTCTAACTCGTCGTCTCTAAGATATAACAGTTCGATTTTTTTTTTCCTTTAACTTCTCCTAGTTTGTACTAGAAGAAACTTCACACAACACTGTACGTTATCCCAAAAAATATTACAAAAATTTGTATGTCCAATGAAAAGACATAACTTATTAAACTTCACATGGAAGATGATATAATCCCTCGACTGTTTCACGAGAATCTTTAGACACAAGAATTAATAAATGTGTGCGCATGAATTATATCGGAGCTTGATACATTAAGCCAAAGAAAAAGTTCTCCATCTTCTTCTCTTTCAAGGCATTCAACCATGCACATATATAATCTCACTCATATATACCTTTAATGAGCATGAAAGGTTACACAAATATTTACACATGCATTTAAAGCGAAAGATGTTAAAATCAATTCATGGCCAAACTTGTAACTGAAAAATTTGATGGATATTAAATCCAAATAATGATAAAAGTTGTAACTGAAAATATCAAATCCAAGTAATGATCAATGTGTTGTAACTGATTTAACTTCATTATCATGCTACCTAACATCGTAGAAATGAGTTTATTTAAAATTTATTTTATGTAAAACTCTTTTTGTCTTACTATGACCAAAATAGAGATTCTATTTTTATTAAAATACAAATACCAACATATTGTAACCTTAATATCTACATCATTGACAAGTTAGCAGCAATAAGGGACACTGAATACAACTTTCCTGCCATTTTTTCAACAGAAATATCTACAAAATGGCGGTCAAATCTGCACCAGCTTGTCATTTTATGGGATCCAAGTATAAAACTTGAAATTCATCAGCAAGTCCTCTAGTCATATTACGGCCACTAGAGCAGCATGCAACCATTTCAGCATGTTTCGGAAAGAAAATGAGCAAAATAATGCCTAGACAATACGTTAAGGAAACAAACTGAAGAATTTTGCTCAGTCAAGCATTGTGCTTGCAAAGTTGATTTCATATGCCAACTTTCCAAGTTTACTTTGGCACATATAGGCTTCATTGCTAGACTACTGAATCAACAATAGCTCAAAATGGAGACTTTACAGCACTATCGAAGCGCTGTGGAGAGAAACAAGCCTTATATTGCAGTGATCTTCATACAGTTTGTGTATGCAGGCATGTCCTTGCTCTCAAAAGCAGCAATAACCAAAGGAATGAACCCTTATGTTTTTGTTGCCTATCGACAAGCATTCGCTACACTTGCCTTGGCTCCTTTTGCTTTCTTCTTAGAACGGTTGGTTAAATAATTGGTTCTAGCTTCAGTCTCTCGGACTAGTAAAATATTTCTCTACTCATGCTTATCTTTTCCCGCTTGCAGAACCTACCCTGCTCCCCGATCTTTCAGCTTACTCTGCAAGGTCTTCTTTGTTTCCTTGTGCGGGTATGTGCTTGTTTCTATATTAATGTCATGATTTGATGAGCTTTACTAATCTTTTTCCTTTTCACATGAAATTTCAGGATTACCATGAGCTTAAATCTCTACTACTTTGCATTGAACTACACATCTGCCACATTTGCTACGGCCCTTACCAACACAATTCCTGCCATCACCTTCATCCTATCTGTTTGCTTCAGGTACCTGACTAAAGTACTAAACACGGGTTATATGCCAAAATAGTGAAAATGGCAAAGTATTTACATGCTTGTATGTAGGGTATATGCTGATTTTGACTACATGCAGAGTGGAAAATATTTGCATCAAGGAAAGGCATGGAGCAGCCAAGGTGTTTGGTTCTGCAATAGGGCTTTCTGGTGCTTTGGTAATTGCTTTTGTCAAGGGACCTTGTGTATCTTCTGTTATCCAAGAGCAAAGCTCAGACCTATCCACAAAGACTTATTACAGAGGTGACTGGATAAAGGGCTCCCTCATCCTGCTCTCAGCCAACATTACATGGTCTTTGTGGCTTATTGTGCAGGTTCACCTTGAATTTTTCTACTCCCAATAATTGAATTTGACAGGCTTCCTTAAATCCGCGGATTATTTTCTTTTAGGTTCCAATTATCAAGCAGTATCCAGCAAAATTACGTCTTACAACTCTTCAGTGCTTCTTCAGCTGCATACAATCTGCAATTTGGGCCGGTGCAATGGAGAGGCATTTAGCATCATGGAAACTTGGATGGAATCTTAATCTCCTTACTGTGGCATATTGTGTATGTTCCCTGATGGATTAAGTTTAACAATTGATAAAAGTTAGGCGAACATTTCACAATTTATTAAAACTGAATTGGTTTGAAAATGTTCATGTCAGAAACTGATGTAGGAATGTTTTAAGTTTTTGGAAATCCTTGCTGCATATCTGATAGTATTTCCATCCTTGCACAATCAAATTTGATGAAACTTGCAATTTCATTTGCAGCATAAGATAATTCAGAGAGGTAACACTCAAGAAGCCTTTGCACTCTACTTGTGAAATACTAACCAAGACTGACATCAAGAGTAATGCTAAACTTTCCAAACGTTGCCTATATATTGATTACTAATAGCGTGCCTCACTCTAGCATTTGAAAGTTCTGGGACGGCTGATTTAAAATTCTTAAACCACAGTGATTCTGTGAGTTAGAACTTGAAAAGTAAATTTAGGAGGTAGAGCAATTTCCTACAATCAAATGCCCTACTATGAAGTGTAGAGCACTGAATCAAACAACTTTTTCCTGCACGTGCAAAAATTCTATGCCGCTTACACACATTATGCATGTCTATTAATTTATAGATCCATTAAGCGTGTTGGGACATAGATCTTGATGCCTTAACTTGATGACCGAGTGTGATTAACTTGCAGGGTGTGATTGTCACTGCGATTACTTACTGGTTGCAAGTGTGGGCTGTAGAGAAGAAGGGGCCTGTATTTACAGCCATGTTCAGTCCATTGGCACTTGTAATAACAGCAGTATTCTCAGCGCTCTTATTCAAAGAGACCCTTCACTGGGGAAGGTCAATACTTTTACTTATGATCTCTTCATAGATGTATGCCTATGCATTTTATTTTTATGATCATTTATACGTCTAAAAAAATTATCTGCCATTTTATGGCAGTATTTGTGGGGCTATCCTGCTGGTAATTGGTCTCTACGGCGTACTATGGGGAAAGAAGAAAGAAGGAAAAAGTGAAACAAATGAACGCAAGTCAGAAACGAAAGGGGAAGCCTCACTGGAGTGCATTAAAGTCAGTAACTCGGGGGAGGAGGACGCAACCAAGCAATAGCTAGCAACGAAGTTAGTTGTCCAAACAAATAGTAGATCCTTTGCAAAAATTTGAGTCTCTTTTACCCTCATTGACTTGTCCCGTAATACTTGATTCTTTGTAAGTATTTGAGCCTACTTCAACATTTGCGTCTCAAATTCTATCCTAAGAAGTAGCTAATAAGTCGAATAGAAGTAAGTTTTGGAGCGGAGAAGGTACTAAGTACCGGAATGGTTCAGAGTTAACGACTATTCTTGTGAAGTTAAACTGTGCGAGACAAAATATTCAGGTGGAACTGTTCATAGATATGGTGTTGCTTTTGAATACTTCCAAGTACCAATCTCTTTGATGCTGACTTGGGAAAATCTTTTGAGTTGCTTAAGAAGCTGATGCAGTTGGCCTTTAACGTCTACAGAAGGAGCTCCGCGCCTCCACCAGACTTTTCTATGCCAATTAAGTACTACTCAAGGCTCAATCACTTGGGGGCATGATGGCTAAGTTTGCTCTATCACACTTCTCAGATTGCTACATATTTCTGTACACTAATCGGATGCTAGATTCAGAATTCTTCTAGTCCTAATCTCCACATCACTGACGTATTTAGAAGTAAAAAATAGCACTCCAAACTCCATTATTTATGCCATTTCCCAACGAAGCATTAATGAATTGGATATGGAAAGCTTGTATAGAACAAGTTGTTCATTGAATGAATAAAACCTGAAGCTATCTGTGAGGACAGTGACCTCCAGTTCCTGCTCAAACTATTCACAAGGACAATCGCGGAACAACGTACGTCTCTTTTAGGATATTTGTGCAGGATTTTGCATCATGGAAAAAGTTCGATCACTACTATTCCTTTTCACACACCAAATTAACACAGACAAAGTAACTTTTCCTTTTGACTTGGTTCAGTTTCTTTTCCTTCAATTCGGTTCTTTACGAAATACTGTCTGCCATAACATCCCAGGGGCTCATCAAAAATCAAGGTCGACATAAAGGAAGGCTAGAAGTGCCTTTAAATGGAGAGATTTGAACCGCATTTAGGTAAATGGTATAAAGATTATGAGCTGGAAAAGGTCAATCAGCTTATATACCATGGTGCACATAAAATAGCATCCAGCTATAAGTTCCTTGAGGTAAAAGTTGTTCTTTAGGGAGAAAGGCAGGCCAATTGTTTGCTTTTACTCTTTCCACCAGTGCTTTTACTGCTTTTCTTCACATTTCTGTGTTTGAAAAATCTTAATGACAATCAAGAAGTTCAATCATTGAAAGTTGTGCCTTACATATATATCAAGATTATGATCTTTATTGCTGATTGCACATGATAAATATCAACATACAACAAGAAGTGGACGTCTAGCACGAAACTAATCATCAGTAACTACACTACAGCAATCATACACATCTAATGGAGATCACAGAAGAAATTTTAGGAGTGAATTCACTGTATAGAATTCTTCTGCACCCAGAGTTTTACTTTCTTGAAAAATTACACCCATCAGCTTTAACTTGGGCTTCTTTTTTTCAGTGAAATGCACCTCTTTGGTTGTCATATTGGATCTTTACTCATTTTCGATTTTGAGTCCTGAATATGACGTATTCTTTGAAAACTATGGAGTCATTTAGAATAGTGCATCATGCAACTAAAACTACAATCCGAATGCCAAATTACCGCACTCTTCATTGGCAGCTAATGGAGTTAAAGGTTTTGATATGACCCCATCTTTGCTGTGTTGAATTAGAGCTGGCCGGCAGAATTTCAGTGCTAGACTTCTCTATAAATGTAAGAGGCAAATAAAATTTAATGTCCCAAAAGGAGGATAGGTCTTCACAAATACGAAAGATGAAGACTTTCCTAGACTGTGGGATGGCTATTGACAGAAATAAGCCTTACATAGCAATGATATTCGAGCAGTTTGTATATGCAGGCATGTCTTTATTATCCAAAGCTGCAATAACAGAAGGAATGAACCCTTATGTGTTTGTTGTGTATCGACAAGCATTCGCCATCATTGCCTTAGCTCCTTTTGCTTTCTTCTTTGAAAGGTCACCACTTAACAAGAGTTTCTAATATTATTCTCCATTTGGCGGTGAAGTTGACAATTTTCTTTTTCTACTTCTGTTTGGTTGTTTGAAATCTGCGTGAGACGTCTGCTCCCCTATCGCTCAACTTACTCTGCACGATCTTCTTGGTGTCTTTATGTGGGTAAGTGCTTAATTTCTTTATGAGGATCTTTTTCACAATGACGTATACAATTATTTCTAACAACCAATCTATGAAAAAATTCAGGATCACCATGACCCTCAATCTCTTCTATTTTGCATTGAATTATACCTCTGCAACTTTGGCTATGGCCATAACGAATACAATTCCTGCCACTACCTTCCTAATAGCTGTTTGCTTAAGGTAAACATTTTGAAAGCGTAATGACATTACTCAACATCTGTGAGGGGACTGTATAGTTAGCAAACAGCCTAAGAAGGAAAATATTCAGGTCCCCGCTTTTGATTATTCAGGATTGAAAGTATTTCCATATACCAAAGGCATGATGGGATAGCCAAGGTGTTTGGTTCTTCTTTAAGTCTGGCTGGAGCTTTGGTGCTTACCTTTATCAAGGGACCTTCTGTATATCCAGACAACCGTAAACAATATTCAGACCATTCGACAAAGTTATTCCAAGGAAGACATGGTAAAAGGTTGTCTAGTGATTCTCTTATCCAACACAACCTGGTCCTTGTGGCTTATTATGCAGGTTCATTTCAGAATCTCTATTTTCATCTTGGTCTCTTTTAAGACAGATGAAATGACCACCTTTTGTCATTTCTGTTCGTTTTTTTATTTCAGGGTCCCATTATCAAGAAATATCCCGTGAAACTAAGTCTTACAACTTTACAATGCTTCTTCAGCTGCATACAATCTGCAGTTTGGGCCATAGCAGTGGAGAGGGATATAACATCATGGAAACTTGGATGGAACATTAATCTCGTATCTGTGGCCTACTGCTATGTTTCTTGATCAGCTAGTTACTGCATTCTAATGTCGGGAAACTTCAGAACCATTGAGGCTTTGTTCATGAAAACCGACAAAAATTGAAGTACCACTAAAGGAAATCAATTTTAGTGGAAAGTATAAATATTCCTCAAGTGATTGTTGGTGCAGGGTGTAATTGTCACTGGCATTACCTACTGGTTGCAAGTTTGGGCCGTAGAGAAGAAGGGTCCTGTATTCACTGCCATGTTCGGTCTATTGACGCTAGTCATAACAGCAATCTTCTCAGCATTCATCTTCAACGAGACCCTTCATTGGGGAAGGTCCATACCCCTACTTATGATCTAATATATGAACGAACATATTATATTTTACATGTGATTACAGGCATTGAGTGTTATTTCCTTATTCTATTCTCTAACTTTTATGGCAGTGTTTGCGGTGCTATATTGCTGGTGGTTGGTCTCTTCGGTGTTTTGTGGGGAAAGATGAAAGAGGGTAAAATTGAAGCTAATGAGCAAAAATCAGGAACCAATGAAGAAACTACACTGGAATGCATTGCACGTCCATGATTGAGTGGAGGGGTTAGAACTGTATCCTGGGACAAGCGTAGACGATTGTCAAGTTCCTCAAAAGGGAGGAGGTTTGTGCACTCTCAGCAAGAATCCTCTCGTTGCTTCACTTTACAAATACAAATATGAGTAGTGTGGAGTGCATTAGACTTTTTGTTGCATTCTGTTTAAAGGAGAAAACACATTTATCTGACAAATAAGAGTCCAGCAGAAAAATTGTAAGCCACCACGCAAAGAATTGATAGAGATCAATACATTTAAATTTGTCTTAGCATGGCAGAACCAAAGAAAGTACCTGCAGTCCCAGTGTGCACACGGTTTCTTTTTCTCTTTGTTCTCCCCCCAAGTCCCCAACCCCAGTCCCCAGCTACCCGAAGTTCAAAAAGCCTGAACAGTTGGCTTCTTTACCCACATACCCGTTGGTGACCGAGTCTATTTAGAAGTAGTAAGCAATTAGCTTCTTCCTACTAGGTTCCTTATAAGATCCAAAACCCCAGGGGTCTGTTGATCATCACGTGAAATACTAAATGATCTCAAAAGGCTGCTTTAACTGAAGTCGAAGAATCAAATCTACTACTTGCTCCTAAGCAAGATAAAGTTTCTTTGGTGGATTATATAGTTCATGATAGTTTGCTTTCCTTGACTTCTTCGAATACTTGTTGCTAGTTCTACCTGACCCTTTAAGATTAGGTATGTAAATATGATTCTTGATGGAAACCATAAGAGCAGTATGGACTAAAAAAGCAACATCTGGACCAGAATCCTCCATGATTGACTATTGATGTATACTTCTTGGTTATATAATGAAGTTTCTAGCTAATTAGCTGCACACAAAAAAGAAACTAGTGTCTACACTAACATACGAGATAGGTTTCCAAATTAAGTGATGAAAAATCCGGGAATATTGTAAAATTTGGTGGCTTGCAAGATAATTTGATTCTTTCGGGAACTTTGAACTTTATAATGGCTTCTAAATTCAAAACTAACACCCAAGTGAAAGAAGTGCAAAAGCTATGATGGACAAAGGAAAAGGGAGTTTGGACTATTTATATTGATCTAGAGATTACTTCCACGAATTCAAACAGTTCACCGGCAAATGGTAACCAGAAGAAGTGGATATTCATGTCCAGTAACATATGTGTTCCACCCTCTGTATCATATGGGGAACAAGAAAAAAAAATTGTTTTTCAGAATCGAAAGCCTTGTCCTATGCATCTGAAAACTCAAGCCTTTGAGCTTATCGAGTAGTAGAACCATGCATTAGAGGGATTGGTGATTTCTAATCTCAGCTTTTGGTTCAAGCCATTCAGGGACAATTCTCTGTTCCTTGGAAATTGGAACATATTGTGAAGGAAATTCACAGAATCCTGGCCCCCTCCCCTGCTTTAGCGTCAAATTTTAGCCCCAGAGCCACAAATATAGCAGCTCGAGGGCGACCCACTTCATCTTTTTCTTCAATAGAAAACGAAAAGAAAAAGGGAAATGTGCACTAAATTATACATTCACAAAGGTTCAGAAGAAAAAAAAAATACCCTGTACCACCATTGCTTTTCATCAACTCTGTCACTTCACTTTCTAAATTAAGCTCTGTCAGTTGGTTCGCTTTTACGTTGGTAGTTGTTCACCATAATTTTATCACAACTATACAAATGTGTATAAATGTGCTGGCACCATGTGATTTACTCTGGCCTTGAAATCCGGCACGTTGATGGAAACCCATGACAAACATGAAATATTGAAGGAAGACCTGAGAGCCATCAACGAATCCCATAATCTTCGGCTATCTATGATGATGAATCAAGTCAACGGAATATGGCAAACCAAGGGAGAAGGAGAGGAGTCAGACAAGTTGACCCCATCTGTCCTACTCTATTCAACAGCCGAGGAAGTTTTTAGCAGAAATCTCAGTTTGATTCGCAAGTCTCACTGATCAACAACTGCTTCCGATTAAATTGATTATATTTTCTTTTTAAACCGTTTTACAAAAATTGTTCACTTTTCAAATTAAGAAAGATTTCATAAGTATTTTTACATATTTTTCTTTTTTATTCAATTTCTCTTTCCACATTTAACTCTACTCATTCGTTTTCTCTCTATTTTCTCTCTCCATATTTAAACTTCATTGACTCAATTTTCCCTCTCCTGCTCTACTTCTTATATTTTCTTACTCTATTTTCTCTCTCCATATTTAAACTTCATTGAATCATTTTCCCTCTCCTAGTCTACTTTTGGTTTTTCCTCTCTTCAAAGGGTAAAATAAGAAACGGCAGTATCCTTAATTTGGGTAAAAAAATAAGTAAATTATGTGAGACGGGGGGAGTATTAAGCCTTTCAAGTGTTCGTCTCTATTCACGAGCCTGTTGCAAACCATATAAACCTTGACAACTTGGAAATTCATCCCAGCTAGTATAAGAAGGTAAGTAATGAACCGTATAAACTGGCAGACAAGCCAACTCAGAATAGCTAAAACCTATGCTATCTGCCAATCATCTCATCAAACAAATTCAATCACATTGTTTGATGGTGCTTTGTTTTTGTTGTTGTTGTTGTCGTCGTCGTCGTCCAAAATATAATGTCCAAATGAAAGGAACTTGAAGAGGTAAAGACGGAGAAATTTCACATAAAAGAGAAATGAAAAAGTGAGTGGGTGTATAATGTACACCATTTAGGGGCTGCTTGATAAAGCTGGAATATTGATTGATAGTTATATGTTAACAGTTATATGTAATATTGATTGAAGTGTTTAGTGACGATTAGCGTTGCTGAATTTTTATCGACAGCCTTTAGCGGCAATCAAAATTTTCTTTTAATATCGATATATTTATTAGCGACGACATATTTTTATATATATTTAACGTCGACGTGTATTCTAGCATTGAAATATTTTTTAGTGACAATCAAATTTTAGTAACGGTCTACTTATTAGCGACGTCTTGTCGAGAAATCATAATAACTTGTTGATAAATTTTCTTAACGCATAAATTATCATAAAGATATATTGTTGGACCATTTTAAAAAATTATAAATTCGGGTAAGAGATTTAGCGACAAAAGACTCCTTCAGCCGTCACAACCATTGCCAGAGAGAGAGAGATTCAGAGAGATAGAGAAGAACGGAAGAGATCGAAGGGAAATTATTCTCCGGCGAAGCCTTTCCGGTAAGTTGTTTCCTCTTTTTCTCAATTTTTTTCAGTGCTTTAGGGGATTAAGGGGCTGGGTGTGCAGCCATGTGTACGTGGGTGAGGGAGTCGTGAATTACAGAGTAATGGAAAAGTTTTAAATTCATACGTGTGATGTTTATACACACACACACACACACACACACCCCACATATACGTAGTTAGCTGAGTACGTAAATGGGTCTCGATGTTTTTGTGAAGATCTTTGGATGGGGTGACCTTGGATGAGGATATCGTGAGATATATGGGTTGTGTATTGGTGGAGATGGGTTTTAGAGACAAAACACATGCACGACAGGGCTGTGGGCATGGGAGTGTGTACAAGTGTGTGAGTTGTGTGCGTGTGTTTTTGAGTGTGTGTACAAGTGTGTGAGTGCGGTTGAGAACTGCCGTGAAGGCAGTCAGAGTGAGGGTGCGATGGAGAGGTTGTCATGGGCAGCATTTGTGTGGATTTTTGTGTAGTGTGTGCTGTGAGAGGGGCTGCCATGGCTGTCTTTGTGCTGTGCGTGAAGGGGCAGCCATGGTAGCTGCCACAAGAGTGTGTGCATAGTGGGTTAATGTGTGCGTGTGTATGGGCTAGGGAGAGAGAACACGGTAGTGAGGCAGTGTGTCGTATGTGTGTTGTGTGCATGTATATGTGTACATGTACTATGTATACAGGTGTGAAGGAAGTGAGTGTATGGGTAAACGGTTTGGGTGTGTAAGTGGCAAAAGATTAGTTGAGTGAAAGGTTGGACCTGTGTGTGTTGGGGCGACCACAAATGGGTATGTGGGTGAACTGGAAAAGAAAAGAAAAGAAAAGGGGGAAGACCCACTGCCGTGGGACAGCAGTGGGTGTGGAAGGAGAAGGCCATAGTGTAAGGGTGTTAATAGAAAAGAAGAAAAAAGAGATGGTAGTGGATCTGAGGTGTTTTTGTGGAGTGCATGAGGGTGAGTGAAAATGAGAGAGAGAGAGAGAGAGAGAGAGAGAGAGAGAGAGAGAGAGGGAACCATTGCCTCACGTCAATGGTTGTGTGCATGTGTAGTGTGTGTGTATATATAGGTTTGTGCAGGTGAGTGTGTTTGTGTGCAGTGTTGTGTATACAGTGTGTGTGCGTGAGTGTGCTGTGAGGTGGGTTTATATGTGTTTTATGTGGCTTTGAACAAAATGAAAAGAGCTATTTCCGTGAGGCAATAGCTCTGTTAGAGAGGTGTGTGCATGCTATGTGCATTTGTGTGTGTAGGTAGTGTGTGTGCGCGCGCGCGTGGGTAGCTATTGGTGTGGAATGAAGAAATGCATGTTTAGTTGAGGTTCATGAGTTGTGAGGTTGTGTAAGTGAAATAGAGGGTAAGTGCACCGAACAAGATAGCGTAGTGCAAAGTGAGTATTGGGTTAGTTTTAAGTGCAGAGCGAGTATCGGGTTAGTTTTAAGTACATCGCAAACATTCGATAGTCTACAGTTATCCTTAGCATAACACCTTAGTTTATAATAGAATTTCTGGTAAAGTTTTATATTTTTTTTGACAATTTATGTATTTTTAATATGTTTCGAAAGTTCAGACTTATAAATCCTTTCGAAGCTTTTATATCCTGAAAATGCTCTAGGAAAAAATAGAGTAATATTTTTATAGTATAATAAAGACTCAGTATAAAATTGGTGATTTTTAGAGTTCATTTGCTATCATTTCTCTATCGCATTATATTTAACAAAATAAAATTTTTTAAAATAGTTTTAATGTCTTTTAATTTCTAATTTGAATAATTTTTATAATCTTTTAAAGCTGTGACAAAAATTATGAGCTTTTATTTTCAGCTAGAAGAAAATATGGTAATTTATTGGTTTTAGTGTATTTAATAAAATTATTTTTAATTCAAAAATAATCAAAAAAATATATTTTTATCCCACATGCTATATTAAGCTATAAATAATGTTTAATGAATGATTAGAATATTTTTGGGATATTTTTTGAGTCTCGGGGAGTGTGACGAATTTTAGGGTAGGTTGGCCGTGTGAGAAACCGCTCCGAGTTTCATCATGTCCGGGTAGAGGAATGGGTACGCTATGAATGATTATATTAAGATTCTAATGTAGTAGTATGAATAAGTGTTCTGATAAATGACTCTGTTAACCTAGGTTAACCTTGAGAAATTTGGTCGAGAGCGTTTTTAGCTTCAGCGCTTGGATTGAGGTAAGGAATTTCTATCCGAAACCCAGTTTCATCTATTTGTCCTAGTGGATATTTTTAATGTACTGTTAGCGAATTTTGTTTGGACTCCGTTATAGTTAAAATTTGAATTGTTTGCCTTTAAACCCTGTTTTGAGCTTTTCACGTTATTGAAATCTCATTCGATGCTCAGTACTTATTTCTCTTTGAGTGTCGATTTATTCATTGTAATATCGCTTATAGTATTCTGCATATTGGCATGAGATAGTGTATTGATGAGTTATAAGGATAGTCTGTATCGGGGGTGATATAAGGATGGTCTGTTATTGTTGGGAGATGCTAGTACCTTGAGGGTCTAGCTAGTGTTCATATGCATATGTAACCATATTGTTATTAAGCATTGCCTGTATGGCTTTGCAATATACTCATGTCCAATATCATCTGCATTGCTTAAGTGAAATCGAAAGTGTGTTTTTGAATCTTGAATTGAGAAATTTGAGAATATTGTTTCTATATTGTCATTGATATAACTTTCTGACCAAATCGTTTGTAATCCCTACTAAATAATGAGCGACCTTACTGAGCTCTAGAAAGCTTACTCCCTTTTTTTGTTCCATTCTGCAGGAAATAACCGCCAATAAGATTTTGGGACGGACGAGCTTGAATTTCAAAGTAATTTATGTTTTTACATTATTATTTATTTGAGCCTTATTAGAGAACCGTTATGTAATTTAATAATTTAAGTACTTTACTATTGTTTTGGGACGGTTTGTTAAGACAGTTGATGGATTGTAGTCCTTTGACATGAATGTTGTTGGGTTATCATTATTGAAAATGAATAAATTGGACAATTGAGGATCAGATGAAATGATCAGTTAATGCTTCGGGAATTTCGGGGTGTTACAGTTGGTATCAAAGCTTAGGTATGAGGTTCTCTAGACTCATAAGCCTAAGATAATGTGTGACTGAGATTGGACTTTCCAAACTTGTATTAGGTTTCTAAGACTTATTTGAGGTTTTAGCATTGGATTTAGATTTGCGCTGAGTACGCAATAGTAGACTGGTTACTTGCCTCAGAATTCTCGAATTTCAAGTATTAACTAAAGAAGATGATTGAAGGGATAAGAGTGTAATCTTTTGGTTTCTTTGATTAGCTCCATCGATTAAAGGCTATGAACGATAAAGGTTGTGATTGCTAATGGACGTGCAATGCAATACATGTCTGTAGAATTAGGTTTTTGGATCCTTTAATGTAATACTTTCAATGTGATGGATTTAGAAATAGTTTAAACTGGTTTGGTTTGATACCAGAGTGCCTAGAGAAAGCATAGTGATTGTAGTTTGGGTATTTGGGATTGACATCCATATTGGCCAATTGGCCAAGTCTTAGCGGTATGGTTTGAAGGTTATTCGATATTATCAACTCTGGCGACAAAAAAAAAAAATAGATGGGTCAAGTGATCAAATGGTTTTGATTAGTGAATTCCACAGACATAGCATTGTTACTATTTTAATTAGACATTGAGTCATAGTCTTGGTAGTCAATGGAATATGAATATGAAAAATTGAGTTTGATTCTGTATTGAGTAATCACACGATTGCAAGATTAAGATGTTTATGGCCATAGAGCATGCAACTCTAAAATTTGATATTGGCAATAGGATGAGAAATACATTAGGCTAAAAGCGTGCCAATAACGTAGCCACCTTAGTCATTGGTTAACCTCAGCAAAATGTCATTAAGAGAGAATTAAGATGATTCCTTGGATTGAACACCTAGAATTATTTAGGGTAAATGTTGACATATGTATTACATTAATGGAATAAAGGCACATTAGTAATTGCTGTTCAAGTTAGGTGTGTTATGCTGAATCTTAATGTGATATGAGTCGTCGGCAACTCCGATGTTGAAAATCAGGTTGTGCCCAAATATATGGATTTAAGATAAGTTATTAGCTATATTTTAAGTTGATGTGCACAATACAATCCAGTTTATTCTATAAGGTGTTTCTGACATTACAAGGTTAGGTGCAGTAGTACTTAGAGTTTAAGTAATGATCTACCTAGTTGGGTTGCAGAAGCCTAAGCGATAAATCCTGTAGTTGGTGAAATGCTTGAAGTTACCACGATAGCGAATGGTGTTATTGACTTGCGTTTTGGAGATTATATATACCATAATGGGGATTTTTTTCATTGGGTGAAGCTAGATTATGATGGTGAGGAAAGATATGCTTCTACTTGCCAAAACTTAACCAAAATTGTAGAGAAACATTCAGTAATGGCTAGATAGAGATAGTGTAGAGACGTTGGGACTTTTGGAAAGTTATGTAGTCTTAAGTTCTGCAAGTGTTGGAGCGTAAGTGATGACCTAGTATGTTTGAGCTTAGCATTACGTTTTTATAGGGAATTGTGACGATGAATATTCATGGGTCATGAATTTTGGTGTGGATTTTAGGTAGTGCACCGATGTTGTGATGGTTGCTAATAGAGTTGTGTAGCAGAAGCGTAATGCTTGGACATCGTCAAAGTTCTGAAATTCGAGAAAAATTTTCTTTTAACGGAGGAGAATGCAATATCCTGTCTTAAATTAGGATTGCGTTACATTATGATAAATTTACATAGACTGTTAGCAACCATTGTTGGGTTGGTGAGACTTCACTGCATGATGACAATCTAAAGGTATAGATAGGGACAGGGTAAAATGTTCAGATATTCTAGACTGACAGAGCTTGTTAGAGTATTTGCATTTATGGTGATTTTTGTTGGTGGATTAACTTGAGTTACAGTGAGATGGTATGACAGGAGATGAGATCAGATATAATTTAGAGCAGCAATCTAACAAGCACCCAAATTTTGAGGATAAAATTTTTATAAGTGGGGAGAATGTAACACTCAAAAAAAAATTATTAGTTATTTCTTTGACCTTTAGCGACGATTTGGTGAGTAATATTTTTTTTGGTTAACTTTAGAGACATATATATTTTTTTAAAACAAAATGCGGTAGATTAGAGGAAGCTGAGCGTTATAGTTTATGATACTTAGCGACAAATTTATTTTAGAAACAATAATCAATAATTTAATGTTAACAGCTATACGTAATATTGATTGAAGTATTTAGTGACGATTAGCGTTACCGAATTTTTATCGACAGCCTTTAGCGGCAATCAAATTTTTTTTTAATATCGGTATATTTATTAGCGATGATATATATATATATATATATATATATATATATATATATATATATATATATATATATATATATATATATATAACGTCGACGTGTATTCTAGCATTGAAATATTTTTTAGTGACAATCAAATTTTAGTAGCGGTCAACTTATAAGCGATGTCTTGTCAAACGAGAAATCATAATAACTCGTTAATAAATTTTCTTAACACATAAATTATCATAAGAATATATTGTTGAACATATTTTGATGTTAAGCGTCTCTTCAACTTTTGAAGAAAACCTATTAAAACCTAACCTTGATACCAACATCAAAATCAATAAAATGAACACATTACTTTTCACTACTTATTAGAGAATCGTTCTTAAGTTCAGGAATTATTATACTCTTTATTTACGTACAATATTTTCTTTAGGGTGGATTGCCTACTGAATCTACTAATTTTGAATATGTATGCAAATTTAGACTTACCGATATAGATACAAGTTAAAATATCTACAAGTTCGGCTAGACATTCTTTTTTTCAACTTTTATGATGAATCTATGTGTTCCCAACCTATTCTGGTCGCATCCAAAGGCCCACTGGGGTCCCGTTTTTCATGACACATCCGCACAAACAACAGTCATTTTTCAACGCTCACAACCGATCAAAGCATGCACGCTCAAGTCACGTGCACTTATTACTTCTTCTTCATGACTTCGTCACCAAGAAACTCATCCTTGCGCGATGCCTCATGACGTCGCGACCATCGCATGTCGCATGTCGCACGTCGCCCGTCGACGCACCATGGCACTTGCCCAAGGAGGTTGGCCTTGGCCTCCCCCTTGGGGTCGGCCTCGGCCTCGACCTTCCCCTTGGGGTCGGCCTCGGCCTCCCCTTGAGGTTGGCCTTAGCCTTCCCCCAAGGGTTGGCCCTTGACTTCCATACTTAGCATATTCACTTCTCTTCAAGGGACCATGCATCAACCTCGCGACGTCCGTCGTGCATCACCTTACGGACGTTCGTACATCAACCTCGCGACGTCCGTCGTGCATCACCTTAACGTTCGTCCATCAACCTCGCGACGTCCGTCGTGCATCACCTTACGGACGTTCGTCCATCAACCTCGCGACGTCCGTCGTGCATCACCTTACGGACGTTCGTACATCAATCGCGACGTCCATCGTGCATCAACCGCGACGTCCGTCGTGCATCACCTTACGGACGTTCGTCCATCAACCTCGCGACGTCCGTCGTGCATCACAACCTAGCGACGTCCGTCGTGCATCACCTTACGGACGTTCGTACATCAACCTCGTGACGTCCGTCGTGCATCACCTTACGGACGTTCGTCCATCAACCTCGCGACTTCCGTTGTGCATCAACCTCGCGACGTACGTCGTGCATCACCTTACTGACGTTCGTACATCAACCTCGCGACGTTCGTCGTGCATCACCTTACGGACGTTCGTGCATCAACCTCGCGACGTCCGTCGTGCATCACCTCGGACGTCGTGCGTCGCCCGCGTCCGTGCATCAACCTCGTACGTCCCGCCGCACCCATGCACCGCGCCACTGATACAGTCGCGCCCCCTGGCTCCCGGTCACACTACAGTGCCCTTGGCACCTTACTCACTCCGCCGCGCCCATGCGCCGTGCCACTGATACAGTCGTGCCCACTGGCTCCCTGTCACACTACAGTGCCCTTGGCACCTTACTCACTCTGCCGCGCCCATGTGCCGCACCAATGATACAGTCGTGCCCCCTGGCTCTCTGTCACGCTACGTTTCACCACACCATGCGCACCTTGCCTTGGTCGTGGAACATGCTTCGACCCACTCTCCGGAGTGTGCAGCATTCTGCGGGGATAGACGACTCCTCCGGGACACTATCTCCGCTAGGGAGCTCTTCAACTCCCCTTCCGCCAGGTAGACGGCTCCTCCGGGATGCTACCTCGGCCAGTCGGGTAGACGGCTCCTCCGGGATGCTACCTTGACGCGCTCCGAGTGCTCCGGCATAAGGACTCACCGCGGGGATAGGCGACTCTTCCGGGACACTATCTCCGCCAGGGAGCTCTTCAACTCCCCTTCCGCTAGGTAGACGGCTCCTCCGAGATGCTACCTCGGCCGACCAGGTAGACGGCTCCTCCGGGATGCTACCTTGGCCTGCGGAATAGGCGACTCCTCCGGGACACTATCTCCGTCAGGGAGCTCTTCAACTCCCCTTCCGCCAGGTAGACGGCTCCTCCGGGATGCTACCTCGGCCGGCCAGGTAGACGGCTCCTCCGGGATACTACCTCGGCCTGCGGAATAGGTGACTCCTCCGGGACACTATCTCCGTCAGGGAGCTCTTCAACTCCCCTTCTGCCGGGTAGACGGCTCCTCGGGATGCTACCTCGGCCTGCTCCTCCGGGAATAGGCGACTCCTCCGGGACACTATCTCCGTCAGGGAGCTCTTCAACTCCCCTTCTGCCAGGTAGACGGCTCCTCCGGGATGCTACCTGGCCCGTCGGGTAGACAGCTCCTTCGGGATGCTACCTTGACGCGCTCTGAGTGCTCCGGCACAAGGACTCACCCGCGGGATAGGCGACTCCTCCGGGACACTATCTCCGCCAGGGTGTCTTCGTGACTGGCCTACGTGCTCCGGCACTGGGGGCTTGCGTCGGCACCCCTATGGACCATGACCCCCGGGTCACTCCGAGACGGGAGCAGGTCTTCGGAGGGCATCGCGCCTAGTCCGCCTGGCAGTTGGGCGTCGGGTCTTCCCCACCACTGCCAGGCCTGTGGGACTCTGCAAGGGCTTGGATTGGTGGCTAGATCAAGGGGTTCTCTGGCCACACCGACGCTGTGGGAGCCAGTCTTTCCAGACAGACAGAGCGACGCTGTGAGGGAGCAGGCCGGGTGAATATGCGATTCGACAGTCCGTAGGAACACCGGCACCCGTGGACCCCCCGGTGACGTGTCACTCCCGGGGAGCGCCACGTGTCGCGTAATGACATCATCATCTCAACCTCTATAAATAGAGGTCTTGAGAATTCATTTGGGGGACTGGAACATTTTCAGACTTTTCACTTTCTCACTCTAGAATCCTAGAGAGAGAAACATACAGGACCCCAACTCTGGACCTAAGCATCGGACTTTGACTGTCGTCGTGTATTCATCCTACACCTTCGGCCTCGCAGCACTGCCACCCTCAAGCTCTGTCTGGGAAGCCCTTGGTCTCTGCCCTTGCTCCGCCCTTGCTGTGTCTCACATCATCACACTTGGCATCCGAGTCGGACTGCATTCCTTGTCGCACCTCCACGTCGACTGCGAACCCACTTTCCTTGGCATCATTTTGGCGACACTCCGCTGGGGAGGTGAGCATCGCAGTGCAGTTCGTCATGTGCTCGACACACCCAAGCAACCATGCATCAGCAACGCAGGACTACCAAGACTACCAGCCAAAGCCTCAACCCAGCTGTCCAAGAGGAGCATCACCTCGAGGACGAAGAGGAGACCAGTCACAACCAACTCCAGGCTACCCCTACGATGGATCCACCTGATGTGGTCGCAATTGTCGACGCCACAATCCAACACCTTACTCCTACCATCACTAACCTTCAAGACTCTCAATCTACTCTCATGGCTGTCATCTTAAAAATGCAAAAATCAATCCAAGTCTTGACTTCACAAACGTCGACTTCTCAAGGCCTTAGAGCTCCCCACCCTATGTCCGCTGCTCACCCCCTACCATCTCAAGCTCTAGGGTTGGCCCCTGCCCCTCAGATTCAGCCTTCAGGGCCTGGGCTAGTTTTGGACACTGCTCAGGTCCCAGTGTCGCGACCACCGCTGCCTTGGTCCTCCAGGCCCTCGACAGTAGGACTCGCGGCACCTCAGCCTACGGCGCCACGCCTTACCCTTGCTCAAAGCACTTCAGAGACTCACGACTCAATCGAGATGGAGCCTAACCCCAACATAAACACAAGTCATTCCCCTGGCTTACTCCAGTAGACTCTACCTGACGACCGACTTCCAGCTGCTGACACTACCCACATGCAAACCATACCCCAACAAGTTGCTATCCACAACCAACCCCTCTCTACCGTTGTCATCCCATCAATGCCTCAGGTTGCCCCGTCTGGGGGCTCTGGTGCCCGGATCATCCCGACAGGGCACAAACCCTCACATGCTTCGTACGTCACTAAGCATGACCTTGATGCCATCCTTCGCCATCTCAAGCAGTCATCCCTACCACACTCCCCCTCTAAGCTGTCAGGCCATGCTCCTTACTCTGGCAGCCTCGCTACCAAGCCCTACCCTGTCAAGTACAAACAACCATCCTTCACCTATTCAATGGCAAAGAGGGCAATGCCCGCGAGCACATCACCCGTTTTGCTGGCTCCCTGGAGCACTACGGAGATGACGACACTTTAAAGCTTCGGGAATTTCACAAGTCCTTGACTGGCCTCGCCTACTCTTGGTATCATCAGATTCCTGACGGTACTATCCACTCCTGGTCTGACATGGTCCAACTCTTCCTTGACAAGTTTCACTATGAGACGGAGCGTGTGACCATCGTTGACATTGCCGGAATCTGCCAGAACCCCGAGGAAGACCTCAACACCTATGTTACGCGATTTTATCACAAGTGCTTGGAATGTACTGACTTCAGTAAGGATGAGACCCTCGTACCCATTTGCATCAAGAACATGAAGGACACCTACAGGGTCTACCTTGAAAACCTCCAGCTTCGGTCTTGGGGACATCTCAAGGAAGCTGCACGACGCACCTATGACTCGGTCGGTCCGTCAAAGACCCCAAAGCCCCAACCTCATATTGCCTTCGCCGCGACGACGGAAGCAGCCAGTTACGATGACAACAATCGCAAGCGTCAGTCCCAAGGAAGGGACGGGCGCCCTGATAAGAGAAGGCAGCCGATGCCTGCCCCGGAATACCCATGTGACTTGAAAACTGTCAGAGCTCTCCTCGAGACATGGATCAACGACAATGCCATAACCTTGCCCAATGCCGACACTGAACCTAACCCGGAAGATTTAGCCCATCCCAACTACTGCCCTTACCATCGGAAGGTTGGTCACGGCCTCAAGTGGTGCAGGGGCCTCAAGTTTGTCTTCGCTGACAAGATTGCGTCCGGAGAGCTCAAACTCTAAGTGCGGGACATATGACCCACCCGACCAAGCCTTGGCATGCCTTAGTGCATTTTCCACACTTGTAATTTTTTTGTTCATTTTGCAAGTTGCCATGTACGTCATACCCATGTATCAAGACATGTTGTCTATCCTTCGTTATCAATGAAGTTACATTTTTCAAACTTAGAAAATTTTCAAGCTATATTACTATTGCACAAGTCTATTGACATCACCCTTCATGCCATCACCCACTCTCTTGGGGCTTCACCCCTTCCCAACCCCTTCGGCCTCACATTGCAACGACTTGGTACGTGGTGCGCGGGGTGGCTCGAGCCACGCTACTACGGTCGCATCATCATCCTTCATTTACTTTTCTTGACATTAGAAAAAAATTTCATTTTTTTTGCAACCGGTCATCGATGATCATCCTCAGTGGTCTCCCTCGGCATCCTTGTCTCGGCCCAACACTTAGAAAAAATTTTCATTTTTTTTTGCAGCCGGGTCATCACCCTCAACGGCCTCCCTTAGCATCCTTGCCCGAGCTCAAAAAAAAATTCAACACTTAGAAATTTTTTTCAAGTTTTTCATCTTCTCCACATACTCCCCACATTCATGCTCTCATCACTCTCCCTCACTCTTTCCTCTCTTCTCTCACCATCCTTCTTCCCACTTCATACATATTTTTCTCTCTTGCTTATGAAAAAAGTTTCATTCTACTCCCATCACTCCTCTCTTTCTCTCCATATACATTGTGAAAATTTTCTTGGGGGCTCTCCCTAGGGTTGCAAAAAAAAAAATTATTTGAATTTGAATTTCAAAAAATCTGGGCAAACCCTACCCGCAAACCCAGATGACCCGCGCGCCCGGAACCGCTCCGAACTGCCCCCGCCCCCTTTTCTCTCTGTCCGCGCCCATTTGCCTGAACCACCCAAACCCGAACCGACCATAACCCGATCCGCATCCCTCCCAGAAAACCCTAAACCTAATTTTTTTTTCTATCATCGCTTTATCTTTCTTGCGCAGCCGCCGCCGCCTTCTTCTCCATGCGGCGCCGAACCTCGGCCTCGGCCGGCAGCCCCCCTCGCCGACGCCGACCCCCCCACCCACCTTCCCTCCACTCTCCCTTCTCTCCCCCGCCCCTCCTTCACCCCCTCGGCCTCGCGCCGCGGCATCCCGCCGCCCCCGCCCCCTTCTTCCCCTTTTCCTCCATTGCCGACCCAAGCTTGGCCACCCCTCCCTCTCCCTCTCCCCCTCGGCCTCGGCCTCCCCACCCCTCTCCCCTAGGCCGACCCCGCCCCCTCCTTCCCCCTTTCATCTCTCCTCTCCTCCCTCTTCCCTTCCTCCCCCGCCCCCTCCATCGGCCTCGGCCTCACCCCCCTTCGGCCTCGGCCCACCTCACCTCACCCCGCCCCGCCTCCCTTCCTCCCCTATCCCCCTTCGGCCTTGGCCAAGGGACCTTGGTCGGCCTCGGCCTCGGCCTTGGTCGGCCTCGGCCTCGCGGCCTTGGTCGGCCTCGACCCCTTGGTCGGCCGGCCTTGGCCCTTCTTTCCCCCTTCCCCCTCCTTCTCTTCCCTCCCCATGGCCCTTGTCATCCCACGGCAGCCACTTGACGCCGCCCCTTTCCCATCTTCATCATTCTTTCACCCAATCTAGCCTCCAAGGCCATCAACCTTCAACCACCTCTCCATATCTCATTGCCCTTCATACCCATAACCTCTTCAGTTCAGTCATCACACCCAAGTCCACCCCGCCACCTTTGACCTTCACACATCATGGCCGACATCCAAGGCCGGCACTTCAACAAAATTTTTTTTTTTTTGCACCATTGACCGACGTGCATTGCCCGCGCCCTTGCGCCCATCGTGGACTACCCCCATATCGCGACGCCTGATCGCGCACATCGCGCCCCTACACATTTCATACTTTTTTACACTTAGAATTTTTTTGCAAATTTGATCACGTCCTGTGTGACGACGTCCTTCTACATCAACATCCTCGGTAGGTGGTGCGCGAGGTAGCTCGAACCACCTACTCCTACTCATTGTTCGACGCTCGTCATCCGTTGCTCGGGCGCCGTCCCCGCGACCCCCATCGCCAGCGCCCATGCGCCGTCTCCACGACCCCCGTCGCCAGCGCCCGTGCGCCGTCTCCGCGATGCTTGTTGCCCATCGCTTGGGTGACGTCTCCACGACACTCGTCGTCCGTCGCCCGGGTGCCGATTATGTGCTCGCGCCCCTTCGCCCTATCATCATGCCCTTGCGTCAACACCCAAGCATCCCAAGGCTTTCGAAGGTGGTGCACGAGGTGGCTCGAGCCACCTACTCTTCATCATCATGCATTGACGACGTCAGCTACACTCCGGCCAAACAACATCAAAATCTTGCTAAGTGTTTATGCGTGCGGTGCCCGCTGGGGTTACCCCTCCGCGCACACCACACGCAGGGGGCTTATGTTCCCAACCTATTCTTGTCGCACCCAAAGGCCCACTGGGGTCCCGTTTTTCATGACACATCCGCACAAACAACAGTCATTTTTCAAAGCTCACAACCGATCAAAGCATGCACGCTCAAGTCACGTGCACTTCTTACTTCTTCTTCATGACTTCGTCACCAAGAAACTCATCCTTGCGCGATGCCTCATGACGTCGCGACCATCGTATGTCGCACGTCGCCCGTCGACGCACCATGGCACTTGCCCAAGGAGGTTGGCCTTGGCCTCCCCCTTGGGGTCGGCCTCGGCCTTGGCCTTCCCCTTGGGGTCAGCCTCGGCCTTGGCCTTCCCCCTGGGGTCGGCCTCGGCCTTGGCCTTCCCCTTGGGGTCGGCCTCGGCCTCCCCTTGAGGTTGGCCTTAGCCTTTCCCAAGGGTTGGCCCTTGACTTCCATACTTAGCATTTTCACTTCTCTTCAAGGGACCATGCATCAACCTCGCGACGTCCGTCGTGCATCACCTTACGGACGTTCAGACATCAACCTCGCGACGTCCGTCGTGCTCAACCTAGCGACGTCCGTCGTGCATCACCTTACGGACGTTCGTCCATCAACCTCGCGACGTCCGTCGTGCATCACTTTACGGACGTTCGTCCATCAACCTCGCGACGTCCGTCGTGCATCACCTTACGGACGTTCATACATCAACCTCGCGACGTCCGTCGTGCATCAACCTAGCGACGTCCATCGTGCATCACCTTACGGACGTTCGTCCATCAACCTCGCGACGTCCGTCGTGCATCAACCTCGCGACGTACGTCGTGCATCACCTTATGGACGTTCGTACATCACCTTACGGACGTTCGTGCATCAACCTCCCAACGTCCATCGTGCATCAACCTCGTGACGTCCGTCGCCCGCGTCCGTGCAATAGTTCCGCCGTGCCCATGCGCCGCGCCACTGATACAGTCGCGCCCCCTGGCTCCCTGTCACACTACAGTGCCCTTGGCACCTTACTCACTCCGCCGCGCCCATGCACCGCGCCACTGATACAGTCATGCCCCCTGGCTCTCTGTCACGCTACCTTTCACCACACCATGCGCACCTTGCCTTGGTCGTGGAACATGCTTCGACCCACTCTCCGGAGTGTGCAGCATTCTGCGGGGATAGACGACTCCTCCGGGACACTATCTCCGCCAGGGAGCTCTTCAACTCCCCTTCTGCCAGGTAGACGGCTCCTCCGGGATGCTACCTCGGCCAGTCGGGTAGACGGCTCCTCCGGGATGCTACCTTGATGCGCTCCGAGTGCTCCGGCACAAGGACTCACCGCGGGGATAGGCGACTCCTCCGGGACACTATCTCCACCAGGGAGCTCTTCAACTCCCCTTCCGCTAGGTAGACGGCTCCTCGGGGATGCTACCTCGGCCGGCCAGGTAGACGGCTCCTCCGGGATGCTACCTTGGCCTGCGGAATAGGCAACTCCTCCGGGACACTATCTCCGTCAGGGAGCTCTTCAACTCCCCTTCCGCTAGGTAGACGGCTCCTCCGGGATGCTACCTCGGCCTGCGGAATAGGTGACTCCTCCGGGACACTATCTCCGTCAGGGAGCTCTTCAACTCCCCTTCCGCCAGGTAGACGGCTCCTCCGGGATGCTACCTCGGCCTGTGGAATAGGCGACTCCTCCGGGACACTATCTCCGTCAGGGAGCTCTTCAACTCCCCTTCCGCCAGGTAGACGGCTCCTCCGGGATGCTACCTGGCCCGTCGGGTAGACAGCTCCTCCGGGATGCTACCTTGACGCGCTCTGAGTGCTCTGGCACAAGGACTCACCCGCGGGATAGGCGACTCCTCCGGGACACTATCTCCGCCAGGGTGTCTTCGTGACTGGCCTACGTGCTCCGGCACTGGGGGCTTGCATCGGCACCCCTATGGACCATGACCCCCGGGTCACTCCGAGACGGGAGCAGGTCTTCGGAGGGCATCGCGCCTAGTCTGCCTGGCAGTTGGGCGTCGGGTCTTCCCCACCACTGCCAGGCCTGTGGGACTCTGCAAGGGCTTGGATTGGTGGCTAGATCAAGGGGGTTCTCTGGCCACGCCGACGCTGTGGGAGCCAGTCTTTCCAGACAGACAGAGCGACGCTGTGAGGGAGCAGGCCGGTGAATATGCGATTCGACAGTCCGTAGGAACACCGGCACCCGTGGACCCCCTGGTGACGTGTCACTCCCGGGGAGCGCCACGTGTCGCGTAATGACATCATCATCTCAACCTCTATAAATAGAGGTCTTGAGAATTCATTTGGGGGACTGGAACATTTTCAGACTTTTCACTTTCTCACTCTAGAATCCTAGAGAGAGAAACATACAGGACCCCAACTCTGGACCTAAGCATCGGACTGTGACTGTCGTCGTGTATTCATCCTACACCTTCGCCCTCGCCGCACTGCCACCCTCAAGCTCTGTCTGGGAAGCCCTTGGTCTCTGCCCTTGCTCTGCCCTTGCTGTGTCTCACATCATCACACTTGGCATCCGAGTCGGACTGCATTCCTTGTGGCACCTCCACGTCGACTGCGAACCCACTTTCCTTGGCATCACTATGTGTTATTTTGTGTTTGGTAAAAAATTGTAGGTTGTTATGGTTTTCTTAACTCCTAAAACCTTCTGCAATAGGTATTTTTTCTTTTTATTTTGATGATACAAATCTAATTATCTGATAAATGATCTAGGTTAGAAATTATTCTTGATGAACTTTTTTGAGTTTCTATTTATATAATTAATCTAATGTGTATGTATATAAGATGAAAAACTTAAGCATTTAAACATTATTGAAATTACTTTGTTCATTATATGTAACACCTCAAAATTTTCAGAACTTTAGCACTCACTTAATTATTTACACTAACACAGTCATACCCTCAAACTCAACCAATTTAGTGCCACCAGCTAGTCAGAGCAACTAAACCATTGAAGAAGATAATATGTTTAGTGTACTGTCATGATTTAAACATCAAGTCTAAGTCAAAAATTCTAAATAATAATATTAATCCACGCTGGAGTTCTAATGATCAAGACTAAAACTTAAATTCTCTTTCCCTTGCTCTGCTCTTATCCATACCTAATGCGATCTATTATTAGTTATGACCTACGAAAATAAAGTCAATCGAGAGTGAACTTTTGAGAGCTCAGTAAGGTCGTTCAAACAGAGAAATTTTAAAATAATTCACAGATGCAGTTTATTGATGATTAAATTTATAGAGGTAATTCGATGATGGTTTTTCAAGAGTTTTAAAATAATCACAACTAGTTCGATCAAATATCAATATGACTTTCAGATATGATACAAACAATCACAGATGTTGTTGAACATGAGCAATTGCAAAGCCCAACATGCAGTGCAGGATAATCATTTAGCAAAGTCAAAAAGACGATGCTTACTAACATTGATAACTACATATGCATATGTACACCAGCTAGTCCATCAAGGTATTAGCCCATACCAGTACACACCAAATCCTCTAATGCACATCAACTTTCCTCAATACACACCAACTCTCACCAATACACACCAGTACAGAATTTCATGTAAATGTTCATAATACAATAATCGCTAATTCAAAATATAATTCGATGCTCGATGAGCAATAAAAGATAAGCATCGACATGAATGTTAAAAATCGCTTAAGGCTCAAAATATGGTTTCACGGGCAATCAAGACATTCTCGTGACAATTTTATAACAAGAGTCCAATGGCATTCGAGAAAAAAATAGAAAAATGTGAAATCAGAGTAATGAAGTAGGATTCAGATAGAATTCCTTACCTTAGTCCAATTATCAGAACACAATTTATTCGATGATATTATAAACCTAGCACCAACTCACTCCTACTCTTAGAACGACCTGCTCATCAGTTATGCAAAATTTTCAAAATACCCCCTTGTATGGGAAATTACCCAAAACACCCCTCTCATGTCTAAATCACAAAACATCTTCCTTATATGTAGGATCCTTAAAATACTTTTATTGTAGGTGATTTTATCAAAATAGCCTTCCGGTAGGTAAAATTACCAAAACCTCTTTCTCGGGTGGCAAACTATCAAAATACACCCCGGTCGCCCTTTCTCTGAACAATTTTCAAAAATGCTTTAAAATACTCTTTTAAGTATTTCGAAGTCATTTTTGGACTAAAAAGTAATTTAGAAACTTTCTGCTAAAAAACATGTAACCGCTAACAGGATCGAGCGTTCGAAAGCCAATTCTAGTAAAAATATCTATCAGCCTCAAAATGCTACAAATTTTATACACTGAACTATTGTAGTAATATAAATTTCCCTTAAAAATTTAGGATAAAAATAATCTGCTTTGGTACTCTAATTAAATCAAGAACTCCTCATTATTGGTAAATTATTTAACACTATTTAAGGACCAAAAAAATCCCAAAAATTTTTACAAGGTAGATATCTTAAAAATAATGGGGGTTTTTTCTTTAAACTTTGCCTAAATCAGTCTTCAAATAGCTTTTAAAAATTAAAATAGGGACAACCCGCTAAAAATGTACTCTACATCATCTTCCTCCTCAAGAAACTCTAACCCTAATTAACCCTAATTGCTACTCTCTCTTGTTCTTCGTCAAACACAGCTACCACTCAGTCATGGCACACACATAACAACACCAAACTCACACACGATATCATACTTAAAACACCCAACAAGGCTGAATTCAAGAAAAAAAGGGTAAGGATTATACTTGGAAAAATTCTATCACACTTAAAACACACTATCTGAGTAGAAAATTGATATTTTGGGTCTGAATACAATCTCAAAAGAACTCGGCTCTTCTACAAAATTGTAGATCTCAAAAGGGTACATGATTTAGGCTTTTGAATTGCCTAAATCGGATATCGAATACGAAAGTGAGGGCTACTAAAAAATCTAGACATGAAATCTGTCCATTTTGAACCTAAAGATAATCTCAAATGGATTCAACTTCTTTTACAAAGTTGTAGCTCATGAAAAAAATACACGAATTAGGCTTTTGAATCGCCTAAATTGGGTATAGTATGAGTAGATTACGGCTTATCAAAGTTTGACAGTATGCTCAATACGGGGATTCACAATTTTCTTTTGATCTATAGTCTCCTTTCTCCTGGGGATTTTAAGTAAGAAGGAGACAAATACATATGGGATGGCTGATCCTATAAATCACATTATATATTTATTCTAAAAGAAAATTTACTAAAAAAAAACCCCTAGACTTTAGTTATTTTTCTCCTAATTCACCCAAAACTCTTTAATATTATGAAAAGACCCAAAAACCAATTAGGTCAAGGTAAAAACAAAATTTTCTGATAAAATGAAATTTTTTTGGGTGTTACATTCTCCTCACTTTCAAAGAATTTCATCTTCGAAATTTGCGTTTATAAGATCGTTTCTCTTAACCATGTCGATCACAACACTCCATTGACGTAAACTTTACATTTCAACATTCTTGTATCGCTAAACTTAAACCTACGGAATCATCACTTACGCTCTAACAATACCAGAACTTCAAGAGACCACATTACCCTTCCAAGAATGCCCAAAGTCTCAACACTTGCTACGTATCATCACAGGCTTCCAAAAACTCTATCTAACTATTATAGTACATGCTGTCCGACAACCTTGGTTAATTTTTTTTTGTTTTGCTAACTATAATCACATTTCTCCTTACCAGCCTAAGCAGCGCCACCAATACATTAAAGCTCATAATATTATATAACCTCCAAAACATAGGTCAACGATGCAAATCTCAATTTCAACAACTTCAAAATGTGTCTCCCATCACTATATACTACAGACTTCAAATTATAATTTTGGATGCCATAACCCAAATCGACACGATCATTACCTAAAATCCATCACATAAAAATTATTACCTAAAAAGGACCCAAATTTGATTTTTCTACATGCATGAATCACACATCCACCTAGGTGTAGGTTATAAGTCATCACACAACTTATGACTTGCAATCACAATATCTACCGTTGATATCTACTTATTTGATAGAGGTACTCGAGAACATTCACAGATCATAGTCTTATCATTCAGTCATTTCCTTTGATTAATGCTTACAATTCTTGATCCTAGATAGTGCTAAAGTATTTGACTATTCCTGCGCGGTTTGATAACGATTATCTCAGCCTCTATTGTGTCAAGGTGCTTGACAAGGTTGATTTAAGTTCTTAACCTTCTCAATAGTGCAAACGAAAACATCAGTAGGTTTCTATCTAGTCATTATACTAAAATGCTTTAGAACGCAATATTAGAATCCCCTTCATGTGCCACATTCACCTAAATAAAGAATTCCACGCATGAAGATATGCAGTCTCATAGATTAAGGGAAAAACTTATTTTTCAATATCCAATTCCCAATGAAGTACGCACATCATTTCATTCTCCCCAACTCTTGTACGGTAAAAGATTAAAACTTATGTTTGTAGTCCATAAGTCAACCTTGTTGAATTAGAGCCCAAACTATAGCCTCTACCCAAAAACACATAAATAAACAATTGCCTAAAAGGTCACTTACAATGCTTTTAGGTACAACTCTCATTATCAGTTTAGAGCTATAACCTTGTTTACCTCAAAAGATAAAAGCGCTTTGTCTCATTTTTCAAATGATCTATGGTCGTACAAGCTTAAATTTATTGAAACCAACACATATTCATGCCTATGACACTTTACGTTTAGATCTCAAATTTTCGTTTTTCTAAATGTACCTTTCCACCAAAAGTAATCTTGATCAACAAAACCTTATTCCAGAAACTTAAAAACTTGGCATCCTTGCTATGTTAATAAATGTTCACTTTGTGCTCTATAATCCTAAAGCTACGCAACTAAGAACAACTTTTTTGCAATTATAAGTGAAGATCGAAAACCTTGAAAAAGGTATTAACCTTAGACTTTTGCCCCCAAAACCTCAAGGTACAATGATACTTCAGTATACTTCCAAAAATTTAAACCTCTAAGCATATACAATATGCTTCACCAGCATCAAACATATCATTCAAAAATATTTAAGCCTATACTCATTTTCGCCTAGTTTGAGTTTACAAAATCGTAATAACCTAAGCTCTGATACCAACTACAACACTTGAAAATTTTGAAACGTTAACACTCACTTGATCATTTACACTAAGACAATAATACCCTCAAACTCAACCAATTTAGGATCACCAGCCAGTCAGAGCAACTAAACCATTGAATAAAGAAATACTCTCAGTGTACTGTCATAATTGAAACATCAAGTCTAAGTAAAAAATTCTAACAATATTAACCCATACCCAATGTGATATATTGTTGGTTATGAACCGCAGAAAGGAAGTCAAACGAGAGTGAGCTTTTGAAAGCTCAGTAAGGTCCCTCAAACGAAGGAATTACGAAATAATTCACAAATTCAATTCAATGATGGTTTAATTCACAGATGCAATTCGGTGATGGTTTTTCAAAAGTTTCAAAATGATAATGACTAGTTCGATCAAATATCAATATGACTTTCAGATACGATATAAACAATCACATATGCAAACAATCACAGATGCTATTAAACATGAGCAATTGCAAAGCCACATAGGCAGTTCAGGTTAATCACTTAAAAAGCCACAAAGGCAATGCTCACTAACACTGATAACTACATATGTATATGTATGTACACTGTTAGTCCATCAAGGTACTATACCACACCAATACACACTAAATCCTCTAATGCACACCAACTCCCCCCAATACACACCAGCTCCAGCCAATACACACCAATGCAGAATCTCATGTCAATATTTATTGTACAATAATCGCTAATTTAACATATCAATGTCTGATGGGCAATAAAAGATGAGCATCGACATGAATGTCAAAAATTGCTTAAGGCTCAAAATAAGGTTTCATGTGCAACCAACGCATTCTCTTGACAATTTTATGATGAGAGTCCAATGGCATTCAAGAAACAAATAGAATAATATGAAATCAAAGTAATGAAGTAGGGTTCAGATAGAATTCTTTACCTCGATCCAACTTATGCAAGTCTTAACAGGATACTCCTCACTGTTGACCTAAACAGAACAATCATATTATTAGAATGCAATTTATTCTATGATATTGTAAATCTAGCACCAACTTACTCCTACTCTTAGAGAGACCTGTTCGTCGATTATGCAAAATTTTCAAAATACCCCTCGCATGGGACATTACCTAAAACACCCCTCTCGTGTCTAAATCACAAAACATCTTCCTTATAAGTAGGATCCTTCAATTACTCTTATTGTAGGTGAATTTTATCAAAACAACTCTTTGGTAGATAAAATTACCAAAAAACCCCTTATCGGGTGGTAAACTACCAAAATACACCCCGGTCACACTAGCTCTGAACAATTCCCAAAAAACTTTAAAATACTCTTTTAAGTATTTAGAATCCATTTTGACTAAAAAGCATTTTAGAAACTTTCCTCTCAATAACCCGTAATCACTAACCGGATCGAGCGTTCGAAGGGCGGTTCTAGTAAAAATATCTATTAGCCTTGAAATACTACAAAAATTTATACACTAAACCATTTCAATAATATAAGGTTTTTCTAAAACTTCTAGATAAAAATCATCTGATTTGATACCCTAATTAAATAAAAAAAACTCTTCATTATTGATAAATTATTTAACGCCCTTTGGGAACACGAAAAAATCCAAAAATTTAAGAAAAGGTTGATATCCTAAAAATAATAGGGGTCTTTTCCTTGCACCTAGCCTAGATCAGTCGTAAATGATATCCTAAAAATAATAAGGGTCTTTTCCTTGCACCTAACATAGATCAGTCGTCAATGGCTTTTAAAAATCAAAATAGGGATTGCCCATTAAAAATTTACTTTACCTCATCTTCCTGCTCAATAAAACCCTAACCCTAATCGGTGCTCTCTTTCTTCTTCCTCATCAAACACAGCCACCTCTCAGTCATGGACACACACAACAACACCAAACTCACACACGATATCACATTTAGAACACCCAATACGTGTGAATTTGAGAGAAAAGGGTAAGGATTATACCTGAAAAAATCTTTATGAGTAGAAAATCAATATTTTGGTCTGAATACAATCTCAAAATAACTTGGCTCCTTCTAGAAAATTTTAGATCTCGAAAGGATACATGATTTAGACTTTTGAATCACCTAAATTGGATATCGAATGAGAAAGTTAGGACTAGTAAAAAACCTAGAGAGAAAATCTATCTAATTCTTGGAAAATGTTATTTTTGGACCTGAAGATAATCCGAAATAGATTCAACTTCTTCTACGAAGTTGTAGCTCTTTAAAAAATTTGCGATTTAGGTTTTTGAATTGCCTAAATTAGTATAGTATGAGCAGATTACGACTTATCAAAGTTTGGGTATATGCTCATACGGGGTTTCAGGAATTTATTTATTTTTTTTTATCTATAACCACTTTTCTCCTAGGGATTTTACATAAGAAGGAGAAGGGCACATATGGGGCTGTAGATCCTATAAGTCACGTTATATATATTTATCTTAAAAAAATTTTTGCTTAAAACACCCCAAACTTATATAGATCGGTAGACTAAAATCACGTGTATCAGTCCTGAAATTGCAAATCAGAAAGGAAGAGTTGTCTGCAAGAACATGAAGAATTAAAGGAGACCCCCAAGTCATTTCTGGGGCTGCGGGTCTTTTTTAAGCAAGATTTACAAAAGGTTTAGGTCTATAGGAGAGCCATATGTCTTTATTAAGAGTCAGTCTCTGGGCTGAAATCTTTTTAACGTTCCAGATTTCTTGTTGAAGTAAGACTTTATAGCGATTAGTCCAAATAAGCCATAGAATTATGAAGATGTTGTTTCTGAGATGGTGTAAACCAGAGGAGTTTGGAATAGAAATCCATGCAATAAGCCATGCTTTAAAGGAATCCAAATTTATTCTCTGGGGTACAGATAGATTGATGGATGACCATAGAAGGGTGATTTTATGGCAAGAGAGAAATAGGGGATCAATTGATTCCTCAAAAGAGTTGTAAAGAACACAGTTTGTTTGAGAGAAGATACCAATATGCGAGAGAAACAGTCTAATAGGTAGGCGGTTTAGAAGTAACTGCCACAAAAGAAGCTTATTTTGGATGGTAATTGAAGCTTCCTTAGAGCCTTCCATGTTGGATCAGGGTTAGACGGTAGACTATTAATCTGCTGAACTCTTCTGTTGGCTTGATCTAAATATAACAGGTTGTAGGCAGATGTGACAGAAAAAATACCAGAGGATTTCGGAGTCCAAATTAGTTGATCATATGACCCCTTAAGTGACACATCTATCCCTTTGATTCTTGCAGCGATGAAGCTCAGGAAAATAGAGTCAATTATCTGTTCTTTCCAAAGAAACAAGTGAATTAAATCTGAAACAGAATTGACTCATGGTCCATTTACTATGTGAGCATATAGTCTTTGAGGTGGATAATCCAGATCCAGAAGTCCTGCCAAATATCAACAGTTAGGCCATTTCCAAATTTCCAAAAGATTCCTTTTTTTAGAACCAAAATGCCTGCGAGAAGGCCTTTCCAAGCCTAAGAGGAAGCTGAAGGCTTAGTGGCATGGAGAAACTTTCTATGCTTATAGTATTTTGCAATGAAAACTTGTGCTAACAGACATGTTGGTCTAAGGAGAATTTTCCAACTAGTTTTTACAAGTAAAGACAAATTGAAAAGTTTGGTGTCTCTGAATCCCAATCCACCCCAAGTCTTAGGGTCACAAAGAAAGTCCGAGTTGACAGGATGCAAAGCTTTATTATCATATTCTCCGGACCAAAAGAAGGAACTGCAAATAGAATTTAACTAATTACAAACATAAGATGGGAAAATGAAAGATTGCATGGGGTATACGAGAAGGCCCGAGAGAACTGAGGAAATAAGAGTGGCTCGGCCTGCTTAATTGAGTAAATGGCCTTTCCAACTTGTGCATCTCAAACGAACCCTTTCAATGAGGTTCTGGAAGAGTAACTTCTTGTTTTTTACAGTGTCAAGAGAAGTGCCCAAGTATAACCCAAATTTCATTCCAGATTTAATGTTCAGACACCTGGAAGCTAGTCAATCATGGCAGTGGGAGAGTTTGGGCTACAAAAGAGAAAAGATTTGTTAAAATTGATAGCTTGTCCAGATTCCTTGCAATATTCTTCGAGAATTTTCTTAACCATTTTGCAATTGTGGAAGCTTAACTTGAAAAATAGTAACGTTTCATCTGCAAACATAAGATGGTTGATGTAAGGGCTAGATAAGCTTGCTTTGATACCGCATATACCTTGAAGTTTTTTAGCTTTGCAGAGGGCGACAGATAAAACTTCCGAGCAGAGAACAAAAAGGAAAAGAGATGAATGATCTCCTGGTCTAATTCTACGTTTAGGGTGAATCCGTTTGGATGGCAAACCGTTGATAAGAACTGCAAAGGAAACCAAAGTGATACATTGCATGATGAGACAGACCCAGTGGCTGGGAAAATGTAGCTTGATTAGAACTTCCTGAATGAAATCCCACCGAAGCCGGTCGAAAGCCTTACTCATGTCTAGTTTAAGTCCTGCAAGTCCTACAGAGCCCCCCTTTTTTTATGAGGTTAGTGAGTTCTTGGGCTAAAAGGATGTTGTCCGATTAGATGTCTTTGTCTTTAACAAAAACATTTTGGTAGGAAAAATGATGTCTAGAAGGATGAGCTTGAGACGATTGGCCAGAACCTTTGATGCAGTTTTACAAATGGTATTGCATAAGCTAATTAGCCTGAAGTCTGAGGGGAGGGTGGGGTTTGGTTTTTTCGGGATTAGGGTTATATAAAAGAAATTTATTTCAGAAAGAATATGACCAGAATTTTAAAAGGACAGAACCCAACTGAGATATCATTCTTCATAAAGTCCCAGCATTTTTGATAAAGAACTGGAGGCATGTTTTCAGGTCCCGAGGTTTTCAGAGGTGCTAGATTAAAAAGAGCTGCTTTAACCTCTTTCCAACTGAAAGGGTGATTGAGGATTTCAAGATGCTTTTCTTAAAGGAAAACTTTGAGGGCATTTACAAGAGTCTTTAGGAGGGAGGGTATAATTATCCGTAGGCTCTTGGAATAAGGCGGAGAAGTAGCTTCCGAACGATTCCATAATTTCAGTCTCCTTTGTACACCAAAATTTTCTGTTATTATAGATACTCGTTATACGGTATACCGTCCTACGAACAAGAGTGGTGGTATGGAACAACTTAGTGTTTCGATCTCCTTTTTTGATCCAGCTAGCTTTCATTTTCTGGGCCCAAAAGGGTTCTTCATAGTCTAGAAGCCATTCAAGATGACGTGAGAAACTAATGCTTTCATCAATGGCCATAGGATTCCATAGATTCCCTTGAGCATCACAAAGCAGTTTTTGAGTTTCTTTAATTTGCTCCACGATGTACCTAAAAGTTGTAGAGCTCCAACCTCTTAAATGTCTCATAATGCATTTTCCTTTTTGAAAGAGACGAAAGAGGGGTGAGCCCACAGTTTTAAATTTCCACGAGCTTCTAATCTGATTGTAACAAGTAATAAATGCCCATGTTTCCTTTGGATCCCAATTCCAATACGACCCCCATGCTTCATTAGCCTATACTGCTCCCGAAAGAACACCTATGGTTAAAAAGATAAACCCTAGACTAATCATAGGATAGCTCCAATAATCCAATTGTTGAATCAATTGGGACCTGTAATAATTATTAGCAGATAAAAAAGAAGTATTTCGCAAAACATTGCCTCTTTCATTCATGTAGTGGATTTCACCAAAGGAAAATGACTCATTTAATAAATGATTACTCTCTCTCTCTCTCAAGGATGTTAATTACTTTTTCTTGCTTGCTGTAATACAAGATTTTTTTATTTTTTTGTGATACTGAGAAAATGACATTAAAGAATGAGGTCGAGGCAAGTTTAACAATTTACTTCCATTCCATGTATACAATGAACTGCCTCGTGAAATACTTTATCTTGTATTACGAAGTTATGTATGTTGATGTATATGTTGGAAATGTCTCAATAGACTTTTCATGTGCTTACATAGAAGGCTTTATTTCTAGTATGTGTGTGTGTGTGTCTCTCTCTCACTATATATATATATATATATATATATATATATATATATATATATATATATATATATAAGGAGCTGATCCCTTGATAGCGCTAGCAAAATGGGGTATTTGCTAGCGTGATCTGGACCGTCCATCCTGAAAGATGGACTGCCCAGATCACGCCTTTTTTAAAACTGTCAGTAGTCCGCAACACAGTATCGCGGACGGCTTATTTTACCTTTTTTGCCCTTCCACGCCATCCGCGATATTGTGTCGCGGACGAGTAGGGGCCCTGACAAAAAGTCATCCGCCACACAGTGTGGTGGACGACCTCTAGGCTGACACATGTCAGTACCTGTCCCGTCACCCGCCAAGAAAGTCTCCCGTCAGAGCCCCATTCCCCTCGGTATGTGTCACGTGTCAGAGTTGAGTTGTCGGCAGCATTTTCAGCTCTTTCAGCAAAATTCTCAGTTCTTTTAGCAAAATTTTCTGCAACTTCAGATTCACTTGCTTCTATTTTCAGCTCCCCTCAAGCTTCGACTAACACTTGCTCCAAGCTTCACTCAGACAAGGCAAGTTTGTGATCTCAAAAGTTTTCTGGGTGGATTGACTGATAAAGTATAATTTGCTTTTTTGGACAAAAAAGTATAGATCTTTGTGATGTTCTAGAAATTTGTCACTTTATTCATCAACTTGTGATGTTCTAGAAATTAATTTGTTAACTTTAAACTAATTCATTGTAGTTAATTTCTATTTTTTTTAGGTTCGCTAACTTCGACACATGTATCCTATTTAAATTCGAATTTTTGAGATATGTTTGTTGTATTTTGGCATGATGAATTTGTCTGTTTATCTTAGTAATTTTAATTTGTTATGTTCAATAAAACAGATCAAACTTATTATTATCAAAATGGGAGACACTTTTGAAATTATGTATATGGTATATTTGTCATCCTAAATTGTCTATTCACCAAGATAATTTTGAGATAATATTTTCAGTTGAAAATGTCATTTGATTGTTAAGCGTAGTCTATTTCTACATAGGTCTCGTTTCACAATGTCTGATTTCGTGTCGAGCTCCAACACCCCCGTAGATGCTAGTGATCCGTATCTAGGACGAACCTTTCAAACATTGGAAGAAGCTGAAGAATGTTTTCGAGCGTATTCATTGAGGGTTGGTTTTGGCATTAGAATAAAGACTACAAGAACAAGCAACGTAACGAAAAAGATATGCTCTCGCTTATACGAGTGTCATAGGGGCAGAAACCCAGTGCAAAATGAGACACGCGTAGGCAACGATGACAGTGATGACGAAATAGGATATTCGCGTAGAAGACGGGACTGCTTTGAGCGCACAAATTGCCAGGTCAAGATGTTCGTAAGCTATAAAGCCAAGCAAGATCATTGGCTTATTACCAGCCTGGAACTGGCACACAATCACCCGTTAGTAACCCCTTCTAAGGTGAGTCAGATGCATCAACACAAGAAGATGGGTAAGGTCGCAAGGAGCCTAATTCACACAATGAGCAATGCGCGGCTAGGACCTACCGACATGATTAATGTTCTTGCTGAACAGGCTGGGGGAATTCAAAATTTAAACTTTAACACGACAGACGTTCGTAACGCGGTCCGAACCCATAGACGAGCCGCGTATGACCTCAATGATGCTCAAGCCACAATGAGCCTATTGAAACGGATGCAGATGGAGGACCCGCAGTTTACCTTCGATTATAAACTTGACGACGAGCATCGAGTTAGCACAATTTTTTGGGTCGACGGTCGTTCGAGGCTAGCTTATAAGCATTTTGGGGATGTCGTGACTTTCGACACCACATACCGTACCAACAAGTACTCGATGCCGTTCGCTCCTTTCACGGGCGTCAATCATCATTATCACTCCATCCTGTTCGGGTTCGCCTTGTTAAGGGACGAGAGCGAGAGTTCTTTTGAATGGTTGTTTAGGGTGTGGCTGGAAGCAATGAACTTCAAAGCACCCAACGTTATCATCACCGATCAAGATTTGGCAATGAAGAAGGCTATTGCTACCGTCTTCCCAGATACTCGACACAACTTGTGCACTTGGCACATAAGCAACAAATACCCTGAACGTCTGCATCACGTGTATGCAAAGTATCCAGACTTTAAACAGGACTTTGAAAAGTGCGTTAATAAGTCATTAACGATTGAGGAATTTGAGGAGAGGTGGGAAAAGCTTGTTGAGGATTACTCATTGCAAGACAACGAGTGGCTCCAGCACTTGTACGAGCTCAAAGAGCAATGGATTGGCGTTTACACGAGGAGGCATTTTTCTGCGGGCATGAAAACGACGGGCAGGAGTGAATCTATGAATGCCACGTTCGATAGTTATGTGGGTACATCTACCAATTTGAAGAGTTTCGTCACATCCGCACAAAAAGCGGTTGCGTCGTTATTCGTGAAAGAAAGGGCTGCAGACTTTGCAACCACGTACAAGCAAAGGAGAAGGTTGCTTGAGACCCCGCTGGAGCTGAACGGTGCCAAAGTCTATACGAAGGAGATCTTCCTGCTATACCAAGTAGAGCTGCAAAAATCGGGCCGATACAGTATAAACAAGGTGGCAGAAAAGTCGTCGCGTGAGTACAAGGTTTATTCGCTCGTGAATGACCTCGTCCCTGAGAAGCTGCGCAGAATTTATACGGTGAGCCACGACACATTGACGGACTCGGTGACATGTGTTTGCAAGAAGTTTGAGTTCCATGGCATCCTGTGTAGACACATTCTGCGGTTTTTCACACAGAAGAATATCAGGACAATCCCCGATAAATACGTCCTGCCACGGTGGACGAAAGGTGCAAACAGGTTGCACGGTACCATTTCCTTTCCGGAGCACCCGTATACTGACTTTGAAGAATCAGAGACGTTGCGGTATAATCATCTGGTGACGATGTTCACCCGTTTGTCCGTAAAGGGTGCTGCTACAATGGTCGGATATAAACATCTCCTCGAGGTAGCTCAGCAGCAAGAGCCCATCGTCGACCAGTTGGAAGCAGCTTCAGTCAGCAATGCGGTTGACACCGAGCCTACTACGGGATCAGAAGATGACGAGCCGGGGGAGGGAGACGACAATGATATCCGGCCTTTGGATCCAATTATATCGCAAACGAAAGGCCGCAAGAGATCTACGCGGATGAAAAGCTCTATTGAAACAGCAACTCAACCTAAAAAGCTGAGAAGGTGTGCATTGTGCAACAAAATGACCGACCACGACAAGCGGAACCATTACAAGGCACTGGGGATAAGTCCAGGGGGTTTGCAAGATAGGGAAGAAGATGAGGAAGAAGAAGCTGCAGTGGACCTATAATTTTTTTGTAAGCCATCATCTATGCTTGACATTTCTAATAATTTTTTGTAAGACGGGGAAGAAGACTATGCTTGACAGACACTTCTTCAAAGTCATGATGCCTGGTTTTGATACAGAACTTGTAGGCCATCCCGGTTTCTCTGTGTTACTTTTGGTGTTAAAAGTTTGATCTTTGGTTAAAAACTTACCTATTTTTTTTTTTTTGTATTGTGAATATGTTAGGACATACAGGTAGCCTTTTCCGGTTGGCTTACCACAATTTATTTCGATTCAACTTTAACCAGCCGCAAGGGGTCATGGCATGTTAGAATCAAGATGAAGCGCGGCCAAGGTCAAATTTGTTTCGCAGAGGGTTGGAACAAATTCGTGCAGTTGCATGACCTCCAACTCGGGGACTTTGTAGTGTTTGAACACATGGGGAAGTGGAATTTTCAAGTGACGGTGTTTGATCGGAGCACTTGTGAAAAAACTTCTTTCCCCCAATGTTGAACCCTAAATTCTGAATGAATAATTTTATGGTAATGTTAATTATTGTTCCGAATTTTAGGTTCTTAATTGTGCCGTTTGAGATTCCGTCGATACTGAGATTGTTGATTGTTAATCGAACATTTTTTTTATTGTTAATCGATATTGAGATTGTTGATTTCGTCGCTAAAACAAGTCTTCTGTCGCCAATTTTAAAACAGAATTTTCGCCGTCTGCTACAATGTCTACGAATTCCCAACACTTGGAAGAGATATCACTCTTCATTTGTGACATATAAATCCCAGCACTTGTTTTTTTTTGTCCACGTCTGCTACATTATGTAGCGGACGGTCCAACAGAAAGACAACTTTCCAACACTTAGGGGCTGTACGCTTACGTTTTTCAGTTTTCATTTTTGTAATGATGATGAAAAAATGCTCTTTTTCGTGTATGTTTACGTTTTTTCAGTTCTGTTTTGGATAAAAAAATCCAAATAGTACCAAAAAAGCTGAAAATGGCCAAAGGGTGTTTTCACCTTTTTTGTTGCTTTGTATTCTCCTGTCAGAGAAAAGGATCCTGTCTCCAAATTCATGCTTTTCTCTGCCGCCTGCATCCTCTTTCTCTATCTATCTCTCTCTCTCACGATTTTCTAGGCCTCCTAGGAAGGCCGCCCTGCAGAAGCCAAATCGCTCTCCCTCCCTCCTCCTCATCGATAAGTCCCTCTCATAACACCCTGCTTGTTTATTGCTGGAAACAGCAAGCCATGTCCAGCTCTGTTTTTCTAATTTCGGGCCCATAAAACAATTTGGCTGAAGTTTGACGATAATAGCAGCACATAAGTGCAACCCCATGTAGCCTGACTCAAAGATTCGGTGTTGAGCAGTGTTGAGAAACAAGGAGTCACCTCTGACTCTCTCTCCCCATAATCTTCCATGATTCTTGACCTCTCTCTCTCTAGAATTTGGTCAATCTAGATGCATATATTCCAATTTCAATGAATTCTTGAGGCAGTAGTGCTTGAGTGTTTGGTGAGGTCTTTGTGTGCAGACATAAAGACTTGTCTTCGCGTGAGTGCTGTGAGGTATCCTTGTATGCAAGTATGGTTGGTCTGGGACAGGGACCACTCTTGCTTGGTGATTGCAAAAGGGAGCGTACCAAATCAGTATGGTAGATCCGGGGAGCTTTGATGGATTAGAGTACAACAGCAATTACAAATATTGACAAAAATGCTTTGGTGGTTATGGTGATTTTGCAGAAGAGGAAGGGGAAGGGGAAAGGGAAATGGGGACACAGATGTTGGAACAGGAAGGGGGAGGGGAAAGGGAACTCGTGAAGGGGAAATGGAAGGGGAAGGAGGACATACAGATGTGGGCCCACGGAAGAAATAATGTAAAAAATGCTAAAAAACATACAAGAATATATCCAAAAAAGTTGAAAAAAATAGAAATGAAAATGGTAAACGTACAAAAAATTTTTAAAAAGTAGATACATAAAAAACTAAAAGTACACGATCCAATTTTAGAATTGAATATTAAAATTTAGAAAACAGAATACAAAACGCGAAAAAAAATTTGCGTAAACGTACGGCCCCTTAGTTTTTCTTTCGTCTTTTTTTTTTTGTTCTCTCCATGTCCGCTACATTATGTAGCGGATGGTCTGTAAGAAGGCAACTTTCCAACACTTAGTTTTTTGTTTTGTTTTGTTTTGTTTTGTTTTGTTCTCTCCACGTCCGATACACTATGTAGCAGACGGTCCCGCAGAAAGGCCAACTCTCCAACACTTAGTTTTTTTTTGTCATCTCCACGTCCGCTACACTATGTAGCGGACGGTGCAGCAGAAATGTAACTTTCCAACACTTAGTTTTTTTCGGGTCTTCTCCGCGTCCGCTACACTATTAAGCAGACAGTTCCGCAAAAAGGCCAACTCTCTAACACTTAGTTTTTTCTATTCTCTCCACGTCCGCTACACTATGTAGCGGACGATCCCGCAGAAAGGCCAACTCTCCAATACTTAATTTTTTTTTGTTCTCTCCACATCCGCTACACTATGTAGCGGACGGTCCAGTAGAAAGACAACTTTTCAACACTTAGTTTTTCTTTCGTCTCTTTTTATTTTTGGTTCTCTCCACGTCCGCTACACTATGTTGCGGACGGTCCGCAGAAGGCTACTTTTCAACACTTAGTTTTTTTTATTTTTAATGGTTCTCTCCACCTCCGTTACACTATGTAGCGGACGGTCTCGTCGCAGAAAGGCCAACTCTCCAACACTTAGTTTTTTGGTTCTCTCCATGTCCGCTACACTATGTAGCGGACGGTTCAGCAGAAAGACAACTTTTCAACACTTAGTTTTTTTTTATTCTCTCCACGTCCGCTACACTATGTAGCGGACAGTCTCGTGTGTAGCTGACAGTCCCGCAAAAAGGAAACTTTCCAACACTTGATTTTTTTTTTGGCCCTGCAAAAAGACATATCACTTTGTTTCCCAGCGTTCAAAGCAAATCACAGATCAGTCAATTAGCCAAAATGCGCTATCTCTGACCACATCACAAATCAAACACCTCTGACCATAAATCAAACACTCAACTGAATTCAACACAACGATATCGGTCAATAAAAATCAATCGCATTCAATATATGTTTATTTAACAAGTGAATATAATGTTACAATGTCAATTGGGACCCCCATCCCCTGCGGCTGTTTGTTGTTCCTTACACGGATTTATAATAAACCTAATAGCTCTAGGCCGGTCATTCATAATTTGCCAAGCCATCCTATACCTAAAGCCTTGTATGCATTCTTGGCTCCAAATGGTCTTCTTGAGGCTCTCAGATCGACAAATGTAATCCATGTACATGCAGAGGAAGACGCCGCAGTCCGAGGAATTATGTTGCTTGGGCCTATGCCTTTTCAATCGGAAAAGGTGGTCCAGCCTGCGTTGTACCTTCTCCTGACGCCTACCATTGACCAAGGCAGCAAATAGATTCTGCGATAAACATAATAAGCATTAAACATTAAACATAGCAAACAGAATAAGATTAATCGACTTTAGAATATGCAAGTTACAATAAGAAGTAAACAGGATCTCACCATGGCATCCAACTGGCCTATGCCTCGGTACATGTCAATCACAGGCATCACGTCGGTATCATCGTAGAGACTGTCAAGGAGTGATACCGTCCTTTCTACTGGTTCGTAGCAAACCAAGTACCAGTGGGCATTCCCTAAAAATGGGATTAGAAACACGTTGGCAACACTTGCACTCGATGGACTATCCCGCCCAAGATAGGCTTGTAGGTTAGCGGACGGTCTCCATTGAGCCAGGCCTTTCCCCTTCCTTGATTTGCACCAGTCGTTCCACTCTTGGATTAGGATCTGACAAAAAAAAGCGTCCAAGATAAAAATGCGCGGACTGATGTTTGGATGCTCCCGACCCCTTGCCTCAGAATTTACGCGTAGTGCGAGATGACACCGCTATCTAACCAAGCTCCCGGCGCCAGCGAGGCCAATTCTGTCCACGAGGCATTGTAATCCAAGCCCCCCGGGTGATCCACGTCATAGTTCTATCCGTCTTGGGGGGCCCACTACAATAACGGCCTCGGATTAGCTAGCATTTATGAGGCTTTAGGGGCTTGGCTGGATGCCCTTTCGGATATTGCCCTCGGGGGTCAACCGGAAAATCTTGCCCTCCGCCGGGGGGCAAGAGCAAGGGATATTGGCCTCTAATTCCTGGTTCGGCTTGATATTGCTCTCCGGACATTTCTTTCGCCGGCGGATATTACCCGTCGGGGAGGTCAAACGGGGGATATTACCCTCCGGGGGCGCCAACTGGTCCCGCCCATGGGACAATGGGCAGTGCCTCAGAGAAAGGCCAGTCTTATGTGACTTGACTCTGATAGAGGGGTTGGGGTTCAGAGAACAAATTGAAGGAGGGACCACTGTAATCGTCCCACGACGCTTGAGCCTGTCCCATCCCCACTACAGAGGGACCACCAACTCCCTAGCTCACCCCTGAAGCCTGTCCGGAGGGATCACCGTATCCCTGGCTGATGCCCATATAACCGATATCCGGGCTGACGACCAAAGACTGTCCCGATGCTTGGCATAAAAAATTCCCGCAGCCTAAAGCCAATGCAGTAGCCTGTTGCCGAAGATCCTCGCCCATTGCGCTCACCAGATCCTTTCGCTCACTCAACTTCTGGAAGAATGCAAGCAAGGCATTAACCTACATCCAAAGAGATAAAAAAAATAAGTAACTTCAATCAGACATTTATATTCATCAAATTCAAGACAAGTCAGACTTGTTGGGCAACTTACGAGATTGTATGCCATACGCTCATCGATCTGACCCCTAGGCGCATACATCTCCCCACGTTCAAAGTTTACTGGGGCTACTCTCTTCCGAGTGATGTGGTAGTACCACTCATTGTACTGCTCGATGCTGATAACGGGGTCAGGCTCCGAGACAATGGCCGCCAGTGTGTCCTGCCAAGAACTCCAAAGCTGTATTTCGGCCGCGCACAATTCGTGCGCATTGGCCTTGCCAAACCGTCCGACATTGGGTGGGTTCCTGTTAACCCTCATATCTGGGGCATCGACTGGCAAACCCTGCTCCAACTCAAAATGGCGCATTGCTCGGTCTGGCAGCTGCCACTCTGCGACCTCGAAGTGGATCAGAGGTGTGCGCTGCAACCCGGAGAGCGTGAAGATGAACGACTCTCCCACCCGTCGCGCTAAACGTATCGAACTCCCCTCGATAGTACATAATGTTGTGATGGAGATCGACTCTCCTCTGGTAATGGGTAACCCTCCGGTAGTACTCCCAAGCACACAATAGAGGCCACACTTTATCTGTCCATCCCTACGCGTTGGTGCACCGGGAGCAAGGTGTTCATAAGACCACACCTAAGAACATCCACAAATTATATTTATATCGTCGATTCAACAAAAAAAAGAAAAAATAACGAAGAAAGGATTTATATGATATACCTGTAATAGTGAGAGACATGCACATATGGCTTTGGCGTCGGGCCTCGTTGCCTTGTGCAATGCTCGGTACAGATACGAAAGAACCGCTGCACCCCAGGCATAATCCCGATCCTTCGACAGGTTACCCAACAACGGTAAATATTTCACGCCCCTGACCGTGTTCATCGACGTCATTGGGAATAAAATTGCCCCCATCACCCACAAGAGGAAGGCCTTTGTGTACAGCACAAGCTCACGGCCCGTATAGTTTTCAGGCAAAACCCCGTAGGTATCTACCAACCACTTCAACTTTATACCGCCAGTGCTAAATTGATCCTGGAGTATCGAAGTGAAGAAGTCCCTAGCGGTTCTCTTATTCGTTGCTTCCAACGGAGGAGCAATTACTGGCCGCCTCGTCACCGGCAACCCTAAGATGAACCCTACATCTTCTAGGGTAATTGTCATCTCTCCGAGCGGGAAGTGAAACGTGTTCGTTTCACTTCTCCACCTCTCAACAAGGGCACCTATCAAGGCCCGGTCAAGCTGTTGAAAGATTTGTCCATGCGTGAAAATCCCAAACCCAATTCCACGCAGTATCTTTTTCTGGGACTTGTTCAAATTCCATGATGTGAACTTGCGAGATACTTCAATGGTGGTGAGAAGTTCTCTTTCCTATGAATTAATAAATACAATTTAAGCAAAACAAACGGTATACAACGTTCGTAAGAATAAGAAAGTTTGATAAATAATGTATCTTACTCCAGCATCCCATATGAGCGTACTAATATGGTTGGCTTGGTCGTATAACACGGATGGATCTTCTGGTCCAGGGTTAAATTCCATTTTTTGCAACTGAAATTAGGGAAAAACCTTCTCAGTTTGGATTTTACGGTTTGGATTTTGACAATCGCTCGAAAAAATACGACGCTAGCACATGAACTTATACATGTATATATAATAGATATATATACATATACGGAATCGGATTTTACAAACGCTAGCACATGAACTTATACATACATATATAAATCCTCATCATCGCTAGCACATGCTCAATGCATAATCAAAACCACACATAAAACGCAATATTCATCACAACTATGGATTACGAACATGCAAATGATTGATTTTGTGAACTTACGTGATCTATTAGGGTATTAAAGCTGCTCTTAAGAAGAAATTGCGCAGATCTGCTTGCCAACACCGCTGAGAATATTTGTGAGTAGGAAGAATGGAGAAGAGTGTCGTGGTCAGGGTTTTTTTGTATATATATTAGCCGTCCGCTATATTATATCGCGGACAATATAATGACCGCCACTGTGTACTTCCAACTGTTGATGTGACAGATAAGGACAAGGACTGACGGGACAGGTACTGACATGTGTCAGCCTAGAGGTCGTCCGCCACACTGTGTGGCGGATGACTTTTTGTCAGGGCCCTACTCGTCCGCGACACAGTATCGCGGACGGCATGGAAGGGCAAAAAGGTAAAATAAGCCGTCCGCGATACTGTGTCGCGGACTACTGATAGTTTTAAAAAAAAGGCGCGATCTGGGCCGTCCATCTTTCAGGATGGACGGTCCAAATCACGCTAGCAATGGACGGTCCAAATCACGCTAGCAAATACCCCATTTTGCTACCGCTATCAAGGGATCAGCTCCCATATATATATATATATATATATATATATATATATATATATATATATATATATATATATATATATATATAGAAAGTTGATCCATTGATAGCGCTAGCAAAATAGGAGAAGTTGCTAGCGCGATCTGGCCGTCCACACGCGATCTGTGAACGGTTCAGATTGAGGGGTATATTCGTCAAAAATATCGTCTGCTACATAATATAGCGGATAGATTGATGGGTATATTCGTAAAAAATATCGTCCGCTACATAATATAGTGGACAGACTTTAAAAAAACACAAAAAAAAAATCTGGACCGTCCACAGATCGCACGTGGACGGCCAGATTGCGCTAGCAACTTTTCCTATTTTGCTAGCGATATCAATTGATCAGCTCCCTATATACATATATATATGTATACATATATATATATATATATATATATATATATATATATATATATATATATATATATATATATATGGGTCGTGATCCATTGCTAGCGCAGCAAGTTGCCAGTGCGCGATTTGGTCGTCCGCTACATTATGTAGGGAATTGTTTTTCGTCATCCACTACATAATGTAGCGGACGACGAAAAAAATAGCCGTCCAGGTTCGCAATCTAGACGGCCAGATCGTATTGGAAACTTGGGTTAAATTGCCAGCGTTAGTAATAGATCACGACCCTATATATATATATATATATATATATATATATATATATATATATATATATATATATATATATATATATATATAGGTAAGGCCCGTTTTTCTAAAACACATGGAAGCGCAAGCGCGATACCTTGCGAGGTCAGGTGCGGCATGAGCCCTTTTATTTTGGCTTAATTTTTTAGTTAAAAAACTTAACTCTTGAAGAATTATAACTCTTGAGCTTGCCTACTTAACTACTCTCAATCACGGGAAATACTTCAATGTCATGTTGCTACCACATCATCATGCTGATGTGCTATTATAGTTCAATTATATTGATGTAATTTGATATATATATATATATATATATATATATATATATATATATATATATATATATATATCACATTTTAGACCTATTACTCCATACTAATGTGGACGGACGACGGACAACGTAACTTACAAAACAACGGTAAGAAAAAAGTCGATCATGATCGCAGTGACTCTCCATGATGATCGATGCTCTTTGTGTTGGATGGACAAAAAGTAAACCATGAGCCAGGCGCGTTTATGGGACCAACAACCACAGTGAGTCGGCAGAAACAACAGCGTGCCGCGTTGATGGGATCGGCGGTCTCTGTCTTTGACAGGATTGATGGCCACGACAAGTTGGTGGGAACCACGACAAGGAGGAGCTGTCAATAGTTCTCCGATGCATCTCAACGACGACGTCTTGCTGGCATGTCTCCCCCCCCCCCCCCGTGTTTGTCCCTGCACCCACTTCATCATCACTGTCTGACCATCGCTTATTTCCTAAGGTACGTTAGGGTGAAATTACAAGCTTGTCCATTAGTTTAGCAAATTACACTTATGTCCATTGACCAAATAACGGATACGATAAAAAGACTTGATTGCCCATAAATAAAATTGAAAATTCTTGATTTGCCTATATCTTCCTTTTCAACATTACAAACACGCGCACATACAACAATGGCACCACAGAGGGGAGATGACGCGAGGGGCAGCCTGAGAACCGTGGATGCCAAAGATTCAGGAATCGCCGAACAAGACGAAGGGGACATCGGAAAGACTTGAAAAAGGACTAGGGACTTCAATTCAACGTCTTCTGCTCCAGGAGCAGTGGCAGAACTCAAGACGAAACACACACACACACCCTAACCACTGGATAGAAAATGCAGCAGGTGCTTCCCTAGTGATTCATACTGTAGACATTTGGATATCCACCACGTATAATTCATCAAATTAAATGCACACGATGAAGAGAGACGCAAGATCCAGATCCCCTGCGCTAATGCCCCACCACAACCCCATGCGGTCCCACCCCTCTCCCCTCCGTTGTCACCCTTAACTACATCAAGGACACCGCCCTGGAACAGGAATGCCTCGTCGACGTCGCCGCCTCGAGCATGTCCAGCTCAGCCGCCTGGCGGAGGCAGGATCGAGTCCGCCACCACCATCCTCCTCCACTGGCTCGACTTTTTCCCGCGCGTCGCCCAACACCGCCCCTGACAGCTGATCCTCTTCCCCGGCTCCTCCAACCGCTTCGTCGATTCCGTCCTCGCTGCCGACCTTTGCCTGCAGCACCTGGTCCATGTCGATGTGTCGCGTTCCGAGGAGGTGGCTGACACCATCATGGCACTCTCTGCTCTGCCGGACTCACTGCTCCCGTGCCACATGCTTGCAAAATGAGGGTTTCAAAACCCTAATTTCCAAATTAGGATTTCAAAATCCTATTTTTTAAATTAGGGTTTGAAATCCTATTTTAAAATTTTTAAAAATTATTCAGTATATACAATACAATGACAGTATTATCATTTTAAAAATACGTAATGATGACATTATAAAAAATACACTTTTTGGACGGAACTCTAACAGTTGGATACAAGCGTTACACTTTTAACGTTTTTGGTCTCATTATGTTACATTTTGAAACTTAGTGTCCTTGACTGTAATTTCACCCTAATCTCAGGGACACTGCTGTAATTATTCCTATTCTTTTATTATACCCTCTCGCTTTATTATACAAAGGTCTCTACCTTACCAATTTTTCACACCAGGTATTTATTCTTTTTCTCACTTTATATTGTCTCTTACTAAGGGCCTTGCTGCAAAAAGGACAACAAAGCCAGTTCCTCAAGGGCAACGTATTCATTCCCGTGCTTGACATGCAATTATTTCTAAAATCACCCCAAGTTCACTCCCCGCCCTTTTTGCTTTTGCTATTTTTAGTTCTAATTTGGCATACTTGTTCACAAAATAAAAGAGTACAACCTAAATTTTCAAAAATATACTGGCTGGCGCAACCACAGCAAGAGTAGGATGCTCACCATACGCAGCACATGCAATGGCTTCGACTCCACAAGCACACATATAATTAAGTTGCTACTTCTCACGAACTTTAACACTGTACCAAAGATTAAATGGATGTGATCCTTTGGATTCTCTATACCGTTTAAGTTCGTTGCCATCATTGGAAGTTTTACTTATGAAAACCTCTACCCTTTGTTTCGCTATTTACGTCAGTTCGAAGTTTTATTTTCTGACAACTACATAGATTTAATTCCTATTTTAAATGGACGTTAAAATTGCATTTCTCGCCGAAGGCATATGGAGTGCATTTCTCAGGAAACTATTTTCATGCAAATTGAATGTATGATGCTCAAATGCACGCCCTATTATGAATATGAAGTGTGTCATCCACAGGATACTCTGATTAGAGGTGGCAAATGGGCCGAGCGGCCCGCAGGCTGGCCCAGCCCGGCTCTTTTTGGGCCCAGGCCGGCCCTTTTTTGGGTCCGGACTGACCCTAACCCTTAGGGCTTGGGCCAGGGTCAGGGCCATGCCTAACTTTTTGAGAAACAGGCCCTACCCTCTTTTGGCCCAAAAAATAGCCTTTTCAGTTTTTTTTTTAAACTAAGGTGTATTTGCTTGCCTTAAAATGTAAAAGAAATCTATTACTTTTAGATCATTAGTGAGAATAACTCAGTTGTATTTGTTATTTTGAATAACAAAAAAAAAAAATTGGGCCCAAGCCCGGCCCTAGACGTTGGGCCTAGGGCCTGGGCTTGGACTAGGCCCAGATTTCCCTCATTCTGGCCCGGCCCGGCCCTGGCCCAGTTTTCTGGAGGCCCGATGGGCTTGGGCTGGGGCGGCCCAAGCCCAGCCCATTTGACACCTCTAACTCTGATGCTTTATTGCTCTATATTAATTGTCTTCAATATATGCTCCATGGTTCGCTAATCTAACTAGTGTTTGCTAACATGGGATGCTCGATCAGATGCACCTTATCACGTGTGTCATCCAAATTTGTGAGAAAAACATCTGGCCAAAGTGTATTAAACCATAAAGAAAATAATTTTGAGAGCTTGGATTTTTTTTTAAAGCAAGAATTTGGGGAAACTGCATTTTTTTTCCTTTTATATATCTCTCCTCTTATATTTCCTCATCAACCATATCAATCACATAATTACAAGAGATATCACCAGCTTTCTTTATCCTCCAATTAGACTATGGTAATATTTGGTTTATGAACATAATTGTCACGAATTAAGTTAATAAATAAAATTTAGTCAAAGCATCATTCATTATTTAGTTGTCTAGTTCAAATCAAAGTCAGGTTATCACTATTCCTTTTAACGCAATTTGATAAGGACACTTAGTAAACAATATGAAAATGAAAGGGGTAGAGCGACAGTTGCACCTCTTGCAGTACCGATAGTACATGGTGTCAATGCAATTAAAAAGTGTCAATAGAACTAGCTAGCCTTCAAACGATGGTGCAAATTACCTATAAAAATGCTTTAAAAAAAAAGTTTATAAGGAAACATTTATTTCACACCATATATACTGTTCTACGCTCTCATTTTGTCTTCAAAAAAGTACATCAACGATAAACATAAATTTTGTAACAACAAATAAGAGAGTGGAAAAATATCATATTGGGTAGAAAATCCGGACTTCAAATATGTTAATTAACAAACGTTCACGGGTCTACCCTCACAAGGACTTTAAAGCCCCGCCGCTATAATAGGGCACATATATTAAGACGAGAATGGGTAAGGCAGCAGTATGCGTTCCATGATGAATGTAGCAAAATATAAAAGTGAAATAAAAGTATCAAGTGAGGAATATTAGAGAAAAGTTTTGATCCAGACGCCACAACTAGAGCAATTCAATGCCAATTCCCCTTTAGGCAGGGAAATACCAACCACGAAGTCAATGCACAGCATAGTTATCAATACCGTACCGGTATTGTGTACCGGTTAATATACCGTTCTGTACCGGTTGTACCGGCCGGTACTGACCGTATCGGTCAGTATGTACCGTTTTTGCTTTCTACTGGTACAGTACTCCTTACATTGTGTACCGGTTAATATACCGTTCTGTACCGGTTGTACCGGCCGGTACAGGTAAAATCGGCCGAGATATTATGTTTTGTACCGATTCTTTAAAAAAATAAAAGTAATAAATTTTGTTAAAAATTTTGTAAATTGACTATATAAAAATTACATAGAAAAACACTCTAAGTTATTTTATATCAATCAAAGCCTTTATAACTTTTTGCTCATAATGTTCATTTAGTTTTTATTTACTTTATACCTAGAATCTTTGATCGCATTCTTTCATCTATATGATGTACTGTTTTACACTCGTGTGCGTCGCACACACAAGCATGCATATATAAAAACATCTTATTCTTGAACCTGAAAACATTATTATTGAACAAACAATCTATTCTTACACAAGAATTTATGAATGAGATCGTTGAAAATGGAGATAATCCTAGAGAAGGTTATTCAATTGAATAAGCTGTTTAATTTATTTAAAAATTAACATAATTCAAGTTTTATAGAATAAACAGTTTATTCTAAAGAAGCTGTTAGTAAAAAAAAAAAAAAGAAGTATATTTTGCTAAATAACCAATGAATGAATATTACAAATGTATATTATTGATAAAAATTTTAAGACAGTACTGAAACGGTACCGGAACCTATACGTACCATTTTATAAAAAAATAAAAGTATGTACTCTAGTACGGTATTCATAACTATGATGCATACCACGCCGTCTCCTCTGGTTACAGTAACATCAAATGGTGGTTTGGAAGTTCAAAGCTTCAGCAACACCAGCATGAAATTGATTGGCAACAGGAGTTGACACTGTTCGGGCTTCAAAATGGACAGTGACAAGGCCATGCAACTTGGTTCATTATAAAACTGGTTCATTGCCAACTACCATTCAGGGCCAAAACCAACTTTCTTGAAAGCAATATCTCAGCGCCTCATCACCGGTCTACGGCTACGAAGTAGCAGGGCCAAGTTTAGCTTGCCAGGCCGCATTACCAAAAGAGCTTGAACCAATCAGTCCAAGCGTGTTAAGTCACCGAATTAGGGCTCTAACATGGCTTGTCTAGTTGATGCTTTGCAGACTCGTTAATAAGATGAACTTCCAGCTGATCCGAGCTTGTAAAGTAGATGAAAATTCGACCTTGTTCAAGCTCATGAACAAACTGATGCAAGGCCGACTTGTTTGCCAAATGAGCATTTATGTGGGCTCTGATTTGGATCGTTCACTTCATAAACAGCTAAACAGTCATCCGAGTAAAATTTCCAAATTTGTGGACAGACCTACAGGGCGTACTTTTGAGTCGTAGCAGACACTATATCATTTTCACTACAGCATAACGTAATCATGTCAATTAAGCATAATAACAACGTTGAGTCCATTATCCAAATCATAAGCTTTTTGAACAACTGGTAATTTAACATATAAGAGTTCTAATTTGACAAGATGTTGTGTGTAAACATTACGCTGGCTCGTGTGTGAAACATGTCCGCAAAACATGTTGGCATAGTTGGAAGGACAGTAACCATGGAGCCTCTGCAGCCTCTGCCTCCGTACTACTATTCCGGGACATAATTAGCCAAATTTATTTGGACTGAGCCTATATAAGTGCTCTTTGCTCATTATTCAAGCAAAGTTCTCTTTTGGGTACTATTCATTTCTTTCCAAGCTACTCTACAACACTAGGAGAATTGTTGCAGAAAAATCATTAGCTGAATCAACGGAAAGAAGCAGAAAAGGCACAGATGCTACGCTCGCTTTGTACGCCTTCCTACTTGGAGTGCAAGCTCTGTATCTATCTTCAGGGAGATGTCGAGAGCTTTCACTGAATGTGTCAATGCACCGCTGCGCAGGTCAAACAAATCACATCATATTCACATCATGTTAAAATGGGTGAGGCCTACACCACAGCCCATATCATTCAAAAGTTTTGCCTTCGGTACTATTTCGTGTGCTAATTTTCACTTCATAGAGCCACCTAGCTTAATTTTTTGGTGCATATTTGTTGTCCTACTCCAGTGTACTTCAGGGTATATATCAAACATCATTGTTAACCATTTACTGTCATAAAAGAAAATCTCATTTTCAGAGACCAGGCAAAACAAATGGATGTAAAAGTTGATGCCCTTCCAAATCTTTGGAGATATGATGCGCTGTATAAACACTTCCTCAATGAAAGAGAGGAGCCTAAATTCAATTTGGAGCGAAGAAAGGTGGAATGCACATACCTAGTTCTGCTATTTGATTCACTGTGCATTGCTTCAATCACTGTGCAAAAAATCAAGGCCCTTAAGCACGAGAGAGGCTATTCTTATCCTCAACTTTCCATAAATTTCAGCTTTTGCCGTAGCCTATTGAACAAAGCCTTCTTGCTCTTTACACACGTGAACACGAGTAAAAGGTAGGTGATGTACCAAATTCCCTCTTTAAGTTACCTACCTTGCAGAACTTGTTTAATAGGATAAACTACCCTTAACTCGGGCATGAAGGTACTATTTCTTTAGTTGCCAGTGTGTGGAAACATATTCAGCAACAGGCCAAGAGGCTCGGCACCTTCCGATATTCTCAGACAGAAGGTTCATCCCAGATTACAAGAGCAACCATTCTCATCTGGTAAAGAAGGGATGAGAATATCTCCCTTGTCATAAAAGTTTTACATCTCCGTTGTTCAGCAGTGCAAGTTAGACAAAGTCGAGACATTCCTCACCCCTCCCTCTCATCAGCCCTCCCTCCCACCTGCTTGGTATAGTACGCTGTATAAATTTAGTTTTGACAGCCCTTCAACTTCTCTCTCATTAAAATTTTCATATTATTTCTGTCAGTTTTGTTTCATTGTTAGTTCATTCTCATTTTCTTTTCGTGTAAGCACTATGTAACCAAAAGCCATTACAGAATACCCACAACAATGTACATCCTATTAAGTACGAGCCCCTGCTCACACGCCAAGAGACAATGTGTAAGCAAAAAGACTTGAATTCAATAACTTGCAAAACCAGCGCTCTAGTACTATGTTAAAAGAATCATCTTAGATGCTCAAGTTGATAGAAAGAGGGCCCAACAATGCACATTGTGCTCTAATATATTCTTTTATTAGCTGGACAATATGAGGATGAGCTTCACAATTACCTAGAAATGTACGTCACTCCAGTTTGTCCAATGTTATGTACAGTTTCCAGGGTGACATTTCCGGATGCCTGTCACCAGCAATCAATTGAAAAAACAAAGTCACATAATGCTGAGAAAGCAAGCAGCATCATAAATAGCTCAGATATCACCCGGGAACATTGCTAGCCTAGTTTTAATTTGTAACACACAGATAATCTACTGGATGCTCTCAAGAAAGGATGAATTTTCTAGCGCAACTATGTCCAAAGAGAAACAAAAATGACAAAAGGCAATAGTCACATAAAAAAGGCGGTCAAAGCTTAGCAACTAATGACCATCAAGGTACTTGTTCACAAATCACAGAAAATACGCAAAATTGTTGTAGATAGAAGGAAGCTGACTTTATATCAACAGTAAATTACGAGCATCTACTGCTTAAAAAGAACGTCCGAATCTTACCAGCAAAAACATATTTCATTAACTTTGCTACATGATCATGTTCTCTTAATATTCAGCAGTTCAACACCTTGAAAGCCATTGCACAAGGGCTGACCTTATATAGCTAATCTTGCGGGCCAATAACTTCGCTTCTTGGGAACTCACAATTTTAGTACTCCAATAGAAACAAATTGCATCCCAAACCCCAACACCTTTCCCCATGCCATAGTGTTTTTTACAAGAATTGATCATAGCAGACTCACAAAATTTACTAATCTGCTTCCCTTGTCCTATTAAACTTGAGACCTTTCCTTGCATCATAAAACCCGACAACGATGCGTCCCCCCAAAAGAACAAAATGACTGTCATTTCCTACATAGGTGCTGAAAAGGGAGGCTTTTCAATTGGACAGGACATTAGTATAGCTCCAAAGCACATCTTCTAACAATTAATGACATGTTGGCCCTCAGATTTCAACAAAAGCCTTTTGCATTATGCGCCCATAAAATATGGACCTGGGTAGATTCCAGTCGACAGAGATACACGCATGCACTTATAAATTGATGGAAGTTTGCAAGTAAATGGACTGTTAACGTTTCAAACCTGTACTCGAGCTTAAGGTCAAAATGACCATTCCCCAGAAAACATCTGCAGTCCCTTAGTTCAAGATTCTGGTAGATAGGCAAGAATCTCCCAGAGATTCTCGAATTTGCACTCCCAATTTGGGAGCTTGTTGGGCTGGGGTCGCAGCCTTAGGTGGCCTCAGATTCTTCCCTCTTTCGGGCAAAAATTTCTTATGGGTCATTGTTAAGAAAGAGGAAGACAAAGCTGACCAGGCTTTGGGAAAAGAGAAAGCCAAGCTGTTCTTGGTTCTAATATTTACTAGGGCCGATCACTTTACTGGGAGACAAAAAGCAAGGGAAGTGGTTTTTTGCAGCCCTTTGTCAAAAGATACATGGCTTTGAGGTTGCTGCATCAGGCACTTATAAAACTGGTCTATCAGTCAAAAAGCTTTACGCAAGTACTTCACGCACAATATCAGATTTTCTGCCGAACGAAAAATTTAGAGCAGCTGGGTACTATGACACCAATTAAACGACAATTCATGAGTATTGTCTATATATATCTCTATAATGTACATAGAAAAATTTGTTAATTGCATAAACATATAAACAACATTTATATAGCAAAGCTGCTCCCAGCTCAAGGACATTATAAGAAGCCATATTGAAAAAGCATTATAAGAAGCTCGTAATGCATACAATGACAAGATCCCATAATATAAAGGTGTGTGACCCTCAATCTGAGTCATATGAGATATTCTTGTAAACCTTCAAAGATGACCTTCAAAGAAAAGCCGACAAAGCACTTCTCTAGCTCTCGTTTTAGAGGATTTGCACATTTTAGAATTAAGCATATGTGCAGTTGTTACGAGAGAATGATCTAGAGATTAAGCGCCCCCCCCCCCCCCCCCCAAAAAAAAAAACAAACAAAACACCCTGCGCGCGATGCACAAACAGACATAAAAACTAACAATAAGAAGAAGAAACAAAATATCAGGTGTTGACCTGCCGGCTAACTCGAAGTTCATCACCTTTTACCTATGAAGCACCGGCACCGGGTACGCGTCGGGTGCGCCTCGGGTGCGGCACCAGTGCGTGTCCAGCCTTTTTTTTTAAATCTAAATATCGGGTGCGGCTCGGGTACGGCTCCGGCAATCTGTGACCACTGGGCAGATCGGTGACCACCGGCCACTCAAGCGACACCGGCGACCACCGTCCATTCCAGCGACACCGGCGACCACCGGCAAGGACTCTGACAAGAGAGGAGACTGGAGAGAAGAAGTAGAAGCAACAGAAGGAGGATGAGAAGAAGAAGGAGAAGGACTTACCGGCGACCAGCGACTGCGACCAGCGACGGCGTGCGGCCAGAGAAGAAGAAGAGGAACTGTCGGTCAGTCGGTCGATGTTATCTAGGTGGGTGGTTGATGAAATCTATTTTATGACACAAAGTTTGTTATTTTATCTTAAGTACCCATTATTAAGTTATTTCATAAACCACCCTAGGAATTCAAAGAAATAAAAGTTAAACCACATAAAAACTTTATTCTTTTCAAATTTACAATTTTAATATTTATAAAACAGCCCATTAAACTTAACAAATTCTCACTAATTTGGTTGAAAGCTTGAAAATTTACAAAAGAGTCCATTAAACTTAAAATCTTACTAGTTTGTTTGGAATATTAATATCTTTTTACATATATCAAACACATATATTATGATTATTGAGATTCAAACTGTTTAAAAATTTAATACTAAGTGTATATAATTAAAAAAATATTTATAAAATTTGCCGTATCCCCGCCGCACCCGTATCCTAAAATTTTCAAAAATGCCGTATCCGTGTATCCGCACCCGCATCCATGCTTCTTAGTCTTTGACCGATAGACCCAGTATTTCTAACAAGATAGAAACAATAATGTGAATAAAAGATAGTAGTTACCTCAGTCTCGAAAGTCCCATTGATCAATTTCACAGCTTCCAAAAGCATGGATACGTCAACACCCCCATTCGACAGTGGAACAACCATATTATCCAGCATTATCCGAGTCAAGGACGTCTTTGTTCGTGAAGCATAATCCAATACCTCGTTCACTTCCTTCAGGGTCCTGGTTTCAATCTGTTAAAAAAACATATTTTTGCAACTAAACTTTGGGTTCCCTATAGACATACATTCACGGGTATTCCTACAAGCATGGACCTTCATTTAAAAATGTTCACCTATATCGCCCTACACCGACCCAGGAGACAATCACATGCAGGCACTAGGAGCTCTAAAAGCTTTAAATATAATCTAATGCCACAAGAGGTGGATGAAGATAGTATAATATGGAAATGCTCTCTCATTTTATTTACAGTACCTATACTTGATTCACAATGAGAAATATTAATGTGCAATATCCCCCTGGAAAAGAGCAGCTGATTATCCCATGGCAGTTTTATCTAGAAAGAGTATACAAATTTGAGGCCACTACCTCTACGCCCATTTGAAGCTTATTTTGCTCCAAGTACGTGTCTACAGATTTGAGGGCATTTGTAATACCTCCAGCTACAGATATATGGTTATCTTTTATCATCACCATATCAAATAAACCCATCCTGTGATTACGGCCTCCGCCTATTAGTACCTGTAAAGAGAGACAAGAAAGTGCATCAGCAAGAATATAAGCACAAGAATAACATCCAACCACAAGGAAAAGAAGAGAGAGAGTGATCTACACCGCCCACTTATCCACCAGACGTAAACCTGGAGCAGTTTTCCTGGTCTCCAAAATGTGTGCAGGATATGCTGCATCTGCCATGGCCTTGAAGAAACATGGACCTGTCAATCTCTCATTCCGCTCATAAAACAGAGGTCTAAATTTGTATCAGCATCTTCTAAATGTCAAATAACGTCTTAAAATTGTTCAGAATGGCCCATTGCAGAAGGCTCCTGGTCCCCCCTGCTGCAGGCTTTGCCTTTACCTCACTATTGTGGAGAAGGCTGCTTTCACAATTTGGGCATTTAACCTCTCGGCTATATTACATGGACTCTTGAGAATGCGTGAAACACCCATGTTGGAAACTCGACACTTGGACATGGGTATGGGATATCTGTCTGACACATCTTATAATGTATGCTACTATTGACACTATCTTATAGCGTTTCTACAAATTCGTTTAGCTTTGAGATGAGAACTTGTTCTCAAGTAAAACCATATGCCTTACAAAGAACACCATTTTGCCTTAGATATAACTAAAAAGTAATAATGGACAAGAAAAGTTTGTCGTGTCCCTGTGCCTTGTGTGTAAAAAATTAGACGAATGCAACACTTGGACACGCATCCGACCCGAACACTCGTAGGGTCGTAGCGAGTCCACGTTACATAGCCTCTCGTTATTATGGAGCAACATTAATTGACGCCAAGGCTTGCTCTCACTATTGAATCACTGTACATCCAATCTTTCCAATCTGAGTATTCATAACCACATTATTTGTTTCAAGCAGTTAATGTGATACTTGACATTCACTTTATGTATAAAGTAATCCCGTGTAACCAAATAGGACCAGAAATTACGAGGCAAAATGCAGTAACAGCAGCGTTGAGTTCTCCAAAGGATATAGACGATGAGGGAACTTTTCCCTCAAATTAACAAACCTAAACTCATATAATCTACATAATCAATTCAACTGGATATCTTAAAGTTTGCAATTACAAAACCAAGTTAAAACAGTTATTCGAGAGAAGTGGACTGCCTGTACATAGAAATAGACATACCTTAGTTAAAGTTGCTATTCCACTCATCCTCTGCATAAAATTAAGCACAACTCTTTCAGCTACGACAACGTTGTGTGCTCTTCCTGCATACATTAAGGAAAGAATGCATAAGGAAACCTAAATTTCAAACTATTCAACTGCCACAAGACCGACGGGCCATATAAATGACACAAGGAAACCTAGCCTTTTTTTCAGTTTACCATGTACTTTTCCAAACTGCAGGCCCTTGTGGACACTATCTCCATCCTGCTTAGACCACTCCACCTGAAAAGATTATAGCAAAAATTCATTCAAAACTACAAAAAAATTACTACTTTCATCCTGAGATCTAAGTGGAGCTATATATTATGCTTATTTATTTGGTGCATGAATAATCGTTGGAGGGAAAGAGTAGCGTCCCCAACTTCGTGCGTCCTTAGACGTGGGCCACATGCAAGTGCTACTTCATGCCAAATATTGGGCTAAGGCTTGCCTCAACCACCCCAAATTTAGTAGAAATGACTGGAAGGCAAAGCTGCTCACTGTCGGAAATAACAAGTCTTCACCATGCTAACAATGGAGCTATCTGAATGCATTAAAGACACCCTTTCTTTTTGTAGTATTGCACCCTTATCAGACCAGTCAGGAATAAGGTTTTCCCCGTGGATTAGACTTACATATACATACATCTATAGATACATATATATAAAAAAATATATAGTAATAATAAATTTTCATCTCCCCAAAATATAAGAAAGAATGCTACAAAAGATAGTTAAACACTCAAGCGTGCTCATATTTTGGGAAAGAAGGACAACATTAACATAACAACCAGAGTCTCGTGTCTCAATACCTTCAATGCAGGATCAACCTCATTAAACACCATCTCAGCAAGTGCAATCCCCGCAATAATCCCATCCTCCTTTGCCAAGAAATAAGCTTCCACATCCATGTCAGCTGGAATGGTGGCCATACAAGTAATATCCCCTATACAGTGTTCAAAATCTCAGATATTCCACCATCAAACTTCATATAAATGATTATCACACCCCTTCCATTAATATATCCCCTCTTTAACTTTTTGCAAAATCTTAGGGTCGATTTTGTATATGCGACCATTGAACTAAACTCAAACGGCAATCATAGATCAAAAAATATCATTAGGCAACTTAAGCTAGTGTACGAACCACGAGCAAAGTCAATGTTTATTAGATACTATCGTCGAAGTTCACAAAAGTAGGAAAACAATCCAATGAAACGAAGAGAGTATCAATACAATTGTTTCACTATGACATTCAGAGAAGTAAACAGACTAACGATTCTGAACCCACCTCGATTTCCGGCATCCTCAGCAAGGGCAAGTTTAATGACGGCTTTTAGATCATAAGTAGGGTGTGCAGGAGGCTTTACAGATATGGACTCTGTTGATACTCCATGAATTTTATTTGTAGTGGCTGTCATCTTAATAATGTGTCTGAAAATTACCCAGAAAATGAAATTACAAAATATCAAGCGTCAGATTAAATAGAGAAATCATTTGGGTAGATAAGAATAATGGACTGACCTTGAAGCTGTTATCGAATGAGGGGATGGTAATGCGGAAAACGAAAGCCAGAACATTGAGTTTGAACACTTTGTGAACAATAGTCTAACTGGCCGGTGACTAGCACTTATACCCACTACATTCAGGAAATACATACAACAATTTCTAAACGATAATCATTAAATATCAAATACATTATATATCTAAAATAGTAAACAATAATCAATAACCACAAAACAAGCAACTCAAATAAAAGTACTTCATTACTCAACCCTTACTAAGTCATGCAAACACGTAATAGAAACAGGGTAAGGCCCTCTTCTTCACCGCCCAAACAGAAACAGAAACAGGAAACAAAAACAGGGAACTCTCGCGAAGTCATAAGAAATCAATTAACTCTTACAAAGCCACACAATTATTATCTCTTTCCTTCGGCCAAGGGCTCAATCTACATCAATAGTGTCATCTTCGAATGTAGAGAAACGAGAGAGATGAGAGAGAAAGAAGGAGACCTCAGTAAAGAAGGGAAAAAAAAAGAAATAGATGAGAGAGAAAGACAAAGGTACCTGCTGCTCGAATCCCGCGACGGCGGCGAGATCCTCCGCCAACCAGTTCGGGTGGGTCGTCAGCTTCGTTCTCTTCCCTTGACGCCGTAAGAATCAGAAGACAACGGTAGTGGCCAAAGGGTCGATCTAATTAGGGGTCCTTAAAGTTTATTTCTAAAACAACTCCAAAATTATCAATTATTAAACACAAACCCCCAAAATAAGTTTGAAAATTTGTACTTTAGCCCTTTACGTTTCGACACTTCTTCATGAAGTGTCATAAAGTGTCAAAGACAAATACTTATGAGGCGATGAATGTGATCAACGACGATCTCAAGTGTGAATCTACTGGTCGATTTATCTCTCTGACAGTGCCGAATGGAAGGGCCATCGCTCAACGTATAACCTTTTCATTTTACGAAGTTCAATGTTACCCAGATTAGTCAAAATTTATCGGTCCTCTTTCCCATTACTTAGAAAAAGTAGCTATTTATAGAAGCTTTAATTCCGTGCTCATCTTAATTGTTGGTTTAGTTTATGCATGGCGAAAAGGGGCAAGTTATTCGGAATGAAATAGTCCTTAGATATGTTTGCAAGTGAGATAATTGTCAAGGTTTTTAGAACGTTTACTAACTCTCTACACATGCATCTTATATAAGAGATAATTCTAGAAACTTAGGGGAGAACTCTAAAAAGATAGTGAGACTTGTAAATATTTAGACAATATTTGTATATAGTTCTAGAGACATAATGTAAACCGTAGAATCAAATATATCTGTATTGTTCGTTGAGAGGGTGGAGTAGTATAAATAGCTAAGGCCTCACTTGGCCAAGGCATAGAGTGATCCAAACATTATTGCATTCTCCAAGCAATATATTGAATATCATTCTCCTAAATTCTCGTTTTTCTTTGTTCATTTGCACTTTAACATCGCACTGCCAGAGAGATAGGTTAACTTAGCCAGCAAGCAGAGGCTTGATTTAGCTAAGTGTCGCACAGTCGACTAAGGGAAGCCTTTAGTGTTGTGACAAGTTGTATTTTGAAATTAAAAAAATTTGGACACCGCAGACAGGTGTCTGACACGTGTCCGGAGGTGTCGGTAGGTATCGGACACCATACCGCACCCTATATGAAGGTGTTAGTGCTTCCTAGCCACGAGCAAAGTCCATGTTTACTAGATACTATCGTCGAAGTTCACAAAAAGTAGGAAAAAAAATCCAATGAAACGAAGAGGGTATCAATATATACAATCGTTTCACTATGAAATTCAGAGAATTAAACACACTAATAGGTCTGAACCCACCTCGATTTTCTACATCTTCAGCAAGGGCAAGTTTAATGACGGCTTTTAGATCATAAGTAGGGTGTGTTGGAGGCTTTACAAATATGGACTCTATTGAGACTCCATGAATTTTAGTTACAGTGGCTGCCATCTTCATAATGTATTTGAAAATTACCCAGAAAATGAAATTAGAAGATATCAAACGTCTGATTAAATAGAGAAATCATTTGGGTAGATAAGAATAATGGACTGACCTTGAAGTTGTTATCAAATGAGTGGATGGTAATGAGGAGAGAGAAAGCCGAAACATTGGCTAGCACTTATACTTTGAACACTTTGTGAACAATAGTCTAAGTGGCCAGTGGCTAGCACTTATGCCCACTACATTATCAAGGAGAAAATACATACAACAATTTCTTAGGCAGAAAAGGAGGATATTCAAAATTCACCCACAATGGTGAACTTGAAGTTGACTTCGTCAAAAAAGACCCACAATGGTGAACTTGAAATTGACATCGTCAAGAAAGTGTCACAAAGGACATTAAAGAGGGTCACTTGGAACCTTTGAGCAAAAAAAATTTGAGGATAAATGGTGAAAAATAGGGTGGAGTTATCAATCGTAGTACCCCAAATTTTTTATTCTTTTTTTGTATGAAATTAATATTTTTGAATAAATAAGTTTGTGATCTTTTGTTAAAATTAATAAAAATGGTTTGAGATTGTTTCTGAAATTTTCAGTAGAATGAAAGTGATTTCATTCGAATCAATTTTTTTTTTGAATTTAAAGTTTTTCGAGTCTGAAGGATTCGGTCGAAGGAAAATGGTTTTGCTTCGAATGAAAGTGGTTTTATTCGAATCAAAATTATTTGAACTTAAAGTTTTTGGAGTCTGAAGTTTTCGGTAGAATTAAAAGTTTTAATTCAATCGAAAATTCATTTTCGGTCGAATGAAAAGATTTTTTTTTCGTCCGTATTGAGCTACTAAAGTTTTCGGTCGAATTAAAAGTTTTAATTCAACCGAAAACTCATTTTCGTTCAAATTGAAAAATAAAATAAAATTTTGAACCATTTTCACCTCTGTTTGATTCGGTCGAATGAAACATGTTTCGGTCGAATGAAAATATTTTTTTGGTCGACTTAAAGTTTAGTTTTGTCCCATATAAATAGTCCTCTTATTTTCTCTCTAGCTTTTTTTTTTAAGGGTTCTCTACTTCTTCCTTTGTGCACGCAAGAGAGAGAAGAAGACTTGAAAAGTTTGAAAGTTCCAAAGTGGAGCTTAAGGAGTGTATTTCTCAAAAACATGGCTAAGGTAAGGGTTTATTTTCGAAATTCAAATCAGCGATGGACCAATCGCTCATGTAAGTCCTTAGTTTCTTTTGAAATCCAAATTTCTTCGATTTGAGTTAAGTGATTCTTCTTCTATTCTTTGCTTTAAGCTTTAATATGAATAACTTGTTCTCAATGCTATGACTTGTGAAATTCAATTTTCGGCGAATTCGTTTGATCTTAGAATTTGCGATGTTGATATCATTCATTTTAGAGATTATCATTATTTCATAAACTTCGTATATTGTTTGACATGTCCGATATTTGATTTTGTTGAATTGAAATCTATATTTTGATAACTCTATGAGCCATGTCACAGTGTATGTGACTTATGTCTGACTTACCCACGCAGATTGAAACGTGGGCTAGCTAAGGGGAGTTGAGCTAGAGATCGCGATCTTATTTTCTGAACTGGTCTCATATGTCAGTATTGACGTATGTGACCACTTTCTGAATGGCTCACTAGTATCTGTCTCCGTATTCAGTTACATTTTGACATTCAAAATCTAGTTTGATGTTCGTTCTGTTTGAACTCTTATGCTTCCGAAATTTCGTTTCTCAGATTTTTTTATTTCTGTTTGATTGGTCCTTGAGCGACCTTACTGGGCATTTGGCTCATCCCCTTATTGTTTCTCATTTCAAGTGATCAGTAGGTGGGATTTGGGATAGAAGGGCTAGCTGAGTGATCAAGAGTTAACTACATTTGTTTCAGAGTTAGTACTGATATTTTGAGTGTAATGTTAAGACATATTGTTATCATTTAGCTTTTATTTTGGAGAAACTCCATGTCGCAGAATTTGAATTGTATAAAGGCTTGGGGCCACTGTGTTAGATATTGATGCATTTTTGTGAATATTAGTGTGCACTCTGATTTACCATTTTTGAGTCTGGTGAGAGTTATAGGAATCTATCTGATATCTGTTTATCTGGCATTAACGCATCAAAAATAAATCTGGGGCGTTACATCAATTTCCTAGTTGCTCTGTTGTGAAAAGGATGGCTAATATCATTAAACTGTTTGAGGTTATGGGATAAAAATCACACATATCCACCATCTGTTCAAAATATCACACACATCCTTTGATCTCATGTATATTACTGATAGGGAGGATGGTTTGTGTGAAGGACTCGTTTAGCTATTTTCTCTCCTTCTCACGTAGCCATAAATCCATAATTTCTTCAATGGCCAGAACACAACACCATCTCTTGAGTACCCTCTTACAAATGTTAACAGCAGTATAGTGGTCTCCAATTCTTGTTAAAAAGTAAGAACAACAGACCATTAGTTAACCGTGCCAAATCCACCACCATCCCCGTGGAATGATAAACTGTCAATAATAGTTAGCTAGGCCAAGAAATGACCGTAACTCGGAGACCTTCGTGAGCGCCTCCCACTCCTTGATCGCCTTCACCTTTTCTTCGTCCATTCGAAGCGTTCCGCCCTTAATGATGTGACCAAGGAAGTGCACCTCTTCCTTGGCGAACGAGCACTTCTCCCGCTTGACATAGAGCTCATTCTCTCACAACACCTTGAACACCATCTTGAGATGCCCTACGTGTTCCTCCAATGTGTTGCTATACACCACGATGCCGTCTAGATAAACCACCATGAACCGATCAAGGTAAGGATGGAATATCTTATTCATGAGTGTGCAAAATGTGGCTGGGGTGGTGGTCAGGCCGAACGGCATGGCTAAGAACTTGAACGCTCCATATCTTGTTACATATATGGTCTTTGGCTTATCTCCTTCAGCAATGCGAACTTTATAAATATCCCAACCAAAGATCCAATTTGGTGAAGAACTTGGCCCTCCCAAGCTGATCGAAAAGATCGGCGATCAATGGTATTGGATACTTGTTCTTGACCGTCACCTTGTTAAGTGCTCGATAGTCGATGCACATCCGTAACGATCCATCGTGCTTCTTTTGAAACAAGACTGGCGCTCCATAGGGTGCTTTGGAAGGTTGGATATATCCCGCCTCCCTTAGCTCGGTTAGTTGTCTTCACAACTCCTCTAACTCTGGCGGTGCCATCCTATACCGTGCCATCAATGGTGGCTTGGCCCCCGGCTCAAGCTCTATTTGGTGATCCACCTCCCTCCTAGGTGGAAGCCGCTTTGGTAACTCGGGCGGCATCACGTCCTTGTTTGCCTCAAGGACTTTGTCAATCTCCCTTGGTAGTGGCTCGGTTGACTCCCCCACATTGTCTTTCATCTTTAGGGCTGCCAAGTAGGTTGCCTCCCCTTTCTTGACTCCCTTCACAAGTTACATCACCGACAGCTACATGGATGATAGGGTCTTGGCGCTAAAAGCTCCCACAGACATAGGCACCACACATGATGCTCCTTTCTCCATGATATGCACCACATTACTGTAAGGCGACACCAAGGCATTCACTTACCGCAAGAATTCAAGGCCTATCACAACCTTGAAGTCATCCATCGGGGCCACCGAGATATCCACTAAGCCCCTCCACGAACCAAGGCACATCTCTACTTGACGTGTCGTGCCTTGTAGAGGCTTTGCGTTGGTGTTGACGGACTTTAGCCATCCTTCCCCGCCAACCACTTTGAGACCTAGCCGCTTGGCCTCTTCCATTGTGATGAAGTTGTGGGTTACCCCCGTATCAACCATCACTTGCGTGGGCTTCCCGTTCAACTTAGCCTCCATATAGAGTAACCCCTTGCCCGTAGAAGCTTGTCCCTCTCCCGTCGGGACCTTCGCCATGGCTTTGGCATGAAGAGCATTGAGGATTTGGAGCGAGCCCATGTGCACAGCTTGATTCTTAGACTCCTCATTTTCCTCGACCAAGGCATTTAGTTTGCCTTGTCGTGGGCAATCCCTTGCCAATGCGGCCCTCCGCAAAAGAAGCATCCGTCCTAAGGCTTGTTCTTGGCTCGCCTCTCATCTAGCTTGCCATGGCCCTCAGACTTGCTGGTGCCAGCTTGGTTGTTCCCTTTGTTCCATGCCTTGGGTATATCTTCCCCACCTTTGGCGTGGTTACCCTTCGAAGCCACTTGTGCGTTCTTCCCCTTTGAAGAGTCTCCCACTCTTGCATACTCCATCAACGACTCCGCTACCACTATAGCCTCGTCAATGTCCTTCACGCCTTGGTGTTGAAGTTCTTGCTTAGCCCAATTTTGGAGGCCATCAATGAAGTTGAAAAGAAGATCTTCCTCCGTCATGTTGGGAATGTGAAGCATGAGAGTAGTGAACTCCTTTACGTAATCACTAATGCTACTCTTATGCTTTAATTCCCTCAATTTCTTTCTAGTTTTGTAGGTAACATTCTCGGGCTAGAACTGCCTATTTATCTCTTTCTTGAACAAATCCCAAGTGTCCATGGTGCACAAGCCCTTCTCGATATCATTGTGCTTTTTACGCCACCATAGTGCAGCCGTGTCGGTGAGATAGAGAGTGATAGTTCTTACCTTAGCCTTTTCATCCGTGATGCTAGCACCTTCGAAGTAGCGTTCCATATGCCATATGAAGTTGTCTAGCTCCTTCGCATCGAGCTTGCCACCAAAGTCCTTCGGCTTTGGCGTGTCCACCCTTAGACTAGGAGCGACGACAACTCCACCACCCGCAATGGCCCTCTTGCACATGGTCGTTTTTTGCCTCGTATCCTCCATGCCAACTTTAACCACATTGAGTTGTTCTTGAAGATTCGCGAACAACTCCATGAATCGAGTGAGCAGTTCATCTTGACCCGTCATGGACTTCTTGAGTGACTCGAGCTTCTCTAACACATGATCCTCCAAGGTTTGGAGGTTTTGCTCCACGAAGCCCAAGCTGTCTTTCACATCGCCCATGGCTTCCTCCAAGACACAAGTGCGACCGTCCAAAGAAGCGATCGCATCTCTTGACTTGCTTTGGCCACGACATTCCTTCTTCCCACCAGCGGGTGGAAGCGGATCTTGCCCACGTTCCACAACTACATTTTCCTCGATCACTCCGGATGTTCCAGCATTAGTATCCTTGTCTGCCGTTATTGCTCTTTTCTTGGCACGACCCATCGTAACCAAGCTCTGATACCACCTGTCACGAACCGAACTTCCTTACTTAATCGAACCATGCGGCACTTATCTGTTGAACCCTTTGCTCGTGCTATGTCAGCCTTTCACTAGGGCTGGATGAGACTAGAAGCTAAAGAACAAAGAAGGACACAAGAGAGTTTGGGAGAATGTATGCATGTATTGCGTGTGTACAAGAATACTTGGGTGCTTTGGCCAAGTGAGGCATCTGCTATTTATACTAGTCCACCTCCTCAATGGACGGTGGATACATTATATCCTACGGATCCTATTCCGCTTCTAGAATTCTCTAGATATGTACAAGGTTCTCTACTATTTTAGAATCCTCTATAGAGCTATCTCTTATGTACAAGAAGAGTATAGAACATTCTGGTGACCTTGCCCATTCATCGCCTCGTAAGCGTCCTCGTAAGCATCTATTAGGCACCTGCGTGGCGTTACTTCTAAAGTTAGCTTCCATGATAAAAATTGCGGCATAGTTTGCTCTCCTCATTTCCTCACCTCAAGGCATGCACCCATTGAAACCACGATTCTTACCTCCCAATTACCAAAATCAGTTCCTTTCTCACTCCATCTATTCTCAATAGCTTTAATTTGAATTTTCTAGTGATTGTAAAATCTACAGAGTTTTTAATCACCAAGCTTGCGTGCCACACATACACACACACCCCACACATTTATATGTATGTATGCGTATGTTGGATTGCATTGTTAAGAATTAGAATTTTATTTGTGGAAATGCAAATTCAAGGAAAACATCCATTTATAATGTCAAAAATAAGCACAATAAAGTAGATTAGTCACGAATAGGAAAACACTATGCAAGGTGGGAAGAAATTTGCAATTCGAGAGAGACTATGTGTATGCATTCTTGCATGCATGTAAGAACCTACATGCACTAAACTGTCTTATAGTCCCTCTCTTTTCCTACATTTCCTTTGGCCCGAAAAAATTTTATGCAGTGATAATATAGTGACATAATATGTTGGCTGCCTAGGTTTGTTAACTGATGATGGTTATCATGGACGGGTGTGGCGAATGTGGGAAAGATAGATCATTAGACTTTTGAATCGTTAAGAACAATACGAGGTATTTTTTGTCTTAAAATTACACATATAGGGTACACGATAAACATGCACTATTTCCATCAATTTCTTAACAGGTAACCACCTTCTGAGGGTCCAAATGTCCGGCTTCAATAGGTGGAGGGGGTGTACTCGTCCGTAAATTAGATAAGGGACTAAGTTGCCACGAGTCATTAGTTGAATGGTGCTATTGTATTTTACCTTAGAAAATGTCTATAACGTGAATATTTGATGTAGAAATATTTTCTCCTAAACTCGTCAATACCTAGCCATAGTAGAACTTACCAAAGAGCTCATGCCTCCACCCGGACGCTCCTTGATTGAAAAGAAAACTATGCGCATGCTTATAACAAGTATGTTGTATATTTATGCAATTACTAATGTCTGATGTTAAAGATGTTTCCTCCAAATATAACAAGTTCAACGAAGTTGTTGTACAAGATAACGAAGAGGGACTTAAACTGAACACTGGTTAATTGGTCCCATAAATAGAAGCCCCCGAAACAGGGAAAGACCATCAAAGTATGAAGCGTAGCAGGAAAACCATGACCTTGTAAGATGTTCATATATTAGAATTTTTGTTGGAAAAGCGTGACAAATCGCTTTGTTTGCAAAGGAGGCAGAACAATAGAATTGTATGAATGCCCATCAGGAATATGCTCAAATGCAATCACCTTAAGTCCCAAAACAAGAATACAAAAAATAAAGGTGAACGTTTCATTTGTGCTACATAGTGCAAAAACTTAACAAAGAGCAAGAACCTTACCCCTCTAAACTCACCTAGCCGAGGTACCAGATCTTAATGTTGCTTTGGGTTCCTAGGCAAACCTTGGGGGAGATAAGAAATCTTAGGTGGTAGACTCTAATGTTAACAAGCATTTCTTTTGCAACAAAGCACCTTTACATTGTACATTGAGCAAGGAAAAGATATGTGGAACTGTCAGTTCTCTGCTTCTCCTTTTTGTTCTTTTTCTTTCTTTTTCCTTTTTCTAAATTTTCTCCCCCCATTTTATTTAATTCCCCTTTAAAAAAATATCACCATTACTTTATTATTTAACTTCATAAGTCACCAAATAAACAAGGAGGAGGTGGCATTATTTGAAACAAATAGTTTTGAAATTTTACACATAAGGCATAATTTTTTAAAATTACAAAATAGCCCCTCAAGTTCTCAAAATTTACAAAATGGCCCAAAAATTGAAATTTTTATATTTTTGCCCCAAAACACTCCTAATTTTTATTAATTAATTTAATTGTCACCAAAACATGCAATAAGACTCATTTCATTACTTTTCGTCGCTAAAAACATTAGTTACATTTATGCCCCCCAAAGTTTCAAAAATGCCCCCAGAATTTTAAAAATTACATTTTTATCCAAAAATTCTTTTAAGCTTCGATACTCTACTAGTACTCGAGCATTACCCAAAATTAACACCTATTTATTTTTTGGGTCTCCGATAGTCATTTTAACCCACTCCCAAAGTTTGACTATTACAGTGTTGTAACATGTTGTGGACTATATATATTACTTTTAATGTGTTAATTTCTTTGGACTTCCTATATGCAAAGTCAGTTATGGATAGATTGCGGGCCATTAGTGGTCGCGATGTATGCCGAGATTCGTCCACCCTGGTGGCTCCCACCTCATCATTGCCCACTGATGATGAGGCACATAGTGCTCACATCCAGCAGGCGGGGCCCAAGCCCTAGCCCTAGCCCTAGCCTTAGCCCTAGGCCGATTCCTCCCACACGCACACTGGTCCGCCTTCTTCTGTGGATTCTGCCTCGGGTATATTTGATAACAGCATTTAGTCATAATGTTAGACTTATATTTAAATTATATTTGAATTGTATTAATGTTGGTATTTTATAAGATTTCGACAAGGTCCTAGACCGACCCGTGGGGTGCGCATCGACTCCCAGCATAAACAGAGAGTTACTCTCACCGAGGAGGGCCGATAAGTAAAAAAATCACATAATGTGGTACTTATATCCTTCAATGCTGATAATTATTACGGTTAACTTATTTAATATATTTTTTTATCAGGATCCTGGAGTCTTCGGCAAAGAAGAAGATCGGCGTCCTTATGAAGTGCCGATTCTTTGAGCCACGGGCCACGGCTATACTAGAAGGACTGGGATGCCAGGACGAGGGAGTCCTTGTGGGAGGAGTGACTAGTATGATTTTCCTTTTTGTTAGCTATTATTTTTTAATTACTACTTAATATTTATATTAATCGTATTAATTGTGTAATTGGGTGCCTTGTAGGAAGGGTTTGATTTTAAGTCGCTTGAGCAGTAAGCATTGGGGCGGCAGACTTTTTTTTGCTTATATCGGCAAGAATTACCAGCGATGGCTACACGACGCATAAGAGCAGGCGAGTGAAGGGGATATATGGTTGATCGGTGGAGGACTGATCCATCTTGGAAGGCCAAGAGTATGAGTTGGAGCGAGAACAGACATGAGAAAGATCCCACGCACACGATGGGGTAAGTGGCTCATGACATCTTCCAACACAAGAATGCGGTTGAGCACCCGGACTTGGAGGCGGATGAGGTTTATGCTCTGATGTACACTCAGACGCACGTGAGGAATAAGGATAAGGATGATGCATATCGGGCGAGGGACTTCGTTTTAGATATTTCCTGGTAGATCGATGTAAGTTACAGATTAATTTGTTTACGTTAAAATTTTGGCTATGTATTCGATGTTTGTTGCCTTAATGTTTTCAATGTCAACATTGTTTTGTAGGCTTATTATGAATAAATTAAGGGGTCTGGGTAGCAGTCTAAACAGTCATCAGTGTCTCCGAGTACAGTTACAAGTACTGGGTGATTGAAGCGATGGCTAGATACACCGGGGGTTGTCAATAGGCCAAAAGGAGTGTACGCGGCTTGCCCAGCAAGACTGCACGTGCCGTGATAGGAGCATCACTACTCCCCGCTGCCCCTCCACAGACACAGCCACAGACCGCAGAGCCTCCGTCACATTGTTGAGGAGGTGTTCAGGATGACCAGGACACATGATCAGGTATAAACACTATATACGTTTACTAAACACTATGTACTATTGCTGACAAGATTAATGTGTCCTTGCCTTTACATGCAGGGCACTGCTGCTCGACATACCGAGCTGGATTTGGATGACGGTACCCCCGTGGATGAAGACGATCAGCATGATGCATATCCAGGACTCGCTGACTCCTAAGCCCTTCCCCTTCTATGCCCTCTTATTTGTATCCCACTTCCCTACCCTCCCAGCTTGTGCTCTCCTCCCCTCCCCTACTTTATTATATCCCGCTCTCGAGCCCTCCTGAACTTTGTATATAGTTTATTTTTTTATTAATACAGAACTTGTAAATTAATATATATGTATTGTTTTATTTTATAGTGAAATAATTGCTGATGGATCAGTAATTATTTAACCCTAATGTGCATTGAGAATTATTTGCTGGATTGAGATTGTATTGTTGAGAATATGTAATTACAAGTTTAAGTATTAAAAAATAAATAAATAATAAAAATTAGTTTGACTTTAACAACGAATTATATTCCGTCGCTAAAGGTCTGCACTTAAGATGTACATAAATACTTTTAGCGACGGACAATTTCATCGCTAAATGTTTACTAACAGACTTTTAGCGATGGATATTCTATCGTTAAAAGTTTTTTGTTTTGCGAATAACTTTTAGTGACAGATGTTCGGTCACTAAAATTCAGTTGGTAAAACTTTTAGTGACGGACTTTTCCGTAGCTATATATTTTACGGAAATCCCGTCGCTAATTCAATATATCACCCCGTCGCTGAAAGTCAATTTTTTGGGGATAGATTTTGAAAATCCGTCGCCAAACTTTTGGCGACGGGGTTATCTTGAACCAAGTGCAAACAAACACCACCGAAGTGGTGGGATGAATTTGTGAAGTGAGGCACGAACGCAAAGAATATGAAGATACAATATATGCGACGTTGATTCAAAATGCAAACGAAAAGTCTTGCTCAAACAATTTCAAAATTCAGAAACTAACTTTATACAACAAAGATAATAAACTGTTGGTTAAAAACATAATTTTGAAATTTAAAGTTTTATAAAAATGTGATGACAATAGCCAAAATCAGATTTGTAAGTATGCAAATTATATAGCATATATATGTTGAAAAATTGATAAGTAATTAAAGTGAAAGAACCGCTGTCCTGTGAGAGACGCGAATGAAAATTACTGACTTAAAATTACTTTTGTCTCCCTTCGTCCAGGTTTTAACGAGAAACAACGATCTAAGATCTAACCTAAAGGCTTGCAACGACGTCTCCTTTGATAGCACAGCACGACTACATGAAGACTTTCAAACCCTTTTGATTAATTGTCCACAAAAATAGATATCCCAAAGTATATATATATGTAGTAAAGTAGAAAATTAGAAAATGACAGTTTCTATAAGTGTTTATTTATACTACAATCACGTTATTTATGGGGAATAAAAAGACACTAAAGAAGAGCCACAACTCTTGGCACCGAAATAAAGGGTTACAACCCTTTAACTCAAATTCAAATAAATAGTAGTTTTAAAACTTCTAACAGCGATGGGGTGGCAACTTGGTGATAGTAGTGATGGTTGTGCTGTAGCTAGTGGTGACAGTAACATGGTATAGCGGCAGCAACGACAAAGGTGGTGACCATAAGGTTGTAAAGGTAATAGTGCAATGGTGGTGAACAAACGTTCCCCCGAGCATAAATTGGACAGTTTGTATGCATGATAAAAACATATAACTTTTTGTGTTTAGTTCCTTGAACCACCACGAGTGATAAGTTTTTTAAACGATGAATAGGAGCTCAGAAATAATAAAGTGTAAGCATTTTTTTTTCATCATGAAGTGGCGTTCTTAGTTTAACAAATTTGTAGCCTTATGATGCGAGATATTCTCAATGGTAGTCTAATTTTCAGTGAAATCACATATAAATCGAGATTGAATACTAAGATGAGCTAAGCAAAAGAACATAAGTACACTTACGAATATGTTTTCCAAGAGTTTGCAATTTATAAGTTTTGCCGGTTAAGTGAATTGTAATAAGCTCATCATGATACGAACATCAAAAAATCGTTTACTCGCTTTTGATTCATAAAAAAATAAACGAGTATTAATAATGATTTTGCTACACTTTAAACCTAAAAAATTTATGGAGATTGCTAGAATACTACTAAAGATCCTCCAAAATGTAACTTAAGTATGTTTGCAACTTTGAACATCCCTATTAAGTATTATTGTGAGAAGTTCTCTCTTTTCTGTTGCGACAAAATCTCTGAAGTGTTGCTTACATGAAAGCATCAAAAGTCTATGCAGTGATTTTTAATATTGCACAATGGCAGAGTAACTGATACCTCGTTTTTCATGGAAAATAACCATGTGCCAAATATTGTCTTTTTTTCACTTAAAAGCACACAAATAAAATTAGGATTAAGTGCACATAAAATCCCTGTCAGATTTTTTAGGAAAAAGGGAAACTTCACATTAACGTCCCTATTAAGTAGTATTGAAAAAAGTTATCTCCTTTCTATTGTGACAAAATCTTCCAAGAGTTGCTTACGTGAAAGCATCAAAAGTGTATGCAACGATTTTTAATATTGTACATTAATGGCACTGATACCTCCTTTTTCATGGAAGACAACTCATGTGCCAAATAGTATCTTTTGTTACTCAAAAGCACTCAAATAAAGTTAGGATTAAGTGCACATAAAATCCCATAATTAGGAGTTGTTTACATGGAACACCTCAGGGTTTTATTTCACACCACCCCGCGCTTCCAATCATGTGGTCACCGTACCATCTAATGGTAAGACCTCAATTTTTTTGCATTACTGTCAGATTTTTTTAGGATAGAAGGGGCAATTCACATTAGAAATCTTAGTGGCAGCCACGTGTCATTATTCTCTATCCCTGTTGGCTAGCCACATGCCATTTTTTTTTTCCCATTATCCTCAGTCAACTTTTAATTTAGTTACCCCACCTCCAAAGCCCCAAGCAATGTCCCTTAGCCCAAATACACTGCAGTCGACAAGAATGACGACATTGGCATGGTGGGGCTGAGGCTAGGGTTATGGTGGGTTTGATTTGGGTTCTTTATGGCTTTAGGTTGAGGATTTAGCTCGAAGGGTAGTTTAGGTGGTGTTGTTTGTGGCTGCATGGCCATGGGTGCGAGATAGATTGGGTTCGGAAAAAAGTGACAGCTGGTTCAGGTAAAAGGGGGGTGATGGGGTGGCTGCTGGGCAAGTGGCCGTGGTGGTCGTGGGGAAGTGGAGGCAACAGGTAAGGGAAAGAAGGAGACTGCAGGGGTGGCATTTTGCTATAGGAATTGGTTGGTGGTGGGTATTAGGATAATGGAGGGAGGGGGGGTAGGGTTAGAGTAAGGGGGCGGGGGTTGGTGATTTGGGTTGTGGGGAGGTAGTGCTCGATAAGTGACGTAATGAGAGTGGCTGCAGTAACTTGGGTTGTGGTAAGTGGCGGTGGTAATCGACGGCTAGAGAAAATGGGTAGGTTAGGTTAGAGTAGGGTTGAGCATTTAAATTGTTGAAACTGAACCAATCAATCCGTGTATTTTCAAACTGATCTAAAAATCAATCAGTTTGATTTTTTTTTTTCCAAATCGTACATTCGGTTCGGTTCCGTTCCAATTTTTTTTGAAATCGCATAAACCGAACTAACCGTATATAATAATAATAATAATAATATAACATATCTATATTTTTACCTAATCCTAATTATTTTTTTTCTAACCTTAGTTATCTAATCATTCATATAAAATGGGATAAACCCAAAATCTCTTAACGTCACATACATTTTTCATTTGTCGTCTACATCTTACTAAGTGTTAATAATTATGATAAAAAAATTCGATTTTTTTTAGCTTATTAGTATGCATAAGTTATTAATTTTTGGGCCTAAACTTATCCAAAATTGAGTTTGGCCTAAACCGATTAAACCATCCAAATGAACCGTTCAATCCGTCCAATCCGCAGAAACCGAACCGTTGAAACCAAATCGTTCAACCACGGTTTGGTTTTTTTTTTTCAAATCGAGGTTGGTTGGTTCGGTTTGGTATTCAGCCTCCAAACCGAACCAACTGAACCGTGCTCACCCCTAGGTTAGAGGGTAATGGAGAGAGAACATGAGGATGATGTGGTTGGTCCTATTCAAAGTCAAGTAGGGCTGATGTGGCTGCCACCTAATTAAGATTATGTGTAAATTGCTTCCTTTCTCCAAAAAAATCTAACAGTAAGTCAGAAAATAGATGTCTTCACGTAAAATGATGTGTGGAGTACATAACTGGAAGCGTGGGGTGGTGGAACCCAAAAAAAAAGGCTGAGATGTTTCGAGTAAACAAGTTCAAAGTATGGGGTTTCATGCACATTTAATTTATAAAGTTATGAGGTGACTAAGATAACTTTTTCGAAGGTTGTACGCTATCTATCCATGTTGTGCTATCATAATTATTTTCTTCAACTACATTTCAAATATTAAATTTCAGAATTTGTGACAAGTTGAAAGAGTATTCTGAAATAATTTGGACATGTCGTGCATTACACGGGTTCCTTAGTTAAAGATAAATATAAAGAATGACTTTATAGCAATAAACGAGTTCATCTTTGATTTTCTGACAAATGTCATTTTTTTTTATTTCGAGTTCTCTGGTGAAGTCTCATTCAATGTTGATATTATTGAAATCTTTACTATACTTAATTAATTAATGATTATGCTTCCTATAATGGAACTTACACTTATTAGTACTAACTTCATACAAAGTTTAAGTTGAATTTAGAATATTTTCTTTTCTCCTTTGGCAAACAATTGAATTTGAACTCTTATTAAACATTAAATTCTCAAAATGCACATAAAAACAGGAGCAAAAGAACTTTGTTAAAATAGGTAGCACGTAATATTCTTCCTAAAAAATGTTAAAACTCTGTGTTATTTTGGTTCTTTGGTGCCACATAGATTTTGGACTCTTATTAAAGATTGGATTCTCACATTGCACAAAGTTTATTATTTACAACCAAACATCAAGAGTAAAGTAAGTTTGTTAAGATAGGCAGTAAACTTAATAAATTGGGAGTTCCTTACTCCTCATAATACGAATCTTTGCTTTTGTAATTTTATCTTCTTTATTCTTTATTTTCTTTACATGGGAAAGCCAGATACATCCAAGTATACATAACTAAATATTACAACTTGAAAATCACAACATTTTCACATAGAGACGTGATAATCTCACTGTAAAAGTGTGTATATATATTATATTAGAACTGAGCTTTAGTGACTTAAAGACTGTTTTGGTTGCCCACCCTATATATTGCGATAGAGGCATGTTGTGCCTCCTATCAAATACTTGCTACTTGGATGTGCCAAAAATTATATTTTTTAGCTTTTCAGAGTGTATACTCAAGATTGCCAGCAAAATATATATGAATATGATTAGGTCACCAAACATATGCATACCTAAAAAATTAGAAAAGTATAATATAATAAACAATGTAACTTACCCCGTCCTTTTTATGAAAAACCATCTATTGAATTTTTGTTCACTTTGACATTTTAATTAAAATTTGGTCCCGATGTGGCTGTGTTCGGATTACTTCATTAGGAATGAATATCGCAACTAAGAAGTGCACATAGAAGCCAATATTTAGGGATAAAACTATGTGTATAGACAAGAATTAACACAAAAGTGGTGTCTCTATAATGTGGTAATTACATATAAAAAATAGTCATATATACTGACACAAAACTATGTTGTTTGTTTACCTGTATGCGTTAATCTTCAAGCGATCATTTATGGCTAAGATTTCGGCTAACTATGCATAGGGCTCTTCAGAAAATGGTAGGAGATTAACACTTTTTTTTCAAGCTTGATTATATTTATAAAGCATTACTTAGAACAAAATGCACATCATAAGGTGTTTTTTTACTAGGTTTGACCATGTAATCATTAATTAAAATGTCATATGTTCCGTTTTTCTGTGAATTTCTTGGTAACCTAATTAGAAACAAACATCTAATTTTAGAAAGTATTTTTGTCAATTTTCTTAAGAGAATAAAAATTGTTGTTGGCATGAGCTATCGGGGGTCGAAACAGATATATAAAGAAAAGTCTGCTATCCCCGGCCAGTATTTGTTGAGGATATGATGTATGTCAGCAATTTCCTTGTAAAGGCCTATTGTCCAGAGGCAATTAAAGAACATAAGAGCAACATTGATACCTCATAGAGAAAGAAAGAGGACAAACCTTTGTTCCACAAGTCCCCAAGGAGAAAATGAAGGCTCACATGTGAAGAGTTGAGATAAATAAAAAAACTTAGTATATAACTAGAGTGTGGGGTCTCTTAAATTAAATTTTAGTTACTTGAGAAAGAGTCCTTAAGTTAGAGTTCACTAGAATTAAAAAAAAAAAAAAAAAATTGTGCCAAAAATTCCCCAGAGAAAGTTGCCTTTTCTGTATTTATACTAGCTAATGGACGTGCAAATGCATGAATCGTGATATAATTTAGTTTTCTCATCACTCATAAGTTTAGCACTGTCGATTAAGTTTGTAACTAATACAACGAACAAAGAGAGCGTATTTCATTAAGTTTGCATATTTATACCGTAACTAATATCAAATTTGTGCCCAAAACTCTGGTACAACTTAAGTACTTGAAATTCCAAAAGTATCAATACAACACTTAAAATCTAATTTTTAAATTAAATGAGTCGTCTCGCTGACGAAAGGTCAAAGCCATTAAAAATTTCAGGAGTAAGGCTATCATTATTGGGAAGATATCTTTAAAACAGATCCACATGGTCACACCACACTTGTTTTTTCTCTCGGTAAGTTTGAGCCCTCGTCTCCCTCCTCTTTCTGCACACCCACACTCAGTTTCACACACAGCACAGAGTTACACGCACAAAGACAACACAGTTACGCGCACACCACACAGACACACACAGTTACGCCCCCCCCCCCCCCCCCCCCACACACACACACAGAGAGACAGAGTTACACCATAACACGCACACGAAGAACCCACATACTCCTGCACAAAAACACACACCCCTCGTGACAGCCACACTCGCAGAATTACCCACAATAAGGGGAATAGAAGTCAACAATAACCAATCTATCACCTGCCTTTGAGAGCGAATCTACCAATTGCTGGGCCATTCTGGGTTTAAGGGTCATTTCCCACCATCGCATAGCTCGGCTCACGCAGAATGATGCACGTGCTTACAGACATGAACCCAAATGTTAGTCTTCAAATCCAAATGAAAAATTAGTAGGAAAATGAAGAAAGGAAATATTTATCTACATACATGACTAGAGAAACTATTGGGGGAGTTTTGATATTCCAATGAATTAAACCCTTCTATCAGAGATAACCAGGGACTTTCCCATGAAATCTTTGGTATATGTTTCTCTTTTAGGCGCATTTTGCACTCCTTTGAGCTGTATTTTGAACTGAAATAGTGTGTATGTTTGCAAAATTTAACAGATTTTTATTTATTTAAATTCGAAATGGCATCCGTTTATGGTGTCTTTTAGTTCAAATGTTGTACCTCTTTACTGTGTCTATAGATTGTGACTGTTAAGTGATTTATTGTTAAGTGACATTTGATAAATCACTTAACTGTCACAACTATTGGTATCTGTTCAAGGCACCTTTTGGTATCCATATATAAGGCTGATGGTCAGATCATTTCTCACTTCAAAAATTCTCTCTTGCTTTTTCTCAAATTTCTGTCTATTGATTGCAATTTGCTATAATCAACAGAGTTCGCCTGTTTTATCTTAGGAGGCAGATTTGCTACTAACTTAAGCAGATTATAAGAGAGCAAATACTGTCTTAAGAAAAGAGTGCAACACATTCGACTCAGGTATTTTTCAGTTCAGTTTTCTCCATACTGCCTTACTTTCCAGCAATCTTAAGACAACATTTGGCTACGATGGAGACTATTGCAAGGATGCCTATGATCAACGACATCTTCAAGCTAGCTAAGTTCGATGGCTCGTTCTTTAGGTGATGGAAGAGCAAGATGTACTTCTTTCTTGCTACACTGAATATTACATGTGTGCTCACTATCCCAAAGCCTATCGTGGATGAAGCTGCAGACCAAGCAATAAAGCAGACTGTCATCAAACAAAAGCAAAAGTCGGAGGAGGATGACAGCTACTGGAAGGGCTACATTTTGGGAGGCCTGTTCGACACTCTCTATGATGTGTATGAGATCAAGTACGCAAACACCACCATAAATGAACTATGTGATGATCTCGACAACAAGTACAAGACGGAGGACGTCGGGAATAAAAAATTCCTAATCAGTAAGTTATTTGATTTCTGCATGGTAGATAATAAGTTTGCTATTACTCAGATTCATGAATTACAAATGATTATGAATTTGATTATTTCGGAGGGCCACTTTCTTGACGAGTCTTTTCAAGTGTCAACTATAATTTCTAAATTACCTTTAGCTTGGAAGGAATGTTGTAAAGAGTTGAAACAAAATAAGGATGCCATGACCATGCAAGAGTTGGTCAAGTATAACCAAGTTGAAGAGCATTCTCGAAACTTGGATAGACTTGAGTTAGAAGACAACAAGTCCTCCAAAGCTCTTGTAATGGACCGTGGCTGCTCTAGTGGCTCAAAGTGTATGCTTGATGGTCAAGGTTCTGCTCTTGCTAACCGGCAAGACAAGCCTAAAAAGGCTTGTTGGAAGTATGGGAAAATTGGGCACTTCAAGAAGAATTGCCGAGTTGTTGAGAGGTAGAAAAGGACCATGCCAATGTAGTTCACAACGAGGACTTCGTTACAGTGGTTTCCGAAGCCAACATGATGAGGGAAGATAATGAGTGGTGGATGGACTCTGGTGCAACCAAGCACATTGCTAAAAACAAAAATTTGTTCAAGGACCTCGAGCTAGTTGTAGAGGGACATCATCTCTGCATGGGAAATTCATCTACGGCTAAGGTCATGGGCAAAGGAACTGCGGTGCTCTATCTCTCCTCCGGCAAGAAGCTGACCTTAAAGGATGTGCTTTTCGTTCCCAATGTTAGGAAGAATCTTATATCAGCTAGCATGCCTAATCAGTTTGGTTTTAAGATTATTTTTGAGTCAGATAGTGTTATTCTGACTAAGGGAGGGAACTATGTTGGCAAGGGATATGTAACCAATAGATTGTACAAGCTTACTCTTGCTAATAAAGATACTAAATTTGCTTATATTGCTGTTCCATCTAATTTATGGCATTCTAGACTAGGTCATGTCAATTATAAACGCATGAGAAGTATGGTAAACTTAGGTTTAATACCTCAAAGTACTTTACCTAGTTTAGAGAAATGTTGAATTTGCATAAAATCTAGAATTGCCAGAAAACCCTTTAGAGGGGTTGAGAGGAAAACACAATTGTTAGAATTAGTACATTCGGACTTATGTGAGATGAAAGTCACCTGACAAGGGATGGTAAAAGATATTTCATTACATTTATAGATGATTTTTCGCGTTATACTTACATATACCTTCTTAGGACTAAGGATGAAGCTTTGGATAAATTTAAAATTTACAAAGCAGAAACAGAGAATCAACTAGATGTAAGATTAAAATTTTACGGTCGAATATGGGAGGTGAATACCTTTCCTTTGATGATCTATTTGAAATTTGGGATATTATACACCAAGTTACAGCTCCTTATAGTCCACAACAAAATGGTGTAATCGAGAGGAAAAATAGGACCTTGTAAGAAATGGTTAATACCATATTACTTACTTCTTATTTGCCTAAGAATTTATGGGGGAAGCTCTTATGACTTCTACATATATACTTAACCGTATACCTCACAAAGTTTTTAATGTCACACCCTATGAGTTACGGAAGAAGAGAAAACATTCTCTTGAACACCTCAAGGTGTGGGGGTGTAGGGCGTTAGTTAGGCAAACCGATCCGAAAAGACCCAGATTGGGGGAAAAAGCAATTGAATGCGTCTTCATAGGCTATGCTCAACATAGCAAAGCTTAACCATGGAATCAACAGAATCTGTTAGCCAAAATATTATTTTGGAATCTAGAGATGCCAAATTCTTTGAGAATTCTTTCTCTAGAAATCGAAAAAGTGAAGACATAGTTAATGAGGATCAAGTTCACCCTACTCCAAAAATGAGGGAAAGAGGTGAACTAAGGAGAAGTAAGACAGTAAGGATTGAAAAAACCTATGGTCCAGATTTTTACTAATTCATAATTGAGGGAGGTAGAAATGAAGGTGATTACTCTCATATGTATAATGTAGAACATGACCCTCTTACATATCGAGAAGCCATGACTTCTCGAGATTCTGCCTTATGGAAAGAAGCTATAAATGATGAAATGGAATTGATAATGTCAAACCAAACTTGGGTATTGACTGATTTTACCACCTGAGTTTAAACCAATAGGCTGCAAATGGATCTTTAAACAAAAGCTTAAGCCAGACGGATCCGTAGATAAGTATAAAGTAAGACTTGTAGCCAAGGGTTTTAAACAAAAGGAAGGGATTGACTATTTCGACACCTATGCTCCGGTAGCTAAACTTAACACTAAGATTATTGTTTGCTTTATCATCTATTAACAAACTAGTTATATACCAAATGGACGTTAAGACTGCTTTTCTAAATGATATTTTAGAAGAAGATGTGTACATGGAACAACCAGAAGGTTTTGTACTAAAGGGCCAAGAAACAAAGGTTTGTAAGCTTATCAAATCTTTGTATGGCTTAAAACAGGCTCCTAAGCAGTGACATGAAGATTTGACCAAGTCGTTTTTGGTCATGGATTTAGAATAAACGAATGTGATAAATGCATTTATTCTAAGTTTGATAAAGGACATGGTGTGATAATATGTTAATCTTTGGTACTGGTTTAGATATTGTGTTGGAAACTAAATCATATTTATCTTCATCGTTTGATATGAAGGATATAGGGGAAGTCAATGTTATTTTGGGAAAGAAAATAATTAGATCCTCGAATTCTATTTCTTTGTCACAATCTCATTATATTGAAATTTTTTTAAAGAAATTTAATCACGAGAATTGTGCCCCGGTTACCACCCCATATGACCATATTATAAAGTTGAGGGCAAATGAAGGAAAATGTGTTTCTCAGCTAGAGTATTCTAGTATGATTGGCAGCTTGATGTATATCATACAATGTACCCGACCAGATATAGTCTTTGCGGTTGGTGTTTTGAGTAGGTTTACTCATAACCCCGGGCTAGTCCATTGGAATGCGGTGTTTGGAGTACTTAAGTACCTTAAAGGCACAATGGACTATGCATTAACATATAAGGAATTTCTTGCCATTTTGGAAGGGTACACAGATGCAAACTGGATCACGAACATAGATGAAACAAAGTCCACAAGTGGTTGGATATTTACCATAGGTGGAGGTGCAATTTCCTAGGGTTCCAAGAAGCAAACTTTGATTTCACATTCGACCATGGAGTCCGAGTTTATTGCTTTGGTAATGACGGTCAAGGAGGCAGAATGACTAAGAGACCTGTTGATAGAGATTCCTCTATGGCCTAAGCCAATGTCTGCTATTTTTATATTTTGCGATAACGAGGCAGCGTTAGCGCGAGCATATAGTAATATTTACAATGGGAAGTCTAGACATATAAGTCTTAGACATGGTTATGAGAGAATAACTAAGCAAATGAGTTGTTACTAATAATTATGTGAAGTCCAAAGGTAATTTGGTGGATTCCTTTACAAAAGGCCTAGGCAGGGATATAATATGGCAGACTTCCAGAGATATAAGTTTAAAGCTCATGAAATAATAGAGGTAACATGCACGTGGAAACCAACTAGATACTAGAGTAACCTCTAGTCTTCTAGTTCAATGGAAAAACACGTTGTATTTATAACAAAAGATGTACTAAAAGATGAAGATTTTGATTTTCATGACATCTCAAGGTAGTGCATTCTTGTATGGACAACAAGAGGAGGGTGGGAGTTATTTCCTTAATAAATCTATGTCCTTAAAGGGGGGTGCAGGTCATACAAGTGCACCTTAGTAGATTTACCTATATAAGTGTGGGAAGTGGGACCGCTTCTATGAGATTTGAGCTAGTCTCTACGAAACTTATAAAAATCCTAAGATGTAGCACAAGGCCGTAAATGTGCAAGTATTTGAAAATTTGGTTGGGAAGTTCTACACATAGTAGTGATAATCAATTACCAATGATTCTTAGTTCAAGGCTAAGGCTACTTAGAATTTTGTTGACTTCATTGCTATATGGTAAATGTTCAAGTCGAAAGACACCTTTATCTTAGTAGGACCTACCAAAGGATAGATAGATGTACATTTCTAAATTAGGAATGTGATGAAATCTAATTATGGAAAATTGAGAAAAATTGTTGGGAATTTTTCACAATTGATTTCTACCTTATTAAACTTTGTACTACAAGGAATAATTTGTAAAAAGAATCAATCAATTTGATTGATTGTTTTTAGAGATATTAACTCTCGAAGATTGGCATTTAATAAGGTTGAAAAGGGTCTTAATGTGGGTTCCCACATGGCTTGGGAAAATGGAGAGGTTAAGGGTATTTAAATGGTCATGTGACATATCATATTGTTCTAGAAACACATGGTATGCATGACCATGCACTCGCACATGTGCGGTGCACCACACCGCACACCAGCGCTCGCAGCGTAAAGGCATTATTGGCGCTTTTAGGCACACTTTGCACTTCGCACGTGTGCATCGTCCTAGGAGCCCTCGCCCCTAGCCCAACCTTAACTTTTTACGACAAATTTAGCCTGTAAGCTGTATTTTGATTTATAAAAAGTGTGTCTGTTGGTGAAATTAAACAGATCTTGATCTATTTAAATTCGAAATGACACCTGTTTATGGTGCCTTTTACTTCAAATGTTGCACTTCTTTATTGTGTCTACAGATTGCGACTGTTGAGTGACATTTGTAGAATTACTTAACTGTCACAACTGTTTACACCTGTTCAAGTCACCTTTTGGTGTCTATAAATAGAGCTGATGATCAGATCATTTCTCACTTCGAAAATTCTCTCTTGCTCTCTCTCAAATTTCTGTCTGTTAATTGCAATATGTTATAATCAACAGAGATCGTCTATTTTTATCTTGAGAGATTTGTTACTACCCTAATTAGATTATTAAAGAGTAAATATTATTTTAAAGAAAGAGTATAACACATACGACTCTGCCTTACTTTTCAACGGTGGCAAGGGAAGGGGGGGGGGGGGGGGGGGGGGGTTGTTGCGGCTAATGTACCCCCTCTCTCTTTCTCTACGCTCTCACCCATACTCAAACCTCAGACGGCAAACACCCACTCGGCAACGCACCCCCGATGGCGAGATCCCGACACGGCAGCCGGCAAGGGCTCCTGCCTCCTCAAATTGACTCTCTTTGTTGAGCACAGCTTAAATTTAGAACGAGTGGAGCTGTGGAGGCACCAATTGCGAGGCCGGAGGAAGTCTTCTTCTGTTCAGATCTGGAAGTATCATTGACCGGCAGTTGCGACGGCAAGGCGAGGACTCCATCGGCCAAGAACCCACTGCTGGCGATGACGCGTCGACAACCGGTGACCCGTGACCGGTCAATTAGTATCCTGCCTTCATCATTTTCAGATTTTAGGTATGCATTTTCAGTTTGATGATTGATCATTTACTTAATTGCTTTCGTAATTTGATTTTTCTATATTGATGGATTTGATTCCCAGTACATGTTGATTGAGATGCTTTTCTAATTTAATTTTCGTAGTTGCTTTCCTAATAACGTCCGATGATCGATTGTATGTTTGCTTGAGATTTATTGCTATTCATTCGTATTGTGACTTTGAAATATGGACTATGGAGTTCCTGTCTTTTGGTTATGCGAACCTGTTTGCAAGTAAGGTGTTGGATACTCTTCAAAGGGTACGTGAGATAAGATGATTATTGAATTCTTTGGCGTTCCTCTGAATTTAGTTTCTGTACTTTTCTCAAGTTGGTACAGAAGCAAACAAAAGTTATGCTATTATTCTTTTGTTATTTATTTTCCTTATTGTTTATGAATGACAAAAATGGAGTAATTCTCTTAAAAAATTTGTGAGCAATATGTGAATGCATATACACTTTGCCTACCTAGTTGTTATGACTTCTCCACTAGAATTTGCCACTAGAATTCTCCATGTAACTGCTTATGAATGAAATGTTTCTTTTTTCAGAATCAAATAGTTTTCTTAAAAAGAAAGCAAAATTGGAAGAATCCTCACAGTCTAGTAAGAATGAGTGTAGAAATCAAGATAGTATTCAACAGTCTCCACTTCTAATAGTGACGGACAGGGCTTCTATTGCACATCTATTTTAGTAGCTCTCATGAAACTTAATAAGACTTTTTGGATACTTTTTAGTAAGTTTTTTGTGTATTGTAGAAAAGTGCATTCTATTTTTGTGTATTATTTTACTTATAAATTTAGTGACTTTGATATATTTTTAGCACCCCGTGGAGTGAAATCTTGGTTCCGCCACTAAGTGGTGGATTGTCTTACATGGGTTATGTATGGTTTTGAGTGTGTTACTGTGTGTGCGTGCGTGTGTGACGGGATTTGTGTGTAAGTGTGTGTGGGTTCTCTCTCTATCTCTTTCTTAACTAAGAGTAAGTCGAGTTTACTCGGCTTGTTGTGAGTGAATGAGTGGTGACTAGTGTAACTATGTTTGTGTAACTGAGTGTGAAGAAAGAGAAGAGGGAGAGGAGGGGCTCCAACTTGGAGAGAGAATGACTGTGGTGTGGCCACAAGATCTGTTTTAAAATATTTTTTCATAATGATAGGCATAGTCTTGAATTTATTAATATCTTCCACCTTCAGTTCCTGAAAAAGACTCATTTGGTTCAAAAACTGAATTTTAGGTACCAGTTTGGTACTTTTGAAACTTTGGATACTTCAACTGTACGGGGGTAATATTTTAGGACACAGACCTTCATATTGAGATTGCCTCATACGTTGTGGGTGAGGTTAGATTCCCATATCTTTTAAAAAAATTCACACCTAAGCTTTGTTTGGAATGATAAGATGCATGAGACCTCGAGTGAGATTGATGAAATTTGTCACTTAGATTTACTGAAGATTGTAGTTATATGAAATATTTAGATAATTTTCTTTAACATTGAAGTATCATGTATGATTATAGATATACGCATGCGCGCGTGCCCGTGTGTGTGTTATTTTGTGTTATCCACCTACCAACATGAACACCATGAAATTGTTCATTTTGGAGGTTCACACATGCACTCCATTTGGTAATCATATTACTCTTTTTATTTTTTATTTTTATGCTTTTTCAATGAGAAAACATGAATATACTTATTTGTTTTGTGTATTCATAATTAACTAAGTACTATCATTTTGGAAAAGTAGAAGACACATCAATGTTGTTTAATGAATTGTTTCCAGCACATACAAATGTTAAAATGCAAGACGTGAATCTATGTGTATTTGCACTTCATATTGAAACTATACTCCTGTCTATAGACAATTATAGAGTTATATAAGTTTTAACAGTAACTTCTACCTTGGCCATCTATCTGAGGCGCTCATAGAAAATATTGCTTTCATATCACTTCTTCATTTCTATTTATTCGGCTCATAGCTTTCCATGAAATTATGTGATACCCCGCATCTAGAATCGGGTTTATGGTATATTCTAGTTGTGAGCGCGCATAAAAAAAGACTAGTCTTCTTCTCCAGTAGCTATCTTGATTTTAGGGTTGATTAAATTATTAATAAGAAAAAATAGAAAACCCTAAATTCAACTCTAGGCCCCAATTAAAGCTTCCTAATCTACGGAACCGAGATTTGGCCCTGTTATTCCCTAGACAATCTCTGGCTTGTGTTATTGTAACTACGATGATTTTTACCCAAACAAAGAAAACAAAACAAAACCTAAGCTAAATCTAAATTTGGTTTGAACTTGATAACGGGGTTGAATGGCCTACCCACCTAAGCGAACGAGTCAGGATCAAAACTTCATAGTTCAACCGACCCTATGGGAGGTGATGTGAATCTCAATCTGTGTTTTTCTACTAGTCTAATTCATTTCAACTAGTTCTAACTGAATCTAATCTAATCACACAACATACTTTGATCAACCATATTTGCAAAACATGATTTTGGGGTCAGACATCGAATCTAATCGTTCTAGCCAGAGTTAGACCTTCTATCTTATCTAGACTTTGACTTGGTTTAAGCTCAAACTAACTGGCTAACCAACTAAGCTGGACCAACTAAACTAGGCTTACTAAACAGGACACAAGTACCTAAAATAAGGCCTAAAAATGTAAAATAAAGCCTAGAATAAACATATAAAATTAGGCTTACGAAGATGGAGTGTCTATGCTAGTAGTTTTGGTTATTCCAGTAATTAGTGTATTTTATATACAGTCCCATTTGTTTTTCTAGAAAAAGCACTGTTTACCCAAAATGAACTATTCCTAGTGACGCTTATTTATCATTAGAATTGAACCGGCATGTAAATGGTATTTTTGACAGAAACTTTATCGAAGAATAGTTGTTTTGCTTGGCTGTGTCTGCTTGCGTTACCTTTCCCGATACTATTACAGATATTGTTCCCTAAATTTGAATTCTGTTACTTTACCTGCTTCGTGGGACCTCTGTCTCTGTTCTTTACTATTATTGCTATTGTTTCTGTGTCGGATATGAGACTTGTGCTTAGAGAATTACATCAAGTTCCCCCCGAAAGTCATTATAGGGGGCATTTTAGACCGTAAGACCCTTCTTTCCGGGTCTGGATTTTTCGCGTCGTTTCAGACTAGACCTTGTGCTAGAATGATTTTGGGGGTTGATTATTTATATATCGCTGGTGTGGGATGTTTATGTGTAATTAATTGACCAAACACTATTTTACTAGGGTAATTTTGTTTACTGTAAGTGCTTAAGCACTTACAGACAGTTGTTTCCATATGATGATTAGGTTGATATCTGTATCTGTTACAGATACAGATGACTTGAAAATTGTGCTAATCACAAGAAGCCTCAGTGTCACCTACCCATTTTAATTCCAGTTTGTTGGTATTATTTTTTGCTCATGAACTGAGCTGCGCACTCACAGAAAAGCCGACAGAGACTCTAGAGCTGTAAGCGATTGAGATGGGTAGGTCCTAAGATTGGAGAGGTGATAATGAGATTACTATAGAAAGAGAAGTGAGATGGTGTTAGTTTGGGAATTGAGCCAGTTAGATTGGATGGATAAGTGTATGTAGTTCTTGTAATTTTCTTCTACCTATAAAGTTTGAGATGAGTTCTATAGAGCGATTAAAGTTGGTTATTCTCTGGGAAGTGGATGCTGGTGTAGAAGTGGGTCTGTGATTTGCTACTGTGATCCCATTGGGACGCACTGCCGTGCAAGCTAGGAGCAACTCAGAATCACCATGCAATAGTTAAAACACCTGCGGCCAGTGTGAGTTGCAACACGTGCAAAGTATGATAGATTGATGATGTATGATATAACAGCAATTTAGAAGATCGGGAGTGCCGGCCTTAGATGCATCGATGAGTACAATATGAATCTGCTTCATGGTATTTTAGTGTTCGCTTATAAGACTAATGATGATGTCCCATTTGCTATTGAGTCATTGACATTTTATGATGCTGATTCATAACTATAATATTGTTGCGTAGTTCTTTCCATGCGTCAATTTTTACTTTTAAAGTTTATATATAGTTTTCCATGTTGTCCCCATTTATTTCCACTGTCTATACATCTTTGCTCATTGTCCAATTGGCAAATTTCCTTGTTATCAAAGCACTGCTTCATCAAATATTTTTTTCACTGTGCTTGTAGGCATCTTCCAGCAATATCTGGTTCACCAAGTCCAGAAGATAAGATTGCAGGTTGCTATCAGAGAATTTTTGTGAGAGCTGTTCTTTATTGCTCGGTTATTTTTATTAGCACAGCATTTTCTTTCTCTAACATATTGGTAGAGTTTGAATTATTTTATCTTTGATTACGAAATATTACTATATGTTTGCCCTGATGATCATATTATCATCAGTTTACAGAACCTTTGAGGTCTCCTCATCTATGACTTTGTCTCACTCTTGCAATAGATCTAACGTGTTCATATTACTGTGCCAAGAAACACATAGTCCTAGTCTTCTCATGTATAGATGTTTCTATCTCTAATACCACAGTTCTCTTTAACTATGCAGGGTCAATTAGGAAGCTTTAACGTGTTTTGCCCTTGATATATCTATCTCCACTACTATGGTTCATTCCCAGGAACTGCTGCAGTGCTACTTGTCATGGCTTGGAAACCACATATCAGTATTCTTTCCATCCGTGAGTTACTCAGGTAAATGCTTCTAAGTACCCAAATTATGAGCATTTAGGTGTTTGATTTCTTGTGTTACGTGGAACTCTAAATTCGCTGCATTTCTTTGGTTCTCTTTGGTACGCGATCGAGGCTTTCAATTTGTTAGCACTTTAAAATTAGTAGCTATAAATAGTTTTGGCACGGTTGTGGTTTTCAGGTGTTAAATTTCTGCATCATTGGCTGCATCAAACAGTCTTCATGATATTTTTAGAAAGTATCATCGACATGATATTGTCTAGGTCTGGTTGGTTTTGCCCTTGATTTTATCTCACGCTTCTTGTTTTGTACCAGTTGAGTAATAAGTGATTGGCGTGTCACATTTTGTAGGATGGTTGTGATGATGAGGAGCAAGAAGCAAACAATGCTACCGAAGACGAGTTCCTTTGAGTTTTGTAGGATGGTTGTGATGACGAGGAGCAAGAAGCAAACAATGCTACCGAAGACGAGTTCCTTTGAGTTGTTTGTGGTTCGCAATTGAGTGTGGTGGATGTATAATATACTTCATGAGTGTTAGGTCGTTTCGTGGACATCTAGAATATGTTAGAGTTCAGCATGAAAATGTTTTAAGAATCTTCATTAGGATGATTATGGTACACCTTTATGATGGCTATTTTAATTATTAGTCGGATTGATGTCTTTCTAAGGTGTTTGAGAATTAAAATATTACTTTGGTTTAATGAAGTTTATAATGTGCACTATTGTCAATAGTACTTATAATTACAGGTTATTCACAAATAAAGATGCAATAATTAATCAGAATAAAACAGAAAATAGAACATGTGTCCACGAGAGAAGTGCCGATGGGATATAAAAAACGGTACAAAATGTGGGGGAAAAGGAAATAGAACTTGTACCTATTCCAACGGTACAAACCGTGGGTAGAGGAGAAAACTCGAAGGTATATCCGTCGTCAAAAGTCTTAAAAACCGTTGGCAAAGAGGAGTAAAGCCAACAGCATACCCATCGTCGAAAGTATTAAATATTGTAGGCATGGAGGGAAAAAGACCTACGGTTTCGTATGCAAAAGTCCTAAAAACATTTGGCGTATGAGACTTGTACCAACCTCTGCATATGTATGTCCCTATGGAACGGCCGTTACCTTATGTGTTTACTTACCCAAGGCATATGTCTATGCCATCAGAAGAAGCACCCACGGTATACTACCGTAGACATATGCCTACGGTACTTTTTACTTATGCCAACACTTTAATATTGTAGGCATAAACCGTTGATCTTGTAGTGCTTATTTGGAAGATACCTTCCATTGTAACATGATTTGCTTACTAAAAGTTGTAGAACTGTTATTTTGATGATAAGAATCATTTTCGAACATGTTACAGTCCGGTTAGTTGGGATACTGGTTACTTATTAAGCACGTCGAAGCTTCCTCCTTGCATGATATTTTTAGGTTGAAAATAAGTTGATGGTATTAATTGTGGGCAAATTTTTTTTAAAGGAAAACGTTGTGGACTTGGATTGTACGACAAGTCTTATCTATGACAGGATTTGTACTGAATTAGATATGGAGTAATTTTTGAAGTTGTAAGTGTTTTAGTTTGCGCTGCTATTTTTATTGGTTTCAGGCTTTCAGCTAGTGAGTTTTGCAGTGCCCATGAGAGATTGTCAATTGGGCCCGTGGCCAGTCATCCTCGAGCTGGGCCCAAAGCAGGTTAGGGCCTTGACAATAAAAGTACTTTATCCATATGAAATGACACTAGAAAATAAAATTATGTAAAAAATGAGTGAACTACACAATACGTCACAATAATCAGCTGACCTCAAAATCCAAAAACTTGTAATCTAACTCAAACCAAAAGAAAGACTGCTCTAATCAGATTAACTTAACCAAAACCATGGCATATGCTTCTCCCTTGGTTAGTGATCCCATAAGAAAATTGTTAAAGAATCTACCTCAAAAAATTAATTCGCAATAAGGTTCTCTATATTGAACTAAGGATACTATAAAAACAAACATCAATAGCAAAACTAATGAAGTTAGTACAATTATTCAGTGGTGGGAGCTAGTGATATTGATTCAAAATTTTTGTAACTTTGTGCTTCGATACGAGAATCGGTTGTGTGCCCTTAACCACTTCCCGACTTCCACTACAAGAAAACAGGGTTTTAGCGACGGGGTAATCCGTCGCTAAAAGTCAAAAATCCGTCTCTAAAAGAATTAGCGACGGATTCACCGTCGCTAAAAATCCTCGTATAAAAGCCCGTCACTAATAGTTTAGCGACGGAATTTTTAAATCCGTCGCTAAATATGTCATTTTTACCGACGGATTTATTTTAATTAGCGACGGATATTCCGTCGCGAATTATATTCTTTAGAGACGGATTTATATTTTTGAGACGGAATATTCCGTCGCTAAATAACTGATTGTGGGAATACTTTAGCGACGGAATTAATCCGTCGCCAAAAGTCAATTTTTTTTTTGAAACTTTTTTTTATTTTTCAATTACCCAAACCTGTAATACAATTTTCAAATCTCAACAACAACGCGCAATAATCAATACAGAAAGAAATATATATAATCAATTATAAAAAAAATTTATAATAAAAAAAATTCATATATGTACAAGCCGGGAACCGGATATAGCCGGTTAGGAGAGGGGAGAAGAGTACAAGGCGGGCACGGGGGGGGGGGGAAGCTAGGAACGGGCACGGGAAGGGGCTCATCAGGGGTTCCCGAGTCCCGGATCTGGATCCTGCTGATCCGGGGCCGGGGCGGCCTGTCCAGCAGTGCCCTGCTCCCTGATCATCCGGCACACCACTGTAGCAATGCGCTGGATCTCCTCGTCGTCCAACTGAGGCCGAGGAGCCGGTGTCTGTGGAGGGGCAGCAGGGGGTGAGGACGCTCCTATCACGGCACGAGCAGTCGTGCTAGGCAGGCCGCGTATGCGGCCTTTCGGCCGATTCACGACCTCCGGCGTATCCAGCCATCGCTTCAACCCCCCAGTACTCGCAGCCGTACTAGTGGACGCTGATGGCTGTCCGGACTGCTGCTCGGACCCCCTTAGCTGTTCATACGAGGCCTGCAAAAATAGTGGTTTAACGATATGTTAGGGCATTAATTAACGAAACAGACATTGAGGATAGAAAGAAAAAACATTAACTTAAATAAATTGACTCACATCGATCCGCCGGGCAATATCTGAAATATAGTCGCCCGCCCGGTGCGTCTCGTCCTTGTCCTTCTTCCGCACGTGCGTCTGATTATACGTCAGAGCTACGACCTCATCGTCCTCCAGATCCGGGTGCTCGACCGCGTTCTTGTGTCGGACGATGTCGTGTGGCACCGACCCCCCCGTGTGCGTCGGATCTTTGTTCTGTCTGTTCTCAGTCCCGCTCTTACTCTTGGCGTCCCAACCTGGATCCGTAGCCCACCGATCTATCATCTCCCCCCATACACGGTGAGATATCCAATGTGGGGGATATCTCGCCATGTCCGTCATCGGGGCACCCGCGGGCAGCGCCTTCTTCGCCCGGTCCCGTGCATCGTGGAGCCATCGGCGGTAATTCTTGCCGATGTAGGCAAAGAAAGCCTGCTGCCCCAGTACCTGCTGCTGAGGCGTGTCAAACGTGAACCCCTCCTGTAAGGCATTCAATAACACAAATTAACAACATAAAACAAACTGTAATTTAACATTTACTAACGCTGAAAAAAATACTTCACCGTACCAGCCACTCCTCCCATAGGGCCTCCCTCGCAGCGGCATCCCAGTCCTTCCAGTACAGGCGTGGCTCGAAGAATCGGCCCTTCACAAGAACGCCGATCTTCGTCCTCGCAATATTCTCCAGGATCCTGCCAAAGAAGTAATTAAATTAATTAATACAGTTCAAATATAAATTAACACCCCAAAATTTTAAACATAAGGCATGGGGTGATATTTTTAGTACTTACAGGCCCTCCTGCGTGAGCGTAACTCTCTGTTTACGCTGGGGGTCGATGCGTACCCCGCGTGTCGGACCACGGCCTCGTCGAGATCCTACAAAACACAGACATTAATACAGTTCAAATATAAGGCTAGCGAAAATGTACGAAACACCGTTATCAACTATACCTGAGGTAGAACCCACGGAAGATGGAGAATGCACGCGCGTGTGGGATGAATCTGCGTCGGGCTGGGGCGACGGCTCGAGCTGGGGTGACGGCGATGGCTGGGGCGACGGTGATGGCGACGGCTGGGGCTGGGCCCCCGATGGCTGTCCGCGATCACTCTGTGCCTCGTCATCAGTAGGCAATGACGAGGTGGGACTAACCGGGGAGGAAGCAGCTCGGCGTCCAGCCCGGCCACGAATAGCCCGTATCCTATCCATATCTGACTTCATATAGATTATATACAAAGACATTAACACGTGAAAAACAATAATTTAGGCATACATCATCATCGGCACTATATATATATATATATATATATATATATATATATATATATATGAACGGATGTGCAAAAACACATCAATAAACACCAAGTTCTAAAATGTTACTACATTTTTCCCGTGATGTTACAACATTACAAGTCAATCATTTTCAGTTTGCGAATCATCTTCATCACTTTCATCGTCGCCCTCTTCTTCGTGGGACTCGTCGTCCTCTTCATCTTCTAATTCATCCTCTTCATCAGTAGACTCGGTCACATCATCTCCAACACTTTCAACATCTTCCGCGTCATCATCTACGACTTCTTCTCCCACAAGAAGTGTTGTTGGAAGAGGAAGATCGTCCTCCTCGTTGTTGACCTCAACAGGGAACAAGACACGTGGTTGGTCGGCTTGAAAGGAGTCTAGCTCACTGTCATATGTCACGGGCAATTTCTTGGACTTGATAGTTGTATACCAATGAGATTTGGGATTGGCGACGTCCTCCGCGTAAAAGACTTGTACAGCTTGACTAGCAAACACAAAGGGCTCGTCTGATGCAAGTCTTGACTTGACATTGACATCTACAATCCCTTGAGAGCTAACACGGATTCCTCTACTGCATGTGACATCGAACCACGTACACTTGAACATTACCAGGCGGTTTTGGGAACCCAAATATGTTAGCTCAACAATCTCATCTAGCTCTCCGTAAAAATCCATGCAATTCTCGGCATAACAGTCGCCGTTGACCAAGACTCCACTGTTTTGGGTTTGTTTTGTTCGGTCATCATCTTTTACGTTAAACCTAAACCCGTTGATGATATAGCCTCCGTAACAGGATGTTTGTTTGTTAGGGCCTTCGGCTAGTAATTTCAAGCATGAGGCCACTGGTCTATCCATTGACTGAACCTATTGTAGATGACGGTAAAAATTAAGGATAAATCAGTATACTAATTGGCCACAGAACTGTATATAACACATAATATAATCTCGTTAAACAATCTTACACGAATTTTGAACCACTGCACAAATTGTGATTTTCGATGAGATTCAAGTCCAGCGGGATCAGTGATTAAGGATTCCGCATCGAACTCACTGCAAACCAATATAGTTGACTCACTTAACACACACTTTCAATTATGTACAACAATGTACAACAATGTAAGTGAATTAAGTCAATTATGACAATTGCCCTTTCAAATTAGTGCTTGATCCGGGGTCATTTCGGCCTAGTTGATTTAACCTCGTACCAACATTAGGCCCGAAATATTGACTACAAAAGTTTACAAGTTCTTCCATTACGTAAGCCTCCGCAATTGAGCCTTCAACCCGAGCCTTATTACGGACTTTTTTCTTTAAATGGAACATGAACCTAGAAGTTTAGCGAATCGAGTTAGGTGAAATATCAATGATAACAGATGTCGCATTAAGTGTAAACGAACAACTATAACAATTTAAGGATTACCTCTCGAAGGGATACATCCACCGATATTGCACGGGTCCACCCATCTTAGCTTCATATGCCAAGTGAACAGGCAGATGCTCCATTGAATCAAAGAACGAAGGTGGGAAGATTTTCTCCAGCTTGCAAATCGTCACCACAATGTTCTTCTCAAGCACTTCCATGTTACTCACCCGGATCGTAGAAGCGCATATATCTCGAAAGAAATGAGATAATTCAGTCAAAGTCTCGCAAACAACCCGTGGCAACAGTCCCCGGAAGGCAATAGGAATGAATCTCTCCATGAATACGTGGCAGTCGTGACTCTTCATCCCTTGGAACTTGCATTCCGATACATTGCAACAACGAGATATGTTGGACGCAAACCCATCCGGAAGCTTCAAATTCTTAACCCACTGACAGACCTTCTCCACTTGTTTCTTGTCTAGACAGTAAGGTGCTTTCGGAAGTATGGTCCTCCCACTGACTGTCCGAGGATGCAATTCACGGCGTACACCCAACTGTTGTAGATCCCTTCTCGCTTTAAGGTGATCTTTCGATTTGCCCTTGACATTCATCACTGTGTTGAACACATTATCAAAAACGTTCTTCTCAATATGCATCACATCCATGTTGTTTCGGATAACGAGCGTCCTCCAGTAGGGTAACTCCCAGAAGATACAAAATTTTCTCCAGTTGTGCTCTTTCCCGAACCCTGCAATCTTCCGATCCGGCACACCCTTACCGTGTGGTATGTCAGTATCAAGTGCCTCCAGGTGTGAGAGTACTTCTTCACCAGATGGGTAGTCCAGTGTGACAACCTCACGCTCGATTGTCCCGTCAAATTTATCCTTCTGCCTACGAAACTGATGGCCCGGTGGCAAAAGCTTACGGTGACATCCGAACCACGAGGCCTTTCCGCCGTGCTTTAACGTATGACCGGGGTTCACGCCCATACAAGCAGGGCATGCTAGCTTCCCATGTGTGCTCCAGCCACACGTCATTCCCAATGCGGGGAAATCATGTATAGTCCACATCAAAGCAGCCCTCATCTGAAAATTTTGTTTAAGGGATGCATCATATGTTTCGACTCCATGATTCCACCATAATTGTTTTAACTCATCAATCAACGGCCTTAAATACACATCTATGTCCTTACCGGGACTCTTCGGCCCCGGAATAAGCAACGACAAGAACATATACGGCTTCTTCATGCACATGCCTGGTGGAAGGTTGTAAGGGACAATAATAACAGGCCAACAGGAGTAAGGCGTGGTAGACTGACCGAAAGGGTTGAACCCATCGGTTGCCAGACCAAGTCTAACATTCCAAACTTCCTGAGCAAAGACTGGATGCCTGCGGTCAAACTCCTTCCACGCCTCTCCATCAGCTGGGTGTGTCAGCACATCGGCATCGTTGCTGCGAGTCTCACGGTGAGCCCTCATATGTTCAGCTGTACTGGAGGAGTAGTACATTCTCTGAAGCCGTGGTGTGACCGGGAAATATCGCAATATCTTCCATGCAATGTTTTTCTTCTTCCCTTTGTCCGGTTTGTACCTCGAATGATCACATACCGGACATAATGACAAATCCTTATTCTCTTTCCAGAATAATACACAATCGTTATTGCACGCATCTATCCGGTGATAGCTCAACCCAAGTTTCCTCATCATCTTCTTCGCGTCATAGTACGACGGCGGTAGCTTTTCACTTTCGGGCAGTATTTCTTTGATGAAGGTAACAAACTCGTTAAAACCTTTCTCACTCAGCCCGTGGTCTGATTTCAACTGTAATAACCTGCTAACCGCAGACAGCCGTGTGTGTTTCGGAGCTCCATCCCACAGCGGCTCTTCCGCAGCTCTCAACAACTCATAAAACTGATGAGCCCCCTCGTTCGGCGGTTGTGGACTGTCGTTACCCCAGTCAACATTAGCATGCCCAGCATCCATAATCATATCTCGGAAATCATATCGTGCCTCCTCCCTAACTTCAGTTTGACTAGCCAGGTTGGACGACAATACTATCGTTTCCCCGTGCTGCGTCCACCTTGTGTATCCACCCATAAAACCGTACCGACGAAGATGCCATTTTACTTCAATTCTTTTTCTCCAGTGCAACAACTCACATCTACCGCACGGACACCTTATCTTATCAAGGTCAACATGTGCAGGATGCGCATAAGCGAAGTCGAGAAATTCGTCAACGCGACACTCAAAATCTTCAGCATTCTTCCTTTTCATCCAACTTCGATCGACTGACATGACGACTGAATTATCGTACTGTATACCACCTTCAATAATGACCAGTGATTAGGCATTGCCGATGTAAATATCAATGCATGAATGTTACAACATGTCTACATATTTCCCCTCCACTCTTGACACAGGTAGTGGTCCTATCCCATTCAGAAAAGCACATGTTTATAAAACAGTGAATAACTCATGCTTAGTCCTATGTCTGTGGAAAATTCGGCAGCACCTCCCCGCATTTCTCCAAGTACACCACATCGATTAGGTGTTCTAACATTCATCTAACCTTGCTCAGGAAGGTTTGACGGATGTTAGAACACCAGATCTGTATGCACCCAGAGAAACACACGAGAACGTGTACCAAATATCCACGACATAGAACATAAAGCATGAGTCAAAATACTGTTTTATAAACAATTAGCTTTTCCAAACTGTCCAAACTGGACATCCAAAGGCTCATTACAAGGCATTACCTTGTAATGAGTACCTTTGAACGGGAACTAAGGGTTTCTATGCATGCATGTGTTCAGAAATTGATAAGATATGCAAGAATCTTTCCGAAATATCAAAACTACAGAATGATCGTTGCATATGTTACCAATTCCACATTAAATAGAACTCGTTGGCAACGAGTTGAACCATCTCGTTGCCAATGGACTTCTCAAAACAACAATTAATATAAAGAAGGCAGGGTTTGTAAACAACGAGTAATTGAACCATCTCTGGGCAACATGGAGTAATTATGGGATGTACAAGGGCTAATTAGGGCTAACTGGGTTATTAGGGTTAATTACGATTATTAATTATAGCTGATTAGGGTTGATTAGGACTAATTAGGGTTATTTAGTCCTAATTAGGGTTTAATTGTGCCGAGTAGTGATGATTAGTCCTAATTAGGGCTAATTGGGCTTAATTGGGTTATGTTAGGGCTAATTAATGTTAATGAGGGATAGTTTCGGATAATTATAGCTGACTAGGGTTGATTATGGCTAATTAGAGTTATGTAGTCCTAATTAGGGTTTAATTGTGCCGAGTAGTGCTGATTAGTCCTAATTAGGGCTAATTAGGCTTAATTGGGTTATGTTAGGGCTAATTAATGTTAATGAGGGCTAGTTTCGGATAATTATAGCTAATTAGGGTTGATTAGGACTAATTAGGATTATTTAGTCCTAATTAGGGTTTTGATGGTGCCGAGTAGTGTTGATTAGTCTTAACTAGCACTAATTAGGCGTAATTGGGTTATGTTAGTGCACATTATGACTAATTAGGCTAACTACAATCAATATGCGCATAATTGGGTTCATTTGGGCTAATTTGGGGTAATTACAGCTAATTTGAATTTCATCAGGTTCTTAGGGTTAATTAAAACTAATTAGGCTCGTTGGAGCTAATTAGGGTTAATTGATTTACTAAAATATTGTTAATCATGACTAATTAGGGGTAATTATAGCCAGCGCTGGAGCCACGATTAGATTCCAGGGGGTGCATGCTAAAAATGTCGCATTAACCTAACTAACCTAAATTTAATGCACATTCAACAACCTCAATTCCGACACCTCATATAGGGTGTCGATATGGTGTCCGATACGTGTCTGACACCTCCGGACACGTGTCCGACACATACCGACACGTGTCCGACGCCTTTGGACACGTGTCCGAAGCCTCCGGACACGTGTCCGACGCCCACCGACACGCACCTCCAGACACATCGGCATACGTTAATTTGTTTTTTAAATGTCGAACACCGTCGATCAGACGTGCTGTCCGTGTCTGCGCTAACTAACAGGTATCTCAATCCAATTGGGTCCCATCCTCCGTCAACAATCTCAATTCCGACACCTCATATAGGGTGTCGATATGGTGTCCGATACGTGTCTGACACCTCCGGACACGTGTCCGACGCCTTTGGACACGTCCACGAAGCCTCCGGACACGTGTCCGACGCCCACCGACACGCACCTCCAGACACATCGGCATACGTTAATTTGTTTTTTAAATGTCGGACACCGTCGATCAGACGTGCTGTCCGTGTCTGCGCTAACTAACAGGTATCTCAATCCAATTGGGTCCCATCCTCCGTCAACAACCTCAATTCTCAATTCTCAAATGCTCAATGCAATAAAAATTAACAAAAACCACACATTCAATCCAATTGGGTCCCATCCTCCGTCAATAATCTCAATATCTCAAATGCTCAATGCACAATTAACAATCTAAAATCATCAATTAATAATCGCAATTACTTCAAATGCACAGCTAATAACCTAAAATCATCGATCAATAATCACAATTCTAAAACGCACAATTAACAACCTAAAATTATCAAACAAATGATCAATGTTCAAATGGAAAAAAAATGTTCAAAATTCACATATCCGATGCGCTTGAATTATTTCAATTTAGGGTTCGATTGTATTAGGGCATTCAATTTAGGGTTCAATTTAGGGTTCAATTACTTCAATTTAGGGTTCAATTAGGAGGTTCTATTGATTCAATTTAGGGTTCAGTTGATTTGAGGCATTCAATTTAGGGTTCGGTTGGATTAGGGCATTCAATTTAGGGTTCAATTAGGGTTCGGTTAGATTGGGGCAATCAATTTAGGGTTTAATTAGGGGTTCAATTAGTTCAAATTAGGGTTCGATTCAATTAGGGCATTCAATTTAGGGTTCAATTACTTCAATTTAGGGTTCAATTAGGGGGTTCTATTGATTCAATTTAGGGTTCGGTTGATTTGAGGCATTCAATTTAGGGTTCAATTAGGGTTCCGTTAGATTGGGGCAATCAATTTAGGGTTTAAGTAGGGGTTCAATTAGTTTAATTTAGGGTTCGATTCAATTAGGGCATTCAATTTAGGATTCAATTACTTCAATTTAGGGTTCAATTAGGGGGCTCTATTGATTCAATTTAGGGTTCGGTTGATTTGAGGCATTCAATTTAGGGTTCAATTAGGGTTCGGTTAGATTGGGGCAATCAATTTAGGGTTTAATTAGGGGTTCAATTAGTTTAATTTAGGGTTCGATTCAATTAGGGCATTCAATTTAGGATTCAATTACTTCAATTTAGGGTTCAATTAGGGGGCTCTATTGATTCAATTTAGGGTTTGGTTGATTTGAGGCATTCAATTTAGGGTTCAATTAGGGTTCGGTTAGATTGGGGCAATCAATTTAGGGTTTAATTAGGGGTTCAATTAGTTTAATTTAGGGTTCGATTCAATTAGGGCATTCAATTTAGGATTTACTTAGGGTTCAATTATGGTTCAATTACTTCAATTTAGTGGTTGGTTGAATTGAATAAACAATACAGAGGCTTTCTTATCCTGATGTCATGCAATGGCCCATAATCTATGACCTTTCAGCGTCACCATGATCTATATCGGTGTTACAGACTAACTACCGAATATGGTTTTCTTCCCTACCTCGTCAAGAATTAAGGAAAATTAGAGATAACAAGTTCAAGTTCTTCAATAAGCCAAGATCCGTCTGAACAACAAAGTGAATGACATCATAAATAATTCAGATAATTTAGGACAATTGACAAATTAACAAAAAATTGAACCTAAATTGACATACAAATCTAAATAATTCAGATAATTTAGGGCATGTAACCTAAATTGAAGACAAATTAACAAAAAATTCAGATAATTTAGGGCAATTGACATACAAATCTCGAGGTGGGTACGACGGCGCCGGCGTTGGTGGTGCGGCGGCAGTGGTGGGTTTCCTTGCGCGGCGACAGTGAAGGCTTTGTGGCACGACCGGAGTGCAAGGCTTGGTGGCGCGGCGTCGGGTGGGGGACCGGAGTGTCGCCGGAGCTGGGTCGCCGTAGAGAAGGGTCGCCGGAGGTGAGAACGGCGGTGGGTGGGTGGGAGCAGAATTTCAGAGAGAGAACGGGGAGAGAGAAAGAAACCAGATCTGGATTTAAATGGAGGAGCTTTAGCGACGGAATAAGACCGTCGCTAAAACTCCGTCGGTGAATGTCTTATTATAAAGACTTTTGCGACAGAATTTTTAGCGACGGTTTTATTCCGTCGTTTAAATAATTTTAAAAAAAAACTCAAAATTACTAATTTTATAAAAAATATTTAGCGACGGTAATTCCGTCGCTAAAAGTCCGCCGTTAAAACTCCGTTGCAAAATACTTTTACCGACGGTGTCTTCCGTCGGTAATAGTATTTTGCAACGGAGTTTTAACGACGGTATATTCCGTCGCTTAAAGACATGTTTAGCGACGGAATACCTTCCGTCGCTAAAACTCCGTCGCAAAATACATATTTTCTTGTGGTGTTCCCATGAGACTCAACTAATATGTTTAAACTTACGCTTAGACACCATGGCCTCTTTGGATCGTTACAGTCGTGCACACATGAACTTCACCCCCGTTGAAGCAATCTATCTACCAACTTTGTGGGCATATGACATTTGTTATCTAGTCGTAACAAAAATCTCTAAGATGCAAAAGTGAATATAGCAACTTATCGGTATAACATGCAAAGAAAAGAAAAGAAAATGGTAACATTAATTGTACGACTTTTGGGTATATAGTTGCACTACTCCAAGATACGGAAAAAATTAGGGTTTCTCTTGAAAAGATAACCAAAAAAAAAAGAAAGTAAAAGCCTAAGTATCAGTTTGAGGAATGGGGTGACTTTGAAGAATGATTGTTAGTTAAACTTTGCTTATTCATCTTTAGAACAAAAAGAAGAAAAAAGTATTAGTTCTTTATTGAGTTAAAGATAGGAACTAGACAACTAATATATATACTTTTTTTTTCGGACGAAGCTAAAACTTTTTATATAATTATATGCTTTAATTACTACTTATTCTCTCTCGGGTTGTCATTCTTTAGTTCATGGCTATAAGTATACCTAATACATATATTTCCAAGATATATCTTCAAATGAAATAAACGCGAATTTAGAGATATTAATTAAAATTTGTACCAGAAATAAACACGAATTTAATAATGTTACATTACAGTGATATTGATATCGATCGTTATTGATCGGGTTTCATTAAATCCATATGTCCCTCCAAGATACACACAGCCTTAAAAAGTAAGGGATTGGAAAAGCCACACCACCAGTCATCACGACAACCACCGGAGCTTTTCCCTGGAAGGAGCCTTCTCCTGGTGAATACTAAGGGAATAAAGCCAAAGAGGCTTGGTGATGTTAATGGCGTTCTCATGTGCAATTATTCAAGCAGAAACTGCAACATAAAATAGTTGTATATATCTCGCAAAATGACCATAAGCAATTGAATGATGGTCAATACCGTTAAAAAAATCAATATCAATATAATATAGTAATAACAATAATGTTATTCCTTATTTCATTATAAAATAATGATAGTCACACACACACACACACACACACACACAAATGGGCGCAGATAAAATGACAGCGCATGCAACTTAAACTAAATTGTCAGTGCGATCTGACCATCTATTCATTCCCCCTATCCCTTCAATTTGCCGGTGAATCTCTCTGACTCATTAAATACTTTCGAGTCATTTTAGTCAAAATTACAGTCCGCTAGATAATGTAGCGGACGAGACACACACACACACACACACACACACACACACACACACATATATATATATATATATATATATATATATATATATATATATATAAAGTTAGATTTAGAGGTCGCGTTGACAACTTATTTAAGTTGTACATCTGCGGGGACAAGAGATTACGACCCTTCATAAATATACATGTATACTAAGTAGAAATATATAGAATACGAGCTGCGCTTTGGTTATGCAAGTAGAGATGTCAATGGGCCATGCTTGGACAGGCCCAGTCTAGGCCCATCGGGCCTGCCGTGAAACCGAGCCGGGGCCTGACCAATGGGGCTGCAAACTAGGCCGGGCAGGAAGAAGGGGAAATCTGGGCCCAGTCCAAGCCCTGACCCTAGGCCCAATATCTAGGCTTGGGCCGGGCTCGGGCCCTATTTTTTTTGCATTTTCTTGTTATTCAAAGTAAATGCTTGAATTACGGTAAATTCTTATTATTATTTAAGCAAATTGTAATGTAATACTATGATTAGGATTCTTGTTATTATGTAAGTAAATTGCTCTCTCCTCTCTCTCATTTATATATCTCAATTTTAAATTTCTTCATTCATATACTCAGGCATGTCTAATATTCATAATTTAACGAACCTAATTTTTATCATTTTATTTCATTATAAGTCATATACATATATATGTATGTATGTATATACATATTTATTTGTGTCTCATTTTATTTTTTAAAATATGTTAAACCTTTTTATACTTTTCTTAGTGAGCTTTATTAATAAAATCTTAACACATAACAATTATTACTATTTGAAAGAGACTATTTCCACTATTTGATATTTTTATTTCTTCTTTCGTTGCTGAAAGAATAACAACTATTTTTTTAAAGTGATTGAAAACTCATAAAAAGGTGAAAATAATATTATTATTTTACTATCTATTTTGTTATTATTATTTAATAATATAAATACTAGCTTTTTATATATAAATTTTAACAGTTATTTTTTACGCACGGTGCCAATACTAATTTATATGTAAGAGGGTGGAATTAGTCAGTTTTGTATTTATTGACAAATAAGTTAGGCTCATCCAAGACTGTCAGGCCTCTTCAAGGAGGCTCATGATTTCTCACGGTTTGATTGTAATATTTGAAATCTAATTCTTGTTTTACGTCAAACATATCTTTGATTATTACACAAAGAAAGAACGATCATCATAATTCATGTTCACATTCGATGTGTATATACAATAATATTGGGTCAAAAGAGGGTCTGTGTGTAGGGCCAAAAAAGGACCAGAAATAGGGCCAACCTTAGGGCCCAAAGGGGGCCAGTTTTTAGGCCAAAAGAGGGCCGGGCCAAACCCGGGCCATTTTAGGGCCGGGCAAAAAACGGGCCATTTTAGGGCCGGGTCGGGCCTGTTTCTCAAATAATTCGGCCTGGCCCTGACCCAAGCCCAAGACCTAAGGGCCCAAAAATGGGTCGGGCCAGGTCGGACAAGCCCGCGGGCCGCCCGGCCCTTTTGACATCTCTATATGCAAGCAACATGTGTCCCTTTTATTCCCTCCAATCTCGTGAAGTCCAACATTTAATGAACTCTATACATTTTTTTAATTTAATTTTTCCTTATACATTGTATTATAAGCTATTATTATCACCATAGCAACCACATTAATTGATTATATCTGTTATTATACTGTAATAATGGTCAACTAAGGAGATTCAATGTATTGTTGTATAAAATTACATTTGACTAATGGATACTTCTCTAGTTCTCTTTTTTGCCTTACGAAGTGTCCCGGCAAGTTGGACACCTGTAATAATACACCACTCATAAAGGTGCGTAATAATGGGAGGATATGTTTTTCACTATTTTTTTTGCGATGAAAATATTGTAGTGACATTGGTTTACACGTGCGGTACATATGCGGGAGTGAGTTAACAAATTAGAAGTGCAAATAACCTTGCTTTGATAAGGAAAAACCATATTCAACTTCCAAGTAACAGATATAATTAGATGACATCACTAGGCATTTTCAAAGTTTCATTTGAAAATGCGTGTGGCCTCTCATATAACTTGAAGTTTCATCTCAATAATACCAGTAAGTTTTGCATGTGTGAGAAAAATATAAATTTTATATCTTTGAGTTCAAAAATAAAAATAACACCGAAAGGGATTTAGACCATTTTATCTGTTGTATATAAGGATGCCCCTTTCTCCCTTTCTTTTATCAAACCCAAGCAAGCACTGCAAGCAAGATATATATATATATATATATATATATATATATATATATATATATATATATATATATATATATATATATATATATATATATTTTTCTCTTTTTAAATTTTTCTCTGGCTGCCAAGGATGTGATTCTTTGGGCCAAGTCATCCAAATTGCTCTTCTTCTTCTTCTTTTCTTTCTTGATGATATCATGTTAGCTCTCTAGAAAATTAAACAACAATAGGTTTGAATAACATGCATTAATTAAGGCATTCAACTTACCTTTCATTGTAACATGATCGTGCTTACTAAAAGTTGTAGAACTTTTATTTTGATAAAAAGAACCATTTTCAAACATGTTACAGTCCTACCAGTTGGGATATTGATTACTTAATAAGCACGTTGAAGCTCACCCCTTGCATAACATTTTAGGTTTAGGTGATGGTATTGATCGTGGGCAAAAATTTTTAAACGAAAACGTTGTGGACTTGGATTGTACTATAAGTCTTGTGTATTATAGGATTTGTACTGAATTAGATATTGAGTTATTTATGAAGTTGTAAGTGTTTTAGTTTGCGCTGCTATTTTTATTGGTTCCGGTTAGTGAGTTTTGCAGTGCCCATGAGAGATTGTCAATTGGGCCAGTAGCCAATCTTCCTCGAGTTGGGCTCGCAGCGGGTTAGGGCCGTGACAATAAAAGTACTTTATTCATATGAAATGAGACTTAGAAAATAAAATCATGTAAAAAATAAGTGATCTACGCTAACACGTCACAATAATCAGCTGACCACAAGATCCAAGAACTTGTAATCTACACTCAAACCAAAAAGAAAGACTGCTCTAATCTGATTTAACTTCACCAAAACCATGGCATATTTCTCCGTTGGTCAGTGATCCCGTAAGAAAATTGTTAAAGAATCTACCTCAAAAAATAAAAAACAAGCATCAATAGCAGAACTTAAATTTAAGAACATACATGGAGTTGGTACCGTTATTCAGTGGTGGGAGTTGGTGATATTAAATCAAAATTTTTGTAAAGTTGTGCTCCAAATTGAAAATCGGTTGTGTGCACCTTAACCACTTCCCGACTTCCCATGAGACTCAACTAATATGTTTAAACTTATGCTTAGACACCATGGCCTCTTTGGATCGTTACAGTCGTGTACACATGAACTTCGCACCCGTTGAAGCAATCTATCTATTAGCATTGTGGGCATATGACATTTGTTATCTAGTCGTAACAAATATCTCTAAGATGCAAAAGTGAATATAGCAACTCATCGGCATAACACGCAAAGAAAAGAAAAGAAAATGGTAACATTAATTGTACGACTTTTGGGTATATAGTTGCACTCCAAGATACGGAAAAATTTAGGTTTTCTCTTCAGAAGATAGCAAAAAAAAAAAGCAAAAGCTTAAGTATCGATTTGAGGACTGGGGTGACTTTGAGGGATGATTGTTAGTTAAACTTTGCTTATTCATCTTTAGAACAAAAAGAAGGAAAAGCATTACTTCTTTATTGAGCTAAATGTAGGTACTAAACAATTAATATATACTTTTCAGACGAAGCTATAACTTTTTATATAATTATATGCTCTAATTACTATTTATTCCGTATCAGGCTGTCATTCTTTAGTTCATGGCTATAAGTATAACTAACACAGATATTTATAAGATATATCTTCAAATGAAAGATATATATATATATATATATATATATATATATATATATGTGTGTGTGTGTGTGTGTGTGTGTGTGTAGCGAACGGCGAAAAAAATGACCGTCCCAGCTCGCGATCTGACCGTCCACATCTGCGCATGAACGGTCAGATTGCACTAGCAAAATTGGTTAATTTGCTAGTCGTGGTACGATGAAACTTTTGATGCGAACGATGCTTGATTACTTTGGATGGAGTTTTCATATCATGGTTATGAGTATCAAGAAACTTATCCATAACCTACTCTTCAGACTTTGATAAAGCGATTCCCATCATGCACCACAATCTATTCTTGTTTCTCGGCAACATGTAGTTTACCTTCCAATCTGTCTTTTATCTTTTGAAGATCTAAAGCCCTCTTTGTTGCACACAAACTGCCTCTTTATAAGTTTTCCTGTGGTTCTAGACATTGTTGCCTAGTGTTTACGGATGCCAAAACCCTTCATCCTTGCATATAGATTGTAAAAAAAATATGCATCATCTTCGTTAACAAATACTTTACTAATTGTCAACTCATAATTAAAATCACCATGTACTTCACCACCGAAATGATTATCACAGCAGTCTTGATGGTTGTCATCGTCATCGTTATAACAGTCATCTTCTTGCTCATGGGCACTATCATTATCAGAAGAACCATTTCCTCTTCTGTCAATAAAACAATCCCCTATATCCTGATCGAAAAATCCACATGCACCACAATTTCAGCCTGAGTTGCTTCACCTCTATTCCTGTCAAAGGAATATGGACTCTTGGTGCATACCAAGTATTCTTTAGCATCAATATCTTCAATTGATTGAAAATTTGGTAGTGAGTGTACATCCATAGATCTTAAAAAAAACCCACATAAAAGATAACTTAGTTAGAACATGAACTATCAGGGATCTAAAGACACTTAAGAAACATTTCATATAGAAACTTATGATGAAATACTAAGGGAAAGACCAACTGAAGACTTATTAGATTAGAAGACCACAGCATGCTACAGTTTGACAATTCATTTAGACACCTTTCATGGAAGCAAATACATTATTTTGCAAGTAATGACCTTTGCATATTGCTGAAACTTACACTGTGAAAGCTGACCAATTGCTTTGCATGTAGATTATCAGCATGCAATTTAACTTCTTATTCAAACTTCTCTTCTTCAGCCCAATTGCTTTGCACTCACTCCTTTATACAGTTAGTAGGTTTTTTAACTGTTGTCGCCCCAGTTTATATTCAGATATGATACATGTAGTTCGCTGCTTCTTTTTAGTTTTAGCCATTTTCAAAATTAAATGGCTTATTGTTTTATCTTCTTTTGATTGTTTTCTTTTGGTGTAAGCTATAAGCAATGTGAGATGAATGATCTGCAGCCGTATCTTTGATGCCTAAGTACAATCATTTTCTTACGATGTAACCTCATTCACAGTTTCATAAAGATGCCAATACCATGTTTTGCAATTCGCAAAAGGAGCTAACCTTTATCTCCGGCACTTTAGGAGATGATGGCAGTGCTCGTGGGTACAAATCAAGAAAGAGATATGGATATGGATGAGAGTTTCCTAAGTTACGCCAAAATGGAAACTGAGTCAGAAATTTTTTCAAAAACATGGTGTGTGCCAATTATGACTTTGTCAAATTTTATAAGGAAAAGTACAATGCCGACAATGGCAATCTACATAAGGAGATGTTTTGGCACTAGTGAGTTCTCATAATGATGAAATGAAAGAGATGTTGATGAAAAAGATTGACAGAGAAGTCTACTGGGTTCAATGGCATTTTCCCGATCACATTGCCAAAGGATGAATTTTTGGTATTATGATGGTAGGCGATTGTGTTAAATGTGCGACAGTGATGGCGAGCAGGAAGAAGAGGTTGGGAGTTATCTCTCTGTCCAGAACCAAAGAGGTGAGAGAGAGAGAGAGAGGGAGAGAGAGAGAGAGAGAGAGAGAGAGAGAGAGAGAGAAGAAAAAGACCAAAAGACGGAGTGAGATTTTCGTCTTTACCAAAAAGTTGTCGTTTATGTGCGCACCACATGCATGCATCTTGCCTGTGGTGATACGTCGATTCTATTATTTGTGTGTGTGCGTGTGTGTATTGTAACATCTCGTAATTTTCGGAACGTTAACATTCACTCGATCATTTATATTAAGATCATGATATCTTCACAACACAATGAACCACCCATGCAAGAGTAAATGGTTGCCTCCCCGTACCCCCAGCCCTTTTCCTCCCATCTCCAGTCACCATTCGCCCACCACCAACCATACTCAGTCTCCCCCACTTGTTTGCTTCATAGAAAATGGGTCCAATTTGTAATTTTCATATATTGGAGAATCACCCTATTTATAAAAGAATGGATGAGAAAAAGAATATATGATTTGATTATTGATCCATTTTGATAATGGTGGATGCGGGGGCATCGGGGGGGTGTGGGGGTGTATGTGTTACGGGGAAGGGGGTTCCTATTCAGAGTGGTTCTGGTTGATGTGCAAGGTGTGTGCTGAGTGAGGTGGTGTGTGTGTGCCTTTGCAGTGATGTGTGTATGTGCAAGAAGATTAGGGCGTCGAAAGTGGGTGGCAAATATGGAGATAGAGGTGATTGACGGAGTGGAAGTGAGATAGGAGAGAGGTTGGAAAAAGGGGCATTGACCTTCAATATGTAAGAACTAGTAGTGCTATTGCTATATCTACCTCTTTTCTTTTTCTTCTTGACAGTATTGTGTTTGAATATGTATGGTGGAATTTTATCCTGGACGGCCTTACTGATGTATTGCAATTAACATGTCACATTAATCTACTATCCATACCCCAAAGCACCATTCAAAGTGTATGTGTAGAATGTAGTTGATGATAACAGAAATTGGTTTATCGGATCCTGTTTAGCCTTATTTGACTTTCTATGTCTTTTTCATAGACTTTCTCTATCTTTTTTTTTTTTTGGTCAATAAGAGAATTGCATTGAAAAAGAAATAAGCATTCAGCCTTAGGGTCATTACAAGATAAGTTACCAATAACTTCAAATAAGTACAAAAGCTAGCTATAGCAGCCAATACCCTATAATAGCACCCTACACATATTTATGAATAGGCGTCACCGGAAAACAGGCCTATATCCTAAATTTGTAATTGACCCAGTCTTGGTAGATAATTGTGCGGGCATGGCAAGTAAAAGAAGCTAAGAGCCGTGCTTCCTTTAAAAGATGATGATCCGCCCTGTCAATACAAAAGCGATGACAGTCTGTTATACTATAGCAAAAATCATAGATGATGCGTGCCACCATATCTAAGATATCTTCAGAACCCGTCATCTGATTCACGAGAAAACAAGACTCAGTTAGAACCTTGATATGTAGGAAATTTTGTTTAAGTGCCCATGAAGATGCAATAAGAAGGCCAATAGCTAAAGCAGTATGACGACAAAGTTGAAAAAGCCGTCGATCCACACCAAGATTTATTTGCAAGACAGGATAAACCATTACCAGCGTGAAGACGATTATTATCAAAATAAGAATGAATTATTATGGTAAAAGTATGGCGATTTAAACAAGAGCAAAGCATAAGGCAGCTATGTACAAGCATCGGCTCAAAACGCAGACTTGGGTTTCGGTTTTTATTTACTTTCGATATCGTAAATACTGCAAAGATTCTGAAGCTGCTCATGTCGTACGTATTTTTTTCGTGTAATGTCAGCGTCTCAAAGCATCAAGTTTTGTTTCGATGTATTATCTGGAATGTATCCATTGTCAATATGCATTGCTTAAGAAGGTGTCTTTCTTCTTTTGGCCCGAGTATTTTTTTGGACCCGAGAATCTTTCCGATTGATATACTCATTAATTATGAAAGAGAAATCACATGGAGCAATTCATGGGAAGGAAAAAGGGATTCATGGCCTGTTCACCCAATTCTTCAAAGTGGGCACCAATTCTGTTTTTAATTCTCTTTTGCTTTTATTTCGGCTTTTACTATAATAAATAAGCACCGGCCACCCATGACCCACCCACGACCCACGACTCCCGTGTCTAGACGTCCATTCATCGCCAATCACCCAACCACAGCCACTTAGCACAACCACGTTAACTATAATTGCAAAGAAGGGGAAGGGAGGGGAAAGGGAAAAGCAGAGAAGAAATGGAAAAGTGTGCAAAATTAGAAATTTATGAATAGCCAAAAAATTAAAAAAAAAATGCACGCTACCATCAATTGAAAAAAAATGTAAAAAATACGAAGCTAAAGAGAGCATTGCCGTTCAAGTATTTGAAAAAAGGAATTGTACCATAAATGATGTCGATTTCAATATGTGATGGAGATGGAGGAAGGGAGAAGGGTAAGAAGATATACCGATGAGAGATAAAAAGTAATTACATGAAGTAGATGGAGTGAGAGAGTGAAGGTTTCAGGAGAGTTGGAATAATATTTTACATTTTGATCCTAATAACGAACGCTTATCGGTACCTAGGTTTTAATGTAATGTCATAAGAATATTACACGAAAAACAAAAAAATATGCTTTCATTATAAGGAATATAAATAGAGAAGTATGGAGGGCATTTTGTTTCGTCCCTAATCGTTCCGTTTAATGGGTTTATTTTCGTTAAGTGGAGGAGTGTTAAGTATAGTTTCTCACCCGATCTGGAGAAGGGATGAGACAGTCCTTCCCCTTTTCGGGATTTTCTCTTCTCCTTCCACTATTTTGTTTTCTCCGCTTTTTCCGAATTTTCCTTGAATTTTTCCTTCTTGTTACTCATTCATCAGGGGCTCACTGGAAAGAAAGTGGAGCGCGCAGAGCTCCAGAGCTACAAGAAGGGTGATTTTTAGAGAGGGTGAAAGCTTTTAATACAGGGGAATAAATGGCGGATTACCACTTTGTGTACAAGGACTTGGAAGGAGCGTCGACCCAGTGGGACGACCTCCAGAGAAAATTCGGGAACTTACCTCCCAAGCCACCTGCTTTCAAACCCCCTTCTTTCACGCCGGCCGAGGACCCAGATTCCAATCCCAAAGACAAATCTTGGATCGACGAAAAGACCGAAGAAGAGCTTGAAGATCTCGAAGATGACCAAGATCTCGATGACGATCGCTTCCTCCTCGAGTACAGGTATTTCTTGTCCTTGAACGACACTGTTCACCAGGTTAGGCGGAAATTGACACTCCATAAACTGCTACTACCACAATTTCATGTCTTTTCCTCTTGTTCACTATTCTGAATTTTTAGGTATCAAAAGGAACGTGAAAACATTGAATTGACCTCAAATAGCAAATTACGAATCGAATGAATATTGTTTGAAACGCCAAACTGTTCAAGTCATAAATTATAAACTAGGGGACAAATATTGTGAGACGGAGGGAGTTTATACTCCTAGATTTGTTTATTTTGTGGTATGAGACTTTTCCCTATACAGAGTTGAGTATGATAATATTGATCTTACTTAGTTGATATGCTTATTTGGTTCGTAATTACTAGTAGTCACGTTCAATTGAGTGTTTAGATGTTCAAAATCTGTTCCAAACTTGTGACATGGCAAAGGAGACGGTTATTATGAAATGGAGGGGGTAGACTGGGTAGTACATTGAGTGAGATTAGCGATTTAGGAGTTGAAGGGGGATATAGTTTTAAAGATGAGTATATTTTTCTTCAGCGTTGAAGACTTAGATGACCGTTTACCACCAAGAAGTACAATTTGCTGTAGGGAGAGCATTTTGGTAATGTAGATTTTGTTGGATGCCAAGTGCTCACTTAGAGCTTAAGTCTTTCTTGATTTCTCTTTTACTGGTAGTTTCTCATTCGTGCTTATTGTCATGTGTGTTCAAAGAAAGAAGAGGTTGGAAGAGATCAGGGAATCTGCCAAGATTGTAAGGTTTGGATCAGTAATTCCAATATCTGGATCAGATTTTGTGCGTGAGGTTTCACAAGCTCCACCAGATGTTTGGGTCGTCGTGATACTGTACAAGGATGGGTAATTATCGAGTAAATTACTATCTTTAGTTTAGTCATTGGCTTACTATCTATGTTGCTTGGTTTTTAGTTCTTCTCAATGTACAAATTCGTGTTATTATCTATTGACAGATACGCAGAATGTGGGCTGCTTTTGCGATGTTTGGAAGAACTGGCTGCAAAGTACCCGGCAACAAAATTTGTTAAGATAATATCTACCGACTGCATTCCTAATTATCCAGATCGCAATCTCCCCACTTTGTTAGTGTACAACAACGGTGCTGTTAAGGCAAATTATGTGGGCTTGCACCCTTTTGGTCGGAGATGCACTCCTGAAGGTATCTTCTGCCTTAGACTAGGAGTAACTTGTGTTCCTTTCTGTTCCTTTTCTCTTCCCTTTGTTGTACTTGTATGCGATGTTGATATGCGGGTATAACTTGTTGCATCTTTTGAATCTCTGGCACGCATTGAGTTCTTCTTTTGAGATCTCTGCATCACTTTATGCACTATTCTGTCACTGGCAGAGGGTTTTTTGTGGGGGCATCACCCAGAGACTTGTAGAAGTAGATGTTTGGTGAAAGTCTATTGTTTCAGTTTGGGAAGAAAAAGGTCAGAGCTAATATTGTTGCACGGGAACACCTTTTGTGAAAGAATTGAACTCCCTTCTCATAGTAAGTGGATTTCCATAAAATCTTGTAACGTGAAGTCACTTCTTCTCACCAAGGAAAATCAATATAGGGCACAAAGAAATTGTTGAATCCTGTAGCATACCTTCAAATCAAACATGCTGCATATATCACATCAGTAAGAACAACTAATGGATAAGCAAAGGCACCATCGTCCCTCTTGTGTATCTATGCGGCTTACCTTAGAATAAAGCCATGTACACCACATAAACTGCAACTACAAATTTCAGCTTGTTAGGCATCACAACTTCGTGATACGCGGTGAATCTGCCAGCTTCTGTAATAGATTTCCCTCGATATCATTTACCTCTTTGATTTAAGGGCATATATGTGGGAATGATCTTCACATGTATATTTATTTGCCTGCGTGCATGTATATATTTGAGAGAAGCCTCCATCAATGAGTAATCAAGCCTCCATTATACTGACGTGCCATGCGTGCAGGAGCCATCCGCAATTTCTGGGAGATATTTAGACTGCCAATACGAAACATTTTTGTTATCTTCAATTAGTTTATTACTAGTAGATATTTAGACTGCCTACTTTAACAAGAGTTATTATAGTTAGTGGTTTTTGAGCCAACTTTTAGTGTTATCTTAAAGCGTCAATATATGTCTGAAAGTATTGGATAGTTTGAGTAGCATAAATTACAATCTTCCTGACAATTAGTTAGCTCGTAGTAATTGCATTTTACTAGACATCGTTTAGAGTTGGCCTTTGGGTTCCTGGCTTCTTGCTAAGCTTCGTAGAGAGAAAATTACTACTAAAATCCATCCGTATTTTGGACAATGCTGGATCTGTTTTCTTACAAATGCAGTTTTAGCTACTAATAACAGGGTATGGATTTAGCATTCTTACACTTGTTGTTGATATGTAATATAAAGGTATAAAATTAAGTGTAGAGTAAGAGATTTTCATCAGCTTAACCTTTAGCATGATTTCCGACGCCTTTCTTTGTAACTCTGGACTCCTGTGGACTTCGGTGTAGACTACATATCCGAGATGTTATGTGCCTTGTTTAGCTCTCTCCCCACCCCGCCAAATTTTCCCCCTGGTAAACACAAGGCTCACTTAGGCAGTTCCCGGCGAAGACATGGTCAGGTGGGGTGCCAACTCTGTTGAAAGATTAGGTAGGTCCTATTAGAATTAATGAATTTCGATTAGGGGTGTAAGGGGGTTCTATTTTTTCTGCATCTCTTGGTTTTGTCGTGGCAAAATGTCTCCACTGGTACAGTTAAAAAATGGGGAGGAAATCACAAGCAGGGCATTGTCCAGATATAGGGTTATGTAATGTTGCTAGACAACTACAGTCCATAAATATTTACTTTCCATTTGGGTAGAATGGAAAATGCATTTGGTTTTGTGAAGGCATCTTAGATGCATTGTTGGTGAGCCATTACAGTTTGTGTAAAGATGGACTTTAGTCTTTGGTTTCCAAGTGATGTCAATTTTGTCCAGTGCAACCGTAGATTGAAGATAGCTTTTGGAAAGCACTATTTAGTTCTATTTAAGGACCTGGAATCTGTGAATATCCTCTGGATTATAACCTTATGTTTTTCATTTATGAAGCTTAGGTTCTATATGAAAGTTAGGTATTCATATGTATTGAGAGCTCATGATAGATTATTAGTTAAATGACATGGTTTGACCAAAGTGCTAGTTCCGTATTGGCCAGAGCCGGTCGTCATGTAGGCAGGCACCACCTAGCGTCTACTGGGGTGTTACCTGGAAAAGTCAGTATGATGTCAGGGTTGCATTTCATCACATTGAAACAAGTTACTGGGGATATATATCCTCGTTTTCCATTTTTGGCAGGGAGAGGGGATGGGGAGTGGGTGGCAACTTGCAATACAGTCCTTTGCACACCTTGCCATCAAATTGAAACAAGCTGGTTCATAGCTTCTGTCTGCAATCCATAATTATACTCTGTGATTAGTGTTTTTTTTTTAATTCTTTTTTTCCCCCCTTTCCCTTTGGCATTAGACATTTGACTGCAATCCATAATTATACTGTCTGTGATTAGTGTGTTTTTTTTAATCTTTTTTTTCCCCTTTCCCTTTGGCATTTGACATGCTGTCCCATTTTTCGTATGTACTGGTAACAATCTCACGTCTTCCATATTCAGGTGTTGCACTAGTACTCTGCCAGTCGGATCCTGTTCTTAATGATGGCCAGAGTGGAAAAGCTGTCCTTGAAGGAGTCAGGAAGAGGTTTATAGAGAAGGTTGTGACTGAACATGAAGATAATGATGATGGATCTGCAAGTGATTAGTCCCCTCTTCCCACCCCCTTTCAGTTCCTGCATGGCAAAACTTGGTGATTCGTAATAAATGCTTGGTTGATGATCAATGACTTGGATCCGCGGACCTTGTTTTGTGGGTATTTGTATCTTGTTCCGCCATATATGTGTAACTTCATTTTGAAAGCTTATTATATGTGTTTCATTGGAGCTCTCGACGGCTAGAGTTTCATGCTTGAATACTAGTACAATCTGGCAGATGACTAGTGCTAAAGTAGTAATGATGGACCAAAATATGGCAAGAAACTGTTTAGTCAATAATCCTTTGGCACTTTTTTGCCAGGAAAATGGTGCCATCGAGTGTAGTACTATCATGTGGATTTAATATGAACCTATGCTCGGAGCGATATTCATTGATCTGGACTAACGTGAAAGAAATTCTCGCCCTCCCTTTCCCTAGGCCCTGAGTGATTACCCCTCATCAAGTCCCCAATAAACCAATGTAATTCGATTGTACAAACAAAATGCTATTTTAATTCCCTTTCATATCAGTTACTACACTTTTTTTTATGTCACCAAAGATGTAATTTAAGACGTTGTGCTGATCTTTTAACAACAAATGAGTATGAATTAGTATACTGAAAATAGTCTCTTCGTTGTCCAAATGAGCTGCCAGTGAAAAGCGTACAACCCGAACAATGTTTTCGTTGCCGAAGATATATATATATATATATATATATATATATATATATATATAGACATAATGGCAAATGGCATGTAGCTAAACCTGATAAAGGGGAGCTTCAAGCAAGCAAAAAGGCAGAAGCAAGTGTCCTTGAATGACTGGTGTACCAGACAAAGATAGAAGATTGTTCTTATTCTAGCCACAGAAGAGGATGATACCCGCGCTAACGTAGTATTCGACTTAAGAGTTTCATTGCTAATATCAAGACAGGTCTCGCTAGAGGAGTCAACAGTTGCTTTGTGAAATGACAGTTTATCAAGCAAAACATGCAACACACCGTATCATACTTGACATTTACCAAGGTTCACAGGTAGGTACGAAAAGCCAAATAAAATGCAAACAAACTCCAAGGGGCCGGCAATCTCTTCAGCACTGGGAAATGCCAATTTATCAAACAAAACATGCAACCTACAGCCCTTCACACAGCAAATCTAACTGACAAAGACAAGTACAATAAGACCAAGCCGACAAGACTCACATGTCAGGGTCAACTTTTTCTACTAGCTGTGGTTATAAAGTGATTACATACAAAGCTTCAGCAATCAGAACCGCAAAATCGCCCTAGGTTTGACATGTTCGCTTCGGGTCCCCCTCTTCCCTGTTTTTGCCTCTCCTTTTATGTGTAGTACCCTGATCTTGTTGCACAGCCTTCTTCTGAGATCGAATCATGGCTCGTCATGCTCAAGGCCGCAATTCTCATACCTGACGAGGAGTTATCACATAGGGTTCAATTGGCCTGTCATGAAAGGGGTGCTCACTACCAGCAAATGTCCTCAACTTTCGATCCCTATCCTGCATGCAAAAGAATCTTGCATGTTAAGGTCAGGATGTGAAAGAAGCCTAAACATTATATGTTCTCCAACTACTAGCTTGCCAGTAAATTTTCCCCAAACTTCTTGCCTTCAACCAGTCGATACACTAATACTGATATCAGCAATAAATAACTTGCTTGTAATCTCTTTGTTATGGCGTAACACTGCCATCTTAGAAAAAGAGTTTTGTGGTTCACTACAATTTTTCTTCTAATAATGGTGACCTTTTTACAACATCAAACAGCCTCATGCCCTTTATGCGTGAATATAAAACACTTCCAAAGGGAAATCCAGAACTAAACTTCAAAATCAAACAAAAGATAGATTAGTTATTATTTGATGTTACATATCCTTTAATAGCAGCCCCTCCAGATTAATGGAAAGGATCAGATCAATCCTGAAGGCCTAAAAACTCCAGAAAAAAAAATTTCCCTGCTTCTGCTACTTGCATAACCAGAAGGCCTGACAACTCTCTCTGACGAACCCAGTGTGTTTGAACTCCAGAAGAGCCTTTCTTGCATTTGCAGCAGAGTTGTCAGGTAAGAACCGACTCTTCAATTTAAGAACCAAGGAAAGTCTCAAAAGATTTAATAGATGCATAATGACTTCTGTGGGATCCTTAGCCATCTGGTCCTTAAAACTCCTGTCCTTTAGGCGGCCGATATACCTACAGAAGAGATATATAGTCCAACAAGGGCAAGAGACATCTCAGGGAGTAAGATAAAGGGCAAGAAACTCCTGCAATTTCTGCCTGAATATACTTTTTTACTCTCATAACATACTGATTCATCCTTTTGGTTGTCACTTAAAAGCAATACTTATCACTAAACTACATTTTTAGATGGAAATGTGCTAAGTAAGGGTGAAGCATGTGATGACGAGAATGGGTAGACAAGTTGTATGTATTGTTTCCGAAAGAGTCAAGTGCCTAGGCTCCGAGAGCTTCAATCGTTCCTCTTTAATACTACTTAGTAGTGGTAATTCTAGAGTATGAACCGTCTCAATACTAGGACAACAATTTTTTAGGGCAAAATTTTGTTCGCAAATTTTCGTTCCACTATATTTGTACTATATATTATCATTTTTCTATTATTACTACTACCATAAGTCATAACCAATCGTTTTCATGGTTTTAAATTGCGGAATCGAGATACGTAACGGTCGCGGTCGCGGTGTAACGGTATCGGGCGTATCAGACATTACGTAACGGGAATCGGTTATCGCGACTGTGAAATTTTTTCAAGCATTACCAAATGTTTAAAACTCAATGATATGAAGGTTGTGAGCTAAGATCTTTCATTTAATGTTTTTAATGGTTTAAAGTTTGTTTTAAACATATTGTTGGGTCAAAATCTCTTTTAATTCATTCCAAGTGAGAATAATTTAATATTTAGACAAAACAAAAAAGTTGTATACATAAAATTATTAACTAAATTTAAAAAAGAGCCTAACCTAACTCTCATTATTTATATCTCATAAAATTCCACATATTAATGTCACTGACATCATAGTTGCTGCATTTGACAAGTCTTCTACCACCAAAATGAATGTCTTGCAGGTTCTTCGATCTCTGTGTCATCTCTATATTCACTAGATCCCTCTCCAAATAAGTAGTTGTTCCCAACCTATTCTGGTCGCACTCAAAAGTCCACTTGGAGTTCCATTGTGCATGACACATCCGCACAAACAACAGTCATTTTTCAACGCTCACAACCGATCAAAGCATGCACGCTCAAGTCACGTGCACTTCTTACTTCTTCTTCATGACTTCGTCACCAAGAAACTCATCCTTGCGCGATGCCTCATGACGTCGCGACCATCGCATGTCGCACGTCGCCCGTCAACGCACCATGGCACTTGCCCAAGGAGGTCGGCCTCGGCCTCCCCCTTGGGGTCGGCCTCGGCCTTCCCCTTGGGAGGTTGGCCTTTGCCTTCCCCCAAGGGTTGGCCCTTGACTTCCATACTTAGCATTTTCACTTCTCTTCAAGGGACCATGCATCAACCTAGCGACGTCCGTCGTGCATCACCTTACGGACGTTCGTCCATCAACCTCGCGACGTCCGTCGTGCATCACTTTACGGACGTTCGTCCATCAACCTCGCGACGTCCGTCGTGCATCACCTTACGGACGTTCGTACATCAACCTCGCGACGTCCGTCGTGCATCAACCTCGCGACGTACGTCGTTCATCACCTTACGGACGTTGGTCCATCAACCTTGCGACGTCCGTCATGCATCACCTTACGGACGTTCGTACATCAACCTCGTGACGTCTGTCGTCCATCACCTTACGGATGTTCGTCCATCAACCCCGCGACGTCCGTCGTGCGTCGACCTCGCGACGTCCATCGTCCACCAACCTCGCGACGTCCGTCGCGCACCATCCTCGCGACGTCCGTCGTACGACGACCGCATACCATCATTTCCAACTTTGTCATTACTACATATTGCATTCATCATCTTTTTATGACAGGTACACTCAGCTCAAATCCCATCTTTGGGACACCCGACGCGTGCCCGTGCACCGTCTCCGCGACATTCGTCGCCGCGCCCATGTGCCATTCTCATCATGCGTGCCCCCGGCACCAACTATAGCTCCGCGACGTTCGTCCCCGCGCCCGTGCGCCATCTTCATGATACTTGCCCCCGGCACCAAGTATAGCTCCGCGACGTTCGTCGCCGCGCCCGTGCGCCATCTTCATGATACGTGCCCCCGGCACCAAGTATAGCTCCGCGACGTTCGTCGCCGCGCCCGTGCGCCATTCTCATCATACGTGCCCCCGGCACCAACTATAGCTTTGCGACCTTCGTCGCCGCGCCCGTGTGCCATTCTCATCATGCGCGCCCCCAGCACCAAGTATTGCTTCGCGACTTTCGTCACCACACCACTCTCATGACATGTGCTCCGGCACTGGGGGCTTGCGTTGGCACCCCTATGGACTATGACCCCCGGGTCACTCCGAGACTGGAGCAGGTCTTCGGAGGGCATCGCGCCTAGTCTGCCTGGCAGTTGGGCGTCGGGTCTTCACCACCACTGCCAGGCCTGTGGGACTCTACAAGGGCTTGGATTGGAGGCTAGATCAAGGGGTTTCTCTGGCCACACCGACGCTGTGGGAGCGAGTCTTTCCAGACAGACAGAGCGATGCTGTGCGGGGCAGGCATGGTGAATATGCGATTCGACAGTCCGTGGAGCACCGACAGCTGTGGACCCTTCGGCGACGTGTCACTCCCAGGGAGCGCCACGTGTCGCGTGATGACATCATCATCTCAACCTCTATAAATAGAGGTCTTGAGAATTCATTTGGGGGGATGGACATTTTCAGAACACTTTCACTTTCTCACTCTAGAATCCTAGAGAGAGAAACATACAGGACCCTGACTTCGGACATAAGCATCAGACTGTGACTGTCGTCGTGTATTCACTCTGCGCCATCGCCCTCGCAGCACTGCCACCCTTAAGCTCTGTCTGGGAAGCCCTTGGTCTCTGCCCTTGCTGTGTCTCACATCATCACACTTGGCATCCGAGTCGGATTGCATTCCTTGTGGCACCTCCACGTCGACTGCGAACCCACTTTCCTTGGCATCAGTAGTTAGCAGCATTAACCATATAGTTATTACTATTACTAGCACTGGAGTGACCGGACCCTGCTTCTTGTCGCTGTTGCTGTGCAAAATAGCCTTGGGATCCACTGGATTCTTGTTGTCCAACATAATTATGGTCTTGAAGCACTGGCAAATCAAGATAACCATGTGGATAACTCTGTAGAGATGGCTGGCGAGGATAAAATTGTGGTGGTGGGCAATGAGCGACCGGTGGATAATAGTACGATGGTGGTGGCGGATATGGCTGAGGATAAGAAGAATAGGTGGATTGTGGCCCTTATGAGTATATTCCAAGTCCAAGATTGCCAAAACGATCCTCCAAGTTTCTTGAAGCATCAGCTGGAGCATTATTAGGAGCATGTGGACGTGGACGACGTCCACGTCTCCTTGATGCTCCCCAATTTTTCGACTGGGGCAACTGTTCACGATTACCGATCACTTCATTATCACGAGCTCCATTCTATCCAACCTCTCCACCATAAAGTGACCCAGAAGTAGGCTTAACGAAGTCGTCACTTTGTTCTTTGGTATGATCACCACCACTACCATTGGGCAGACTTAATGAAGCACCACTATGATTACCAGAGTCTGTATCTGGTTCCATATGTGCATTTACATAGTCCTCATCATTAAGATCCAAATCATCCAACCACTCAGAATTGTCTTGGCCATCCAATAAAGAGCGTTCTCTCTCTTCCAACCATTCACTTAATGGATCATCTTTATTAAATATGTAATCCAAGCATATGGGGTTAAAAGTGTAACGCCCCGATTTTTTTTATTGAAGCGTTAATTTCAAATAAACAAAATTAGGAAACCTCAAAATATCCAAAACTCTCCCAATTGGGTATTCAGAACATCTAAGAATAAGTCTCTAAGAAACATCAATAAATGTCACACCAGCTTAAAACTATTACATTGACCTCAATTACTCCTACACAGAGCTCCGAAATAAAATCTAAAGCCAAATCCAATCGTACAACAAATTTAAAATGAAAATCCTTTCCTAAAAAGCTTCTTACTTAGTCATGCCTTAAAATCCTTTGTACAACTCTAACCACTGCCTGATAACCTGAAAGTAAGGGGGTGAGCACAAAGCCCAGTAAAGATAATCACACACACCCACAGAGTACAAAGCACGCTATATCGATAATAGTACTTGGAGGTGATAAAGTAAGATACCAAGGTGCATGGCGAATACCAAAACCAATGCACTAACTTTCAATTCAGAAATCAGGATTAGCAACAAGATCAAATAGCTCGTATCGGCAGACAATACAACCTCAAAGGCAGACAATACAACCTCAAAGTAAGGAATTACCATATAACTAAATTTACAGCGGGTCATAAGGTTTCGATGTGTTTAAAACAATACAAATTTAAGTTCAAAACGTTTCCACAAGTTTTGATAAGGATATCTTATCTTCCAAAAAGACTATAGTGAATTCAATAATACTTCATATAAGTTTGAAAACTTCTTAAAATAGATTAGATATTAAAATCCAAATATTGAATTAGTACAAAGATGAATACCACGGGAGCCATTCAGAAATGTGTCACGCGTGCCATCACTGACACGTGAGACAAGGTTCAGAAATTAAGATCGCGCTATCAGCTGCTAGCTCATCCCGCTGAACTAGCCCACTTTCTAATCCACGCGGGTAAGTCAGAAATAGATAAGTCACATACACTGTGACATGGCTCTCCAGATTATAAAAACATATACCAAATTAAATTAATAAACACCAAGAGTTTAAACCCGACAAAGTCATTCTCCTTTACACGATTCTACGCAGAATAGTTTTATTCAAGGGCTAACTTCAACAATAAATCGACAAATTCTAATAAAACTCAAAGGAAGAGGACTCGTTACTGTTTCCGTAACGTCTAAGATCATCAAAAACGGATAAGAAACGAATAAGATGGAGTAAGTCAAAGTGAGCTGATTTGCAGTGTCAAACAACAACTTTTGCACTGACAAATAACTTTCAAACTGAATTTTGATTAGGAAATAGATAGATTCTGATAAAACACAAAGCTAAGAAGTTTAAGAGGACTCTTTAAGGTTTCCAAATCATCTAGAATCATGAAGAAACAATGAGAAACAAAGGAGATAGAGCAAGTCGAAGTGGGCTGATTTACAGTGTCAAAAACAGAAAAGTCTGCACTAATAAATAACCTTCAAACTCAATTTTGACCAAGAACCAAATGGATTCTGATAAAAACTTAAGCTAAAAAGTTGAAGAAGACTCTTCAAGGATTTCATAATGTTAAAGATCATAAAAAACCAATGAGAAACAAATAAGATACAACAAATCGAAATTAGCTGACATGAATTGGCAGAAATATAAGCATAACAATGTTCAAGTCTATTTTTTAATATGGATCACTTCGAATTTCGGAAAACACAAAACTAGAAAGTTGTATTAAGCTATTTGAGGTTTTCAAAAAGTGTAAGAACACTAAAATTGGCCAAGTAACGACGAAGTTACAGACTTTTGAATTCGCTACAAAGATTTACAATAAAAAGATCACGAATCAAAGTCAATAATCAGAAGTACAAAGAACTATTTAGCGTAACGATCAAGAATGTAATCAGGGTTCTAAAGAATCAATAGATCTCTTTAAACAACAAATCAATTGATGAACGGATCGATAATCAGAATTTAGATGGGGTAAATGCGTGAGAAAACCCTTTATCTCAATTGCGTAAATCAACTCCAAGTCTTGATCTTCTCAATTATATCAAAAACCCTAATGTAATAATACCCAAAATTTCTATTAGACTCTATCAATCACATTAGCTTATGTGGGTTTTTACCACAAACCTCAATCCCAATATCAAAATAAGATCTTACCTCAATGTAATGACCAAAATCTGAAGAGTATTCTTCCTAGAGATTCTTTGGAGGCTCTTCTGAAGTTTGTGTGCTCCTAAGAATTATATTGCACATAAGTCATGAGCCTAAAATGAATGTAATTATATTCCTAACACAATAATAGTTGCAAAATTCCCATTATGTCCCAAAATTTTCTAACTTTATAAATGGGTCATACTAAAGCCCAAATTTAAATTGGGTCATTTAATCCCAAAAGTATAACTCACTTTCTAGTAAGAAAATTTTAAATTGATTTTTAGGCCCACTATTTAATTCAAACTCACAATACATTCTAATTCGTACTTATACAAGTATCCTGATTAAAAAAAATCTGGGGTGTTACAAAAAGCATCTTCTATTTCTTTTTTGGCTTTTCCTTGTAGCCTGTCGGATCTTCAGCCTCATATTGTAATAAACATAGACAAGTCGATTTAACTTTTGGGACTTCAATCTGTTTCTTGTCTTTGTGTGTATGAGGCTGAAGGTACTCCAGTTACGCTTGCAATTAGAAGATGATGTTGTTTGGCTCAACCCTCTTATAGCTATTCGTTGCAGTTCAGGCGTAGAACTGCCATAATGTATCCACCATTCAGCTGCATAGTAATAGCAACCGTACAAAATTAAGATTTAAAATTCTAACCAATAACAATTTTTTTTATTATAGAATATAAATGTTATAGTTTGTCTAATTACCCGGATTTGTTTGTTTAACTGCTCTTTGGGCCAACACTATTCCAAAAGAGTCATGTCTGTCACGAAATAACAAAATCTGCATGATGTGTAAAACTTTATGCACGTCGTAAACAAAGTTTAAAGTACAATACAAATTATAATGTGTAAGTACGTATTTGGTTGATAGCTCTGATTTGATTGTCAACAAGAGGCTTTAGTCTCTGGATCACCTTTTTAAATGCTTCCAACAAATTTTTATTACCCATGAAACATACACCATACTGAAATTGCGGATTCAAGAAGTAGCCTAACACGTGAAAAAAAATAACTAATTACCGAATACTTATATTTGATTTAAACAATGAATTATAGTTAAATATTGGTTTAGTAACTTACCGGCCATGTTTAGATCTTGGTGTAATTGAAAATTCAACCTCATCTCAATTATTCTTCTATAGTCTGTTGTATGCCGATTACTATTCTGAATGGCGAGCTTGACCCTCTCTATTGCTTTGTAAAGAAAACCCATCGTAGATTTCTCATCTCCATCTACTAACCGCAGAACCTTTACAAGTGGCTCTTGCACCTTCAAAATATTAGCAGCTTTTGTCCAAAATCTCCGCTAAAAAATAATCTTCTTTACCAACTTGCCTTTGCTCAATTTTGAATATTTACATGCATTCCACTCATTAGACCAAAACATATCTTCCAAAGGTCCCTTAAATCGTCAAATGGTTTCCAAAGTAACAAAATTTGTAGCAAAACGTGTGATTGCAGGACGTAGAAGCTCTCTGCCATCGTTGTAGGTTTTCATGTAATCAATCACCTAGTTAAAGCTATAAATGAACTTGGTGATCTCCATTGCTTTTCCTAGCACCTCTTCAACAGTTTTCTTCTTGCCAATATCCTCCAGAATGAGGTCAAGGCAATGAGCAGCACATGCAGTCCAACATAAATTTGGCCACTCCTCCATAAGCTTTTTGCCGCCAGCTTTAATAGCAGCTTCATTGTCCGTTACAACGTGAACAATATACTGCTCCCCAATCTCATCAACGACCTTGTCCATGATTCCAAAGTAATAATCTCTAGTCCTGCTCAGAACATTTGTAACATCAATGGACTTGTCAAAGATTGTACCTTGAGTGCTATAAACTAGAAAATTAACTAACTGTCTTCTGGTACCACTAGACCATCCATTACACATGAGTGTTACATCCCTCTCTTGCCAAATAGGCCCATGACCTTCAATCCACTTCTTTAAACCTTCCAATTCCCTGGGTAAATAAACTTCACTGACCTCATGAGGAGTGAGAAGCTTCACACCTTTTCCTACCTCTCTTGCAACATCCAACATCGGCTCAAACCAAGGACTTGTTATAGAGTTAATTGAATGTCGGTCAAATATAACAAATTGGCTAACTGCTATGCCCAACTTCTTTCTCAGACCTTTCATAACTGACGTGCTGATCTTAGTCTGCTTAGAGCCTTTATATCGGTGAATATCAACGTCCACATTTTGCAATCGTGACTCTGGTGTAGTTAGATCAACCCACCTATTCTCACTAACAGACTCACGCACGCTAGAAGATCGTTTAGGTACACGAGGCCGAGACCCACTACTCCCTCCTACATCAGACCGCTTCCCTGCACTTGATCTAAACATTTGTCGTTCCTCAAACTCTCTTTGTTCTCTCATGGACCCCTTTCGTGCCATTGTCATCTCTTGATCTAAATCATCACTATAAACAACGCGACAGTCATCTTCATCACTATCGTTATCACGCTGACTTTCTCTAATATGTTGCACCGTTTCTTCTTTCCTTTTCTCCTTATCTATTTGTGTCTTCTTATAAACTTGAAGAAGGTTCATCATTTCTACTCTAACTTCAGCGCTAACAGCAGGACAACTTGAAACTAGTCCTTTTAGGTGAGCAAGATGCTCTTCAATCGAGTAATACCACCACTTATCAACTTTCCACAAAACTTGCAAGCCAATTTATGCCTATTATTTGGCACTGGATCGGCAAACTTCCAGCTAATATCATTACTAGGAGCCTCATTCTCTCCCGCATTTTGACGTGGCATTTTGAGTCTTGAATAAATAAAATTTTGATACCTATAAATCGTTAATGTTTAATCTACAATTGTTGGTAAAAGTTTATAATGAAATACTAAAACATAAAATACATTGTATTTAAACTAAATTGGCACAAAAATAAAGCATAAAGCCATAAAATATAAATCGTTATTGTTTAATCTACAATTGATGGTAAAAGTTTGTTAAGTATTATCAATTAATATAAGTTTTTGAATGTAAAACTTCAAGTTAGAACCATATACATAATTCCAAAGCAAGTAAGAGAAAAACAATAAATAGAACTTAGAAGTACTAAAATCTAAATATCTAAGACAAACAATGTGCCGGTTGATAAGTCATAATAATAAATAAATAAATAAAATAGTGTTTGACATTTTGACCTACTTTAATTGAATTGAAGGATTTGAAAGAAGGCTCTGTGCCTCTGCGTGCCTGGCTGCGTGCCTCTCTTAGAAATGAGAAAACTCACCAGCTCTCAATCCCACGCACGACTCCCACACCGTCCCACCGCCCAATTACCCACGGCTCACAGGCTCCCAAATCTCAATCTCCCACGCCCACCACGATACTCGTGACCCAGATGAGTCAAGCCAGTCAACGACCGGCGGGAGACAAGTCAGAGAAGTAAGACAACAGCAGCCAAACGCCGATGGAGCTGCGCTCGGCCAGTCGGGCTTCGTCCTTGCTAGTTGCTACCTTCGTGTTTCTTTGTTTGATTGTCTTTGATAGTCTGATTTGTATGATTGTGTGTTCGTGATGATGTGATCTCTATAAATTGGTTGTTGTTGCAGTGGAAAGGAGAGGAATTTATAGAGAGGAAAAGTGAGGAAAGTTGAATAAACCGAGAAAGCAGATTCCTTTCACAATCATACAGTAATTCAATTTATAGTTTTGCACAATAAATCAATAATTGATTGTAGTTCAAGTTTTTTACATTGATTGAGTTGTGGAATCTGCTTTCTTAAAGCCTAAAGGAGATCAGAAGAGATGCAGAGTCCTGTCAATCAGAAGATTCTCCAATCGGAAGGAGACAAAAACCAGATTTCAAATCTTGCGTAACGGTATGTAACTGTACTTATCGGCATTACGGCCCGTTACAGTTCCGTAACGGCAATACGCCTGTGAAATTTACTTTCGCCAGTATATCGGTGTATATCGGTATCGGACCCCTGAAATACCATTACGAATCGGCCATTACGGTACATATCGGCCGTTTTTTAAAACCCTGATTGTTTCCTAAGCGTTCAAAAGGAACGAATTCTACACACCAACTTTCAGCCTTGCGTCACCATTGAAACATTATGAGGTACAAGAATAGAAAGAAAAGGCGATGTCGCTCCATCTAAAGTTAAAACCCGACATTACGTATTCAAGAATTGTTGGTGAAGGTGTATTTAAAATTGTTACTAACAATACTTAGTGGCAATGAAGTATATTACGGGGATGGGTATTGCCAGGGGCTTGTGTCCCAGAAATAGCACTCAGGCGAGGCCACGGGTGTTACAGAGATGGACGTCGGGGGGCACATGTGACACGAAGACGGCGCTCAGGCAAGGTCAAGAGTCATGGAGCATGGAATCCTTAAGGAGAGGAGAGAGCAATGGGTGAGGCAAGGGAGGCCCCAAGGAGATGGAGCCCCGAGGGGTGAAGCAAAGGAGACCCCAAGAGGAAGGCCGAAGGCTGACCCTTTTAGGGGAAGGCACACCGTCAGTTCCAACACTAAGAATATTTTTGAGTCATGGCGCATGACGTCAATTGTAACACTAAGAATAATCTTGAGGCGCAGCACATGACATCGATTCTAACACTTAGAATAGTTCAACACTTGGAATAATCTTGTGTCAGAGGCGTGACATGTAACTTGAGTGTGTGCCTTGGATTGACCGGCAGGGTAGTGTTGAACTTTGACTATTAAATTTTTGTTAACATGTTGCAAGAGCTGATTCCAAGAGCGACGAAAAGTGCGTAGTCAAGATAGACTAGCAACAGCTTTTTCTATGGACGTCGTTACACCATGAGTATGATTCAACTATAAACAAGGGAATTCAAGGGGGAAATGATCCTTGGGAGTCCCCTCAACCGGTCAAAATGATGCCCAACATTCGTGCCACCCATTGATCGATGGTGAACGATAGAGGAACCTCAGCTCTGAGGATATGCAATTGGTCTCTCTCTCTCTCTCTCTCTCTCTCTCTCACACACACACACACACTCAAATCTTAAAGCACAGAAACTAAAACATCTAATATGTCCTGTGAAATTGAACTAGCGCGTGATTACAAATTGAGGGTTTAGTGCCAAGACAATCTGCTACTACCACAACTACCAAATAAGACCATAGAATGCTACTTCCAGCTAGATTGTATACGAACCGAGTTCGAGCTGAACATAGGAGTGTTCAGACTCGTTTGTTTAGTTTCAGGCCTTGTTCGTGTTCGCGTTCGTTTAAACTTTAAAATTTTGTTCGAACTCGTTCACTGTTTGTTTCATAAAATTCGTGTTCGACTCGAGTTCGTTCGTTTATTTATATGAACCGAACTTGAAAAATCGTGTTCTCGTTCAAAACAATTATTTCCAAACCAGAACTACATCTTACTTGATCCAATTGTCTACTTGATTTTAGGGCTTCCACGTTCAAACTAATTTATAGGAAAAATTACGTAAAATACCCCTGTGGTTTGGGGTTGTTGCAAAAAAAAACCTCGAGTTACAAAAATTGCAAAAGAACACCTAGGATTGTAAAAGTGTTGCACCGTAAAAATTCCGTAATAGAATGGTGAAAAAGGCTAAATTGCCCTTCTATATAAATGAGAATGGCACCCTTTCTTCTCCAGAATGGCCAATTTTCCTCTTCCTTCTTCACGAGATAGCTTAGTGGATCGATGGCGGGCTCGCGGCGGCACAAGTGGGAATCGCAGATTGCAGTGCAAGTGGCGGAGCCAACGATGGCACTGGCGGAGTAAACAATGGGTCAGGAGTATCTTGTTTACCCGAATTGCACAATCTTAGTCTAGGATTTCAATCGCAGATTGCGATTTGAAACCCTAGATCTGAGATTGTGCGATTAGGGTTCGAATTGTTGTGGCCACAACGGGATTAGGGTTCGATTTAAATTTTGGGGTTCAATTAGGGTTTGATCTAAGTTTGGGGGTTCGATTAGGGTTTGAGTTGTTGTGCGATTGGTTTGGGTTTGATGGCTATAGCAGCGATTAGGGTTCGATTGGTTTGGTTTGGGTTTGATGGTTTGATCGACGATTGGTTTGGGTTCGATTTAAGTTTGGGGGTTCAGCGGGATTAGGGTTCAATTGGTTTGGTTTGGGTTTGGGTTTGATGGTTTGATCGGCCGTTAGGCGCATAAGACTAGGGTGGTGGCGACAGCAACAGGGCCGGCGCCGGTTGTGGGTGGCGCAGGTGGTAGATGGGTGGTGGTTCAGCTCCTCCTCCCCTCCTTTCCCCTTCCCTGGTCTCCCCTTCCCTAGTCCCCTGCCTTTCCCCCTTCCCTTCTCCTACCTTTCCCCGTTTTACCGTTGTTTTCTTGCGCCGGCCCTAATTAGGGCTTGGCTGCAAAAGAGGTATTCAGGGGCAAAAATGGGTTTCCAACAATTATTTAGCAGTGACACTTGTTCTCCAGGCGCGTTTACCACAAACGCTGTTAAAACAGACGGTTTTATTGACGGCTGTAACACTTTTACAATCCTAGGTGTTCTTTTGTAATTTTTGTAACTCGAGGGGTTTTTTTTACAACAACCCCAAACTACAGGGGTATTTTATGCAATTTTCCCTAATTTATACTATAATTAAGTTATATGACTTTTGGGTTTGAAACATATTATAAGTAATCTAGACGAGCTGTTCACGAACACATTCATGAGTACTTTGGAATGTTCATGCTCGGCTTGTTTAATAAACGAGCTCTAATATTTTGTTTATGTTCGGCTCGTATATTATACAAACGAACATGAACAAGTTTTTTGGAGAACGAATCACGAGCAGCCATGAATAATTCGGTTCATTTACGGCCCCACTTCCAGCATAGAAAAACGGCAAAAACAGTGAACTAGAGAGTATACCAGCAGTATCATGTGGCCATAAATCCCTAGAGGCATCATACAAGTAAAGAGCTCTTTTTGTCCTGTGGAGGCATTGTCGGCTTCTCAAGGAACCTGCAACTCTTGCTTAGACTTCTTCAGCATGGTTTGAAGGAAAATATAAAGAGGTTGTATTTGGCACTAGCTCAACTCAGATGATGAAGATTTTAGCTGAAGGCTAGCTGCCTTTGCAAGATCACAACTAGTCCAAGAAATCAAAAGAAAGTCAGCTCAAAACTCAAATCGGCAAGCTCACTACAATCTCACTAGGAGCAAGAACTCTTTCCGATACTTCCCACTCCCTACACAGCTGCCCGTTGATGTTGTGGTCGACGCATCTTTTTCCAGCTTGGAACCCTATATTGAACCAGCTGTTGAATCATTTGCAAACCACCATCCACATCCCTCTCCTCCTGCTTGAAATTCTGGCATTTCTCTCATTCCAAATGATGTCACGGCCAAAATTTATTCATCCTCTTTTGGAAGCTTTTGCACCTAAAATTCAGAGTGACTCGTCCAAAGAAAACTGCTGCCAGGAGTGCATGGCTATCCTCAGCTTCAGTTTATGGAATATTAAGCATCGATATCGACCTACTTCAACCATCATGGCTTTGACGTTTATTTCTTATGGAGATGTATCCCATGCGAACTAGTGGCGACGTCTTGCGCTTTCTTGGAGGCTCATTTCCACTCTCATTCTTGTCAACATGTGAGCTGCTTTCTTCGTAATACAAAATCATGGCAGGGTGCGATCTTCTGCCCCCGCCTTCGGCTTTGGCAGATGGATACAAATGCGTCAAAAAGGCTTTGGCAGATGGATACAAATGCGTCAAAAATGCCATGGCGCAGACTTCATGAACATTGTATTCCTTATTCTTTGAACCTGCAGTTGAAACTTTGGTTTTGGTGTGTTCTTGAGAAGTCATTGCTTCTTGAATTAACTCGAGTTCACCAAGCGGGATAATAAGAGGAAATGGTCAAGTGCTTGTCATTTCTACTTTTGCAGTTTCGCTCTAACCATCTTCTTTCTTTTAACCAACAACAACATAGCTTTCAACAACTAAAAGTCACTCGATATCCATTTTCAATAAACTGTCCAATATTGTTCAGATAGATCTTTTGATTCTTCAATTGCCGCAACAACATGATCGATCAAATCTTGATGGAAAGCTTCTAAAAACTTTGCAAGAATCTTTTAATCACGACTTGTTCGACATCCCGGGCAACAAGTTCTTGAACTTTTTCACTACCATTCATTGCCAAATTCTCTCTTTCCAAATCAATTGAAGCCTGATGGAGATGACCTTTTACTTGAAGCTCTTGGGGATACAGATTTACTTATCCTCTCGTTGGATGTCAAAATGCCCTTACATTCTGCATTTTATTCTTCTTTACTCCTGCTTGGCTAGAGTTAGAAAATAGCTTCCGTAGCCATCATTCGAACAGAACCTCCAATATTATTTTTAAGGTAAGTTTATAAATACGTATTTTACTTATAATAATTTTGTGAACATATTTCTCACTATATACGCCATGGAGTAATTAGTTCATAATCTCCCCCTTCCCGTTCAACAAGGGAAAAGGGGAGGCCAACATAGTAAATATCAAACCAGAAAAGAGGAGATAAATAAACCAATCCATATTTTGGCAATTCAAAATCTCTGATGAAACAGAACTCAAAACAAAATTGCAATCCTCAGCACTGCAGACATCCAAAATTACTTGCAGAAATGAAACAGGACCCTTTTCGAGACAAAGACCATAGTTTACTTGAGAGTAGCAAATTTCTACCAATGAATTCTTCATGCCTTCAGGCGTCCAAAGAACTTCTGCTTCTCTTGAGTAGTCTGGAAGCGACCATGACCGAATTTTGAGGATGTGTCGATGAACTTGAGCTTGATCTCCTCAAGAGCCAAACGAGACGTCTGTGTTAGCAGGGACTGGCGAAGTGTCACAACCCTCTTCTTAGGGCCAACACAGCATCCTTTGATCAGCAAGTAGTCATCCTTCACTACACCATAATGAGGGAACCCACCCATAGGAGTAATATCTTTCTCAGTCCTGTATTATTAAGTTAATTTTACAATTCCTTGTATGAAAGCTTTGTACAAAAGACAACTATGAAGATTCAGCATACATGTGCAAGCTCGCATGCAGAGAAATTTTATGTGATACCATGAAATAAATTTGACCTAAGCATCAAAGCCACGTGATTCCTAATCCGCCCAAAATGCCAACATGAAAACAGAATTTGGTTTTACATCCCCCAGAAGTTTTGGCCTACTTATCAAAGCCACATGTTCATGGCCAAATACAACCCCACTACGAGCAAATAGCATTAAAGGAACAGCCCAGGTACTAACCTGTCAAACTCCGTGATGGCAGTGTGGGACTCCTGTCCAGTCTTGCCAAGCTTGTAAATCTTCTTGTTCATTTCAGTTCGGTGGTGGTATCCATTCTGACCAGCCCGGGCAACCGTGAATGAGACACGGGCAGGGTGCCATGCACCAATACAAGCCACCTTCCGCAGACCCCTGTGAGTCTTACGGGGAAGGCGAGTGACACCCCAACGAGTGACAACACCTTCATAACCTTTACCCTTTGTCACACCAATGATATCAATCATCTCGTCCTTCTGGAAAACGGCATCCACAGGAACCTGCTTCTCAAAGAAGCCATACGCAAAATCCACCTTCTGAGCAATGGTGCCACCATTAACCTGGATCTCCATAAGGTGTGCCTTCTTCTGCTTCAATCCCTTCATCTTCCTAATCTGTAACATCAGCAGAGCACAGGTAAGCCACCCAAAGATCTGCTTGATTTAAATTTGTTAAAGATACTTAGCAAGCAAGAAAATTGCAAAATCACTTATTATTGCACCTCAGTGACTAAGGATTTTACATTTTCCTGAGTAGTCAACTTCTGGTTGCAAAAATCTAGATGATGGCCACTGCTATTGTTGTCAAGAACAGAAAGGGGCAATTACCGTAGAATTGGAAGCACAAAGAATTGAGAATATCAATCAAGTATACATCAATCTACAGAAAGAATACGGGTGAAATTGCCAGAACGTCGAAAACTGATATTCACTGACCAAGATGCAAGAGTCAAAACAAGCTTTAAAAACTTGAATCGGAGAAACTAAACATAGGATTGATAGAGATTATTACCTGGGTGTGAGCGAGTACCCTTATGACAGTCGCATACTTTTTCATCTTCTCCAGCTGTACCTGGATATCTTTCTTTCCTTCATCAGTCTCATACTTCTTTGAGTATTTGGTAAAAGCCTTCTTCTTGGACTTGCACCAGTTCTTATAGAACCTTCTTTTTATATCCTCACTCAAATGCTGAGCCCAAACAGTGTTGAGAGAACGCAGGCCACGTGGTGTCTTGACATAAGCCACAACACCAACGATAACCATTGGAGGAGTCTCAATGATGGTTACAGCCTCAGCAGTCTCCTTCTTATGAAGCTCTAGCGAAAAAAAAAAGATTAAATTTAAGGTTGAAACATGCAAGGCATATTATATTTAAGCAAATTATGCTGTCCATGAAAAAAGAGAGCAAGAAAAAGGGGCCAAATTCTAACCAACTTTCAGATTCAAAACAATTTAAATTACAAGTTCTCAAAACGAGGTCATTCTATTTTAAACTTGCAATCCGTAGCAACAAAATATCAATGCGGTATCGAACCGCGACTCATGATAAGCGTAAAAGTTTGTTTCCTGATACATTCACTCATTCCACCCAAAAGGAATTCTAAATTTTAAGTAGCACTCGCACATGCTAAGGAGACGAAAAAGTTCCCCAGGAGCAAAACCATTCCAAAAATTATTATGAAAGCTGCTTACTTGATCCAGGTTTCTCGACCTCACGAACAATGTGGGTCATACCAGCCTTGTAACCCAAGAATGCAGTAAGCTTGCATGGCTTGCTCGGGTCATCCTTAGGGAAAGCCTTCACTGCACATATCAAACCCAAAGATAACTATGTTAGATTGACCGTCCATTCCAACTTGACTACATCATAATGAAGAACGTTCAAAAAGAAGTAATGAATTCAAGCACTAGGCCATACCAAAGTTCACAAGATAACACAAGGCATTAGTAATCCTTTAAATGCAAATATCATGGCATACAGACATGAAACAAGGTAAATTTGAAAAATACAAACCATTCACGTCCTTGAATTTGCATGCATTTTATAATAGCACTGATGCCAAATCCAGAAACAAATCACCATTATGTCTTCACCAAAACACAATTTCAAAGCACATAACCCAGCTAAAGAAACTCATGCAACAATACCATCTGAACAAGAATGAAAAAAATCTCAAAACAATAAGTTCATCGAATTGCATTACACTAAATTCCTAGCAGTAAGCAAGTAAAAAACTCTTTGAACATCAGATCATGCCTATGCGTGTGGACACAGATACATGCATGAACATAAAATACCAAGAGAAAGCTAATTATAAGGGTAGACATGACTGTTTAACAAAGATACAAGCAACTAGTTTTATAAATAGCAACTACACCAAAACCAGTTACCACTAGTAATAAAAAGACAGCATCAAGAGAACATGCAATAAACCGGCTCTAGAAAGCAGCAGTGTACAGAAAAACACGTATACCTTTGCCCCTGTGGCGAGCAGCACGCTTCCTTGGGAGAAATCCAAGAGACCCATGTCTGGGATGCTCAAACTTCCTGTGCGACATCTTTTCTCCCTTCACAAATTGGAAAAAAATAACAGTTACCATCAAATCAGAAAGTAGAAACATCCAAATTGTCCATATCTAAGCACGTTCAATTGCCTACCAATATGCAACTAAGCTTACATCATTACCACAGATGTAGATAAATAGGCACATTTCAAAAACTTTAAGCAAATAAAATTGGCACTCAATAGTCATATTTTAGAAAATCATTTTTAAACAACTAAAATACACATAGAATGCAATAATCTAAAGAGCTGTTATGTTAATATCTATCATACAAAGCCTACTGTGGTACTTGGACAATGCAAAAGAATAATCATCAGTGCCCACAAGTTTATGATACCACAAAATGGGTATTTCTAAAGATACTCGAGAGAATGAAAAAATGGGTGTTTGCACACAAAGACAGACACATACAGTAAGTGAAAATGGGTATTTCAAGAGATACCCCAAAAGGGTTTTTGATGAATCCATCAAAACTAATACAGCATACACTAACTTACCTTTGAGTTTTACATGTGTCCTCACACAGACAACACCCATACACACAGTAAGAAAAAAATGAGCTTTTCCAGAGATACCCCAAAAGGGCTTCTGGTGAATTCATCAAAATCTATATGGCAAGGAACTTACTCCATTACCTTCAAGTTTTATATATGTCCACACAAAGCCAACAAACGTACTGACACAGTAAGAGAAAATGAGTATTTATAGAGATACCCCAAAAGGCTTTCGGTCGAATTCATCAATATCGATATGGCATACTACCAACTCCGTCGTATATTCAAGTTCCATGTGTCATCACATATACGCACATAGTTAGAAAATGGGTATTCCCAAAAATACCTCAAAGGGTTTTTCACGATTTTATCAAAACCAGTGTAGCATACAACCCATTCCACATTGCCATAAGGTTACATATATCATCACACACGTACTATAAGAAAATGGGTATTCCCACAATTACCTCGAAAGAGCTTTTGATACATTTACGAAAATCAAAATAGCGTAAACCAACTCCATCGTACCTTCAAGTAATAAATGTCCTCACACACACAACACGCACAGTAAGAGAGAATTGGGTATTCACCGAAGCATCTCAAAAGGGTGTTTGATGAAGACATCAAAACATTTACTACACGCACTTATTCCCATCTTAGCACGCACACGAAAACCAAGATCTACGTCACGGTAAAGATCAAACAAAGACGACAATGGAGATTATCAGGTGACGTGCTTAGGCTTATTATTCGATTCAAACGTAGAGAAATCATGGTTTTTGAGGGAACTTGAGATACCTGCTGGAATGGAGTGAAGCTGGTGCGGCGGCGACTCTCGCTCGACTGACAAGCTAAAACCCTACTTCCCAGTATATATATTACAAATGAGTTGCTGTGTTTGTAGAACTTCCACAAAAGTGTTGTAAATTATAAAGTCGTCCACTTTGGCCCATGGCTTTGGCCCAAGTCTCGGGTTTGGCTCAGCGGAGCCCAAATTTTCACGCGTTAAATTCTTGTCAACATCATGATTTGCCGCTAAATTAAAATTAAAGTGTGAACAAGTATTTAACAGTGTGAGAATATATGCTTATTTTTGCTTTAGAAATATATTTGAATGTTTTCATTCAATCTAATATGATAAGGTGCATTGTTCCAAAAATTTCATTGAAATCTCGAGCAAGATTATAAAATTTTATGGCCATTATAGATCTGGTATTCTTAAATGGCCAAATTAATCTCTATAAAGTGTGAAAGAATGGACCAAGTATCAAAATTTGGACTAGTTCGTACAATTCTCTAGGAGAGGCAAACTTTGTCTAAGGTCTGGTTGAGTGAAAATATAGTAATGAATTACTTGAAAATACAAACAGATATTTTTTTTCTCTTAAATTTAGAGTAGTAAATTTCGCTCGTTTAATTACAAGAAGTAACGAAATCTGAGGCTTCTTTTTTAATATATACCGTAGAAAATATCATTTTGTCGCATGATACATGGCCTTCGCATTCTCAACTTAGTAGTGTTAAAAGAAACCTTTTTGCAAGTTTTAGCAACGAAGCGATGCAATTCCTCGCAAATGTAGTCACTACTTACAACACAAATTAGGGCAACGTCACCCGCAAACAATATCTATAAAACTAAAGCTGTTCCATCAAAACGCTAGAGAGCCTCCATTCAGCCGGCGCGGCGCCTATCTCTCTTTCTTTTCGATTCAAACCTTACGGTTCGATCAAGGTTTAGGTATTGCGATTACTAATTGGGTAAGTCTACGTCCAAAAACACCCATGTATTTGATTTCACGTACGAAATTGGATGATGAGATCTTTGTGCAAACGCAGCAGCAGCATCAAATTGCCTGCAGTGAGCGGCACTTTCCACACGAGATTTCTGACTTTATTTCTTGGAGCTGAATTCCTCTCTTTTCGTCTTCCATGCTATTTGCTCTTACATGGGTCACAAATTTAATTCACTTTCATCGTGAAAAGATTAACGAATTCTGATTGTTGTGCATTTTGTCGGCATCAAATTATGTCGGGGGTTTATTCAATTCGGGTGTTTTACCCTTTTATCATTTTCGCTTTGTTGATGAATTCTAGCCTTTCAGATGAATACTGAGTCGGTTTCCCAATTCTGAGATTCTTGGTGGGTGTCTTGGTATATACGGTTGCTCTTTAGCAATTGATTTAGAAGAAAACAATATAAGGAGTGCCTCTTTAGCTAATCCTACGATGTTTTGGTATAAGTCGTTTGGTAGGAGGGGGATGGAAAGGAAGAGAATCACGTTGATAAAATAAAGAGTTACAAGATTTTGCGACTTAAGTCCTAACTCTACACGTCAAATTGAAATATAGTCATGACATGTTGTGACCGTTAATGTCATATAGAGGAGATAATTTAAATTTGGTCAGCTCACGAAACAAGGATGAAGTCTTCCGTTGGAGTCGCAGGATGGAAAAGTGTCTTCATCCTGCAATTTTCACAAGTATCTACTCTACTTACAAGCTCCATTGTAATGTCGAGAAAGTATCGGCAAGCACACACGAGAAGACAACACGACGAAAAGGTCCTAGGCACTCCCATCCCACCGTAAAAAGGAATTTTTTATCTGTAATTAAAGGAATAATAAGGTAAAAATTATTAGCACCGTCACTTTCCTTCAAAAACATTAGCGAAGACATTTTGCCTACCTTAGGGACCATATGTTACCATCTCTCTATTATTTAATCATTTTTAGCGAACAAGCCCTTAAGTTGTGTTTGGCATGTATGATTATTCAGGGCAGGATAAGGGCGGGCAAGGTTTATTGTCGAATAAGGTTGGAAAGCTACAAGTCCGGTCCAGCGTTTGGAACTAGTCTGCATTATAAGTCGGATAAACAATTTATAAAGTAGAACAGAAAAGGTACATATGTCACAATAAATGTTTAAATCTGAAGCAATCGGTGGAAAAGACAGTGGTGGACGAAAAAGATGGGTTTGAGGGGGAGGATGGAGGCGGTGGATGTAGAAGACGACGGAGAGGCCGCCAGACGTGAGGTCCTGACCGACATGAGGGCGGAAAAGGTGAGTGGACGGAGAAGATCAGTTAAGGGGGAGGATGGAGGCAGTGGATTGAGAAGACATCGGAAAGCCGTGAGGCTAGTGAACGTGAGGCCGAGATAGAGCTTGGGGAGGAAGTTGCTGGCGAAGGGTAGAACATGAAGAAAACTGAGGTGGGTATTTTTTTTTTATCCAATACCAGCAGGATAAATTTTATACCAACCTCCCCCCACCCCCACCCCCGCCCCTGCGCTCAATACAAAAATATCCCGTTCTAGTGGGATAAAACAAGTTCGACGAATACATTGATCGACCTTTAAGTGCCAGGCCAAACGTCGGATTGGATATTTTTAATCTTATTCGGAACCCTTATCCTTATCACCAAATACAGTCGTAAGGTATAAATTAATGTCTCGTATAACAGAGTAATAAGGTATAGCTGATTTTGCATTTTTTTTATTTCCTTTTCACTTCAAGATGTTATGGCATTATAAACAAGTAGATGATCTGGTAAATTGTGCCGAGATCATAGTTGAACATTGTAGAGATTATCAATCTCGAGAAAAAATGCACCTTGGCCTTTGTTACTCTATATATGATGATAATTTTACTCTCATCTATTATAAGTGCATTAAACCTCATTCTACCACATCGAAATCCTTCCAAAGTCTTAAATCTTATTTGTAATACAGAAAAGCTCCCTTGGTTATTTTTTTCTTTGATAATAAGAGAATGACATTAAATTAAAAGTGTGACAGTTACACTGTAATATCTACTATTACAATACCATTGCTTCAAAGAGATCATGACATGTCCATGATCATTTAATATTACAATACCCAGCCCGCGGGCCGGGTCAGGCCAGCCCCCCCCCCCCCCCCCGGGCCATTTTGACAACTCTAATCATCACCATCATCATCATTTTTTTCTCAGTAGTCATTGCCTGCTCAAAACAGCCACTAGGGCCAAAAGTCAATGCCAATCTTCAAAAGCCAAACCACCGCTAAAATCCATATCTGGGAACAAGAACTAATGTTGAAATTGAACTAGACATCAACTATTTAGAAACTGAAACAACCACCAAAATCCAGTATCCAGCCTAACCCAAACAATGACCACCAGCATCATTTAGACCTACCCAACCAGTTATTAGCAGTGGCTGCTCAACCAATCTTCCATATTTTCGCCTTTTATTGCAAGGAATTGCATATCCTTGCAGGATTCCTTTATTCCTATATTATTTGACAAAAGTTTCAATCCAACGATAACCAAATAGGAAGAGGTGACACAGTTTATTGCTTCTTGTTGTACTTGCATGTTTGGTGAACAAGTTAGTGGTATTTCAAAGCCAAAACTCATATATTTTCATTTTTTATTTTACCCTCAAACCTACTTTTTTGAAGTTGTGTAAAAGTTACAACTTCACATTAGGGCATTATACAAAAATTACATTGCTTTTATAAGTTGACATCTTTGTGGAATTCAGTAATAAGCTAGTAAAGGTAGATTCTCACCTACATGTGAGCCAGGCTTAGGCTAAAATCATTCCAGGGTAAATTTTACAAATTCATCGAAAAACTAATTAACCGCCGAGTCACATGTTACTCGCGAGCCTATCCGATGGTGACACTCTTTCGCTAAATTTTTATCTATTCTTTTCCAAAATATTTTGGAATTTTCTTTGACTTACACATGTGATTGTACATTGCTCAATCAAGTCCCAAATTGATCTTGTCCTTTGATTAAATCAGTCAGTTAGCTACTTTGATTATATTTATAGGATTAATGACAAAACTGTCCCCTGAGGTTTACACGTATTTGCACTTCGCTCCCTGTCTTTACAACTTTTGTAATAGTATTTCCTGAGGTTGACAAAACCGTTGCAAACGACTCCAAAATTGGATGGCCGTTGAAATTTGAACATTAAGTGCACATGCCGATATGGCATCAGCAAATCAGTCCATTCCCTTACCAAACCTTCTGAAACCCCTAAACCTCCCTTACACTCTTCTCTCTCCTCTCTCCTCTCTCTTCTTTTCCTAGAACTATAAACCCCCAATTTGATGTTAAAACAAACATCACCAGATGCATAGTGATCACACAATTTCAATTTGCCATTTGAGAAATGGCGTCCAAGAAAGAAAAAGGCAGTACATAGATGCCTATGTGTAGATAGAATAAGAGAGAGGGCCAATTATTGGCTAGGTAGAAATGGGTTTTCATTTCTTGTCTCTGTGTGTGTCCTCCATATTCCAAGCATTACCATCTTCAACAATAAGGGTGATGCCGTAAACTTTTTCCAGATATTTAACTGCGACATATTCTCCTTGAGATAGCTTGATAAGATTTTTCTTCCTATCAATAATTCTCAGAACTCCATCAGGAATCATCTCACCTATATCACCTAATGAAACCAAAAGATAAAAGAGATCAGAGCATGCACCCCTGTGAAAATGTGAAAAGGAAATCGATGTTCAATCTGTATGTAACCACCCCCATGAAAATGGGTTTTCGTTTCTTGTCTCTAGCTATGAAGAAAGAATTAGGTGGATGGCATGGCAGCTGTTAAAGACTGAAGGGAGCAGAAGAGGAGAGGTTGGAAAGTGAAAGTTAAAGTGTGAGATGGGTATACGATGTTGGAAGCAAAATTCAGCTGATGGATTTTGAGGAATGCTGAATTACATAGACAATTTGTAATTACACCTGTCAAACTGTGGCTTGGATTATTACCCAGGGATGGATTACTAACAAGCCCTGAGAAATCAGGTTGGCAGCTGCTTCATTCTACTTATGAAGCCAATAGTTGTAGTAGAAAGCGAGAAAAGTTAATGAAGACAAAAGAATAAATCAAAGAACTGAATGAAGCTTTTGCAGATATCTGTTTGATGATATAAAAAATGGGCTAATATAACAACAGCACCAGCACCAGCAATCGTCTGTGTGTTTGTGTGTGTGTGTGTGTGTGAGAGATAGAAAGAGAGTATAAATACACAATTAAGTATCATCTGGAGTTCCTCCAACGTCTTCCCCTTGGTCTCGCGACCCAAATGGGTGTAAATATCACTGTGAGAGAAGATAGAGAAGAGAGTAATTCAGGTTTAGGGTTTTCAGAAGGGGTTTGGTAATTGAATGAACTGATTTGCCCATGCCAAATCGGCATGTGCAAATCAATCGTTTATAATGGTTTTATCTACCTCAGAAAACAATATTACCAAAGTTGAAAACACGGGAAACGAAGTGTTAATACGTATAAACCTCAGAGGATAGTTTTTTCAATAACTTATATTCGTATATGGTTGATTTTGTTCCTTTCTTCATCATAAATGAATGACCTCTTTTCTACGCTAGCTTTGAACATACAAATTAAGAAAACTTTTCACATGTATAATTAAATTCTCTTTAGGTATTTTGGCAAATCATGGAGGCTATCCATTAGGGACCTTGAGTACCAAGATATCGTCTTCGAGGGGACGAAACTACTCTTAAGGATAGTGAATCATCGGCCTCTGTGTATACTTTTCGATAAGTTTCGTTAAAATGTTTCTACTTTAACATAAGAGTTTTTTTACTTCACTTTTTACACTTTAACTATTGATTCAATTTCTGAATGAATTGATCGATCTCAAGAGTGCTAATTATAGTCTATTGTATATATAGTCAGGGGTATGGATCGGTGAAAAGGAAAGGGGCTTCTATGTTTTTAAGTGATAGGAAAGGAAGAAGGAGATGGTGGTGACTGATGAGGTGCATTGGGTTGAGAAGAAGGGATGAAAGATCAATGGGCTAAGGAGAACGTGAAAAAGGGAGAGAGAGTAATGGCTCTATGCCTCTATGTAAGCTAATGAGAAGAAAGGCAGAGAGAGTAGTGGCTCCAAGAAGGACACTCAAATTTGTAGGTCCCTAAACTCACATAGAGGAGGGGGGTGAATAGGTGTTTACAACTTTGAGCATAAATTAAAATATTATTTACAAAGTAGTAATGGAAATAACAATTATAAATCAACACAAAGATTTATACTGGGTCGGTCCCACCAGCTTACGTCCAGTCCCCGAGCACTCCACACAAGGGAGACCTACTCGAGCCTTTCACTAACCAGCTAGCTCAAACCGCAGTACAGATTTCGAAACCCTTCCGAGGTTTTCAACAATTTACAAATGAAAAATGATTTGCAATTGAGATACAACAACAAACTTCTTCTTGAGTAGATATTGCAATGAATACAATATGACAAAGCTTTCTTAGGTGGGAAGATCTATATTATTTCAAGAACCAAACTAAGAAACTTACAAAAAACTTTCTCAACACAATGAACTCACTCAATAGGGAATAGATGGATGTGTGAAGTAAGATGAGAGAGTATTTGAGAAGAGTTAGAAAGAGATTTCGCAAGAATTGGCAAAGTTCACAATAATGCTCTCAAGGTCCCTTTTAATACTGAAGGAGAAAAGATCCGTTAAAAAGGAAAAACTCAAAGTTTGGTTCGAATGAAAAAATATGTTCATTCGAATAAGAGTACATCTCTAAAGAATTTAGTCGAATGAATCCTAGATTCATTTGAATGAAAAAGATAGAGTAGAGAGATGTTGAAGCCACTGAAAGATTGAGTCGAATGAAAACTATTTTTCATTCAATTGAAAACTTTGCTTTGACAGAATCTGTGGCTTCGATCGAAAAGTTTTGGTTTCGACTGAAAGTTCTTGGCTTCGACCAAAAACTTTTGCTTTGACCGAAAACTTTAACTTCAACCAAAAACTTCAGCTTCGACCGAAAACTTTGGCTTCGACCGAAAACTTCGGCTTCAACCGAAAGTTCTTGGCTTTGACCGAAGACATTGGCTTCGACCGAAAATTTTGGCTTTGACCGAAAATATTTTGAAGACAAGATGAAGGACACTGATCGATTAAGTCCAATGAAAACTGTTTGCCTTCAAATGGAAGTTTCAGATTTGGTTCTTTACTCGAATTTCTAGGAGACCTTTTAAGAAAGACTTAGTAGCAAATTTCAATAAAAATAAAAAGTACGTCCAGCTCTTGAATCTTCGATGTAGTCCAAGTCTTTGTTCAATCCCAAATCCAAGTCCAAGTTCAAGCTTTGTCCAAGGCATGATCTTTGTCTTTGTTTGATTAGGATAAACCTTGAAATATTTATCTCAATAATTGTGTTAGATTGATGTTAGAAATAATAATTCTGGAATCATCAAAATCAATAAGTCAACAATCTCCCCCTTTTTGATGATGACAACATTAATTCTAACATAATATTAACATACTCCCCCTAGATTAGATAGCCCTCAAACACAAACAGAGAAAAAATGAACTGCTTTACTATTAACCAAAAATATACAGTTCATAAAGTTTACAATAAGTTTTTTCGCCCCCTTTGTCAAATTAAAAAGAGGGACAGACATCGAAACAATTAAATTAAAAAGAAATAAAAAATCTAAGGCCGACGATGATTGGCACCCTGAGCTGAGGAAGAAGGATCAGTAGGCGGCGGAGCAGCTGTGGGAACCTCAACAACTTCGACTACACGAGGAGAGCGCAGCATCGGAGGATTGTACGACAGATGTGGATTGAAGAACCATTCTTCACCTTCGGTGCCGGTGTGTCGAAAAGGAAAAATGTCTGGACGAGTGACTCGGAAACCATGTGCCTGATCAAGAATCTGATGTGCCAGGTAGCAGTTTTGCTCGGTCAAGATGCTCGTAGTCAGATAAGCCTAGCGACGACGAGCTTGAAGAGCGACATCTTGTTGGAGGTGAAGATCGTGATGCATCTGAGTTAAGCTCTCCAAGATAGGAGTATGGTTAAGAAGAAGGGGGAGTTGTTAGAAGTAAGTTCGTTCAGAAGGGTATGAAAGTCAATTTGGTTAGAGAGAAGCTGAGAGCGGAGGATTGTTGAACAGACTGTTGAAGAGAAGTAAGCTCGGGAAGAAGGGCGGTATGGTTAGCTGTGATAGAAGCAACAAGAGTGGTTTGAGACTCAAGAATGAGTTGAATAGATGAGAAAGGTGTTCGGAGAGATCGGAGTTGTCAGTCGATAAAAATTCGTCAAAATTTAGGTTGGAAAAATCATTAAGTGGACTAAAGAAGGGATCAGAAGGGAGAAGAGGGGTGGGCAGAGGTAGTGTAGAAGAGGAAGGGTCAAAGGGTGGAGGTGGTATATAGGGAAAGGGTCAGAAGGCAGTTGCAGTACAGATGAAGAATGGTCAGTGAGTGTTGGCGGGTGAAAGGTAAAAGCGGGAGAGGGAGCGAAAAGGGACTCAGTATGAGTGGAGTCGGTAACGGCTACACGTTCAAGGGAGAGAGAGTGTTGGTAGTAAGGTCAGTGCGAATAGTGAAACCTGCACGACGAAGGGAAGTCTCGTCAAGAATATGCGTGTTAGAAATAGACACATATTCTGAGACAGCGGTAGGAAGCGGGACATGAAAGTATTAAAAAATCTTGGTCAGAAGAAGACCAAAAGGAAGATGAGCTTGAGATTTCTTTTTTCGGGCATCCATTACGAGTAATAGAATACCCGCAATGTTTAAAGGTGATCCTCGAATGAAATGGGTAAGAAGAATAATATCAAGATAGGTAAATGTGGCATAAGAGCTAGAACGGCCATAAAGGTTATAACAAAGAACACGGTAAAGGGGAGAGAGGTCACTTAGGCTAGGTTTGCGAGGTCGAGAAATGGACTCGTTGTTAAGAAGGGTTTGAGTCTGTTGAAGAGGGGTAAAGGGGCTACTAGTGCACCAGGTATTTTCGGGAAATATTATCAGGGAGGATTGGTTGGTGAAACCTAGGATTTGGCTAAAGTGGTTACATCTAGGCGGATGTGGACCCCATTGACATAAGTGGTCAGATAGGCAGAGGATAAAGCGTTAAAAGTCATATTCGAATAAAACATTCGAACAAGACAAAGATAGTAGACAGATGGAGGAGAGAGAATGGATGGAAATCCCATTCGATCAAAAAGTGTGGTGAGGCCAAGTTGGGTCATGAGGTTGACGTCACTAGGATGACCTCTCTACTGACGTAGTTTGTGTAGTAGTTGATTTGGTCCGCTAGAGACTTGAAAAAATGGGGAATATAAAGAATGACGGATGAAGAAGAATAATGACAAGTGGGCGGAGGACAGGTAGGAGGAGCAGATGAGGAAAAATGAGGAGAAGGAGGAGTAGCAACGATACGTGAAGAGGATGTAGGAGCAACAGAAGACCGACGAGCAGGAGTTGTGGAGGATGAGCGAGAGCGGCGACGTGTTGGAACTGTTTCAGACTGGGGTAGAGCAACGGTGTTTGATTGTAAACCTATAAAAAGGATTGTTGGTGGATGTGTTAGGATTAATCAACATTCTGACGTGGTAGTTACGATGGTGGCAGAGGAGGAGCTATAGGCTGCACTATATGGCAAAATTGTGGTAACCAGAGTGATGACTTAATGGTGACTGGAGTGATGCCATTTGGCGCCATATATGTTGGCGCTTTAGTGTTCCTCATTGTCATTCATTTATCTGTCATAGTGATGGTGCTGAATCTGCTTGTATGGGTCGTCGAGGATTAATGAAGAAGATAGAACATAGAATGGAAGAAGACAGAACATAGAATGAAAGAAGATAATACATTCTGAAAATGAAAATTTCAAATTAACTAACTATTTATTTAAAGATTCATTTCATTTTTTCTCATGCAAAAACCTCATGTGAGAGGCATGAATCGGAAATTTGGATCTCATTGAAGCCTTTTTACAATGTCAAGGAGTTATGTATTTCAACGAAAATAGTAAGGGATTAAGCGAGATACTACTACAAACCTTAAGGGGTTATTGGCGATAGAGTACAACTATAAGTTCCGACTGTCACCTACCCTTTTGTGATAAAAGTATTATACAAAGTAGACAAGTGTTTTTTTTTTTGTTTGTATTTTTAAGCTCTTCCTAATTTATACGATGTTCCAACTTCAATCACCACCACTAAGCAACAAAAATTTTCACAACTCGAGTGGTAGTTATGGTAGATTTGCCAATAAACCCACCATTTGGTGTAGGGATGCACCATGGGGTAAATCCAACAAAGTCTATATAGATTTGTTTGGTTTGATGACAAAGATAAAATCAAGAGAAAAGAAGGCCAAAAGAAAAAAACAAAAAAGGCGGAATATTCATTAAAGGCCTAGTGATGAGTGCAGCCAAACCCTAATACTAGGCATAAGGGAAAAATTATTTCTTTCTACTTTTTACTACTAGCAATGAATATTATCGACTAATAGTTTAGTCTTGAATGCCATGTTACACAAGACTTGCATAAACATAGTCAAGTCTTTAACTACTAGCAATCAATAAATCAAGACCGATTAACTTGATATCATCATGTTATACAAAACTTATCCAATCATAACGAGTGATTAACAAGTCTTGATAATCACATTAATTATGTCTTACTACTTGTCACTATTCTGAATCGATCGTATTGATTATTAAATTAGTGTTGTTAAAAGACTTGGTCAATTAAATAATAATAGTAATAATACACATATCGAGAATTCACTTTTTTTTTGAATGGCCAATCACATAAAGGTAGTTTTGAGATCCAACGGTCATAACTTACCCTTCAAAAGGTCAGCTTTAGCCTTTACGCACATGCCATTGATATTCTCCACGTGTCAACCGCCAGAAATACCTTATCCAGTCCCCCCACAACCCAGCGGGAAAATCCCAAAAATTCAAAATTCGAACACCTCGTACGCAGGAGCCAAACAGTACGATGTAGGAAGAAAAAAGCAAACCCAATTCACCGTACATATTTTAAACACTTTTTCACCTCTCTCTGCAACTCCCCAAATCTTCAAGAAAACATCATCTCCATCTCAGGTACTCAATAAATCTTACTATGTACTTCTTTGTTGTCGTAAATTTTGGATTTTTTTAGTCAAATTTTTTTCTTTTTGTGAATCACAGAGATGGATTTTCATGGCAAGAAAAGGAAAGAACTCCAAGCACTATGCAAGGAACACAATATTCCCGCAAATTTAACGAATTTGGAGATGGCAAACAAACTTGCTTCCCTTTTAAACGTACCCTTTTTGACCTAACATGTTATGTCTTTGCTTCTTGTTGTTTTGTTCATAATTGGTTGAAATTTTGATTTATTGTTGGGTTCAATTAGGAGAGAGATAAACCCGTTACCCGGGGGCGGTCTTGCTTGAAGAACTTGCTGGAAATAGATAGTAAAGCTGATTCTGACGGCGTGAATAGGAAGATCAAGAAAGTTCGGTTTAGTCCCAAGAACGAGACAATTGAGTCTGTGGCTTCCCAGAAGAGGACGAGACTACCTGTAGCGAGAAAGGGGAATTTTTCGGCTGTTGAAGATGTTGAAAGTGTTGAGGGTCTTAAGGAAATTGGGGATATTCCAGTTAGGGTTACGAGGTCTAGGGCTCAAAGATTAGGGGAAGTAGGCATGGTTCCGCTTCCTGATTCTCCTGTTGTGAAGACTAGAGGGAGAAGGGTGCAAAAGGGTACTAATACAAGTGACAGTTTAGTCGTTGAGGTCAAGAAAGGAGGTGAGCCTGTTGTAGATGCTGTGGCTCCCGCGAAGAATTTGAGGCAAAGGAATGGCAGGAAGAGAAATGTTGAAGTTTTTGAGGATGAAAATATGGAACCTAAGAAGGCTGTAAGGCAAACAAAGCGAAAAGAGAGAAAGGTTGAAGTATCCGAATTGGGAAAAACTGAAGTGGTTGGAACGGGAAGGATTATGCGGTCCAGGACCAATTTGGAAGTTGAAGCTTCTGCATTGCATAATGAAGTTTCTAAGCTTCCACGTAGAGATGTTAAGAAGGGGAAATCTCTTTCGTCTCAGGCCGAAAATAGGAACAATCTAGAGGGAAGACTTGAAGTGGTTCTACCATTTGAAGAGCCTTCAGGGCGTCCACGAAGAACTCGTGGTAGGACAAAACCTATCATGCCTCCAGCTGATAATGGGGATAAAGTTCATGGAGAATCTGAAGTTGGTGTTAAAGAACCTTTGCAGCGTCCACAAAGAACTGGTGGTAGTACAAAATCTGTTATGCCTCAAGCTGATAATGGGGATAAAGTTCAGGGAGAATCTGAAGTTGGTGCTAAAGAACCTTCACATAGAAATGCTAATAGAGGGACCTCTATTCTGCCCAATGCTGAATATAGGGACAATGTGGAGGGGAAACTTGAAGTGGTTCTACCACTTGAAGAACCTGCAAAACGTCCAAGTAGGAACGTTAGGGGAAAGTCTATTGCGCCTCAAATAGACAAGGCGTTGTTGGAAGGCTTAAAAGAGTATGAAATCGTTTCAGAACCTGAGGGTTGTTCGAGACACGACATGTTAGTGCTAAAGGCTGCTGCTGACAAAGAAGCTGTTGGACGTAACAACTCGAGTAAGCGAACAGGAGGGTCTTCTCAGGACACAGACATGTTTTTAACTAAACTAAATGTGAGGAGATCAAGAAGGAATGCTTCTATGCAGGAACCTGTTGCTATCTCGGATAGGAGGCGTGGATCTGTTAGCCCTGCTGGAAAGAATAAGAAAAGGAAGCGAAGAATAGACCCAATTCTGGAAGAAGAAACTGTTGAGGCTGAGGTTGCCCCCTTTGTTGAGATATCTACTAGACGTTCTAGACGTGATAAAAGTGAGACAGTTGGGCCAGCTGTTGAAACAGGAAAATCTGTTGGAAAGAAGAGAAAACCAACTTCATTAAAGTCGGCTAATATAGCAGCAGTATCTGCATTGCACAGTACACCTGCAGAAGAAGATGCTCAGTCTTCCATGCTAGAACTTGCAGGAAGAGAGAGGAAAGCTGAGAGAGTTGTGCCTACAGTTGAAACAGGAGGATTTGTTGGAGAGGAGTCACAGATTCCATTAAAGTCACCTAGTTTGGAAGTAGAAGCTCCATCCTCCAAGGCTACTTTAGGCATTGAAACAGCCAATACTGAAGATGCTCATTTTTCCATCCCACAACTTGCAGAAAGTGATATTCATCCGGTTTCAAGCAGTAAGAAAGATCTCAAGCATAGAACTGCTGGTCAAAGTAAGAAATCCTGTAACAGTGTTCGTGCATTGAAGGAAGATAGATCTGAGGAGGCTGGCTTTGGAACTTCAGACTTGGACAAAGAAATGGCTAATGTTGACAATTCTGTGAGGACGCAAACCGGTTCTAGAAAGCAAGAAATGGAGAAATCAGCTGGTAAGAGTGCTTGTACTGCAAAAACAGATTACTCTGAGGAGGATGGTGTTGGTACTTCAGACTTGGAGGTAAATACGGCAAAGACTTCTGGTTGCAAGTCTGTGAGGTCACAAACTCAGTACAGGTTGCAAAGCATGCAGATTCCAGTGAGTGAATCTTTGGTTGTTACACAGGATTTGAACATGCCTCCGGCAGTGGACACAAAAAATTCACTCGAAGATTGTATTTATAAAGGTAATGTGTGTGACTCAGCCCTTCACTCATTACATAGATCAGGAAACTTAGGTTTCAAATTGGCTGAGAAGGATCCAGTAGATGACTCCTCTTCTCCTGGCGACACAGGTTTTTCCAAGACCACCTCTGCAGTTGTTTGCTACTCACTCATTGACCAAGCAGAATTTAGTGGTTTGTATGCATATTTTTACTTCTTGAAAACTGATTCCAGACAACAAATAATCGAAAAAAATTCTGATGGCACGCAATTTTTGATTCCAAATATTAAGTGTGTTCAACTAATTTGCAGTTAAACAAAAAGAACTAGAAACTGAGTTGGAGCCATCAACAGTCAATGCACCCGGATCTAATCAAAGTGGGTGCTCACGAAAAGACTTTGAAGATGTGACCAAGGTAGCTGGAGAAGCTGCTTCAGTCAACCCTTCCAATGAACACGATATCACCTCTGTCATACTCCCGAACAATGATGTATTGGTGGAGGCTGCTGAATCACTTGAATCCAGTGAGCTACGAGGCAAGGTGCTGACCCCTGGGGATTCATCTATTGTAGAACCAAGGTTTTCAGTACCAGAAGATGGTGAAAGTGGCAACATTGAAAATCATGACAGAATCGATGGCAGAAGAGCGGGGGGTACATTAAAATCTTGTTCTGGGAAGGAACGGGGAAGAGAACAAGGTCTTACAAATGTTTTCCATGGACCCTCTGATATGAATTCTGTAGCTGTGACCTTGGAAAAGACTCCAGCTTCCAGCTTTGTGAAGCTACAGACCAAATCAGCAGGTCATGTAATGGCTTTTAGCGACAAGAAGTTGGCTTGTCCTGCTGCAGTGGAATACATATATGATAATGAAGGCACAGCTGGAAAAATATCTGGAAGTGATGGCCTTGTTATCAACAAATCAGATTGTTTCGGTAAATATTTCTTTGCATTGTGATCTTGCATCATTGCTATCATATAGTTTACTAAATTTGGAGATGTTAACCTTGTACATTTTAAGTTGCAGAGGTAAATGACACTGTGGAAGTAATGGAACAAGAAGGTGCTTCATCACCTTTACGCAATGGTGCTGTAGCTAACATCGTAGGAGGAGATGGGATAACCTGTCTTCACAAGGAAGATAACCTTGTAGAAGTAGCCGGGTTTGATGAAACAGATTATCACAAGGACCACGAGATTCTCTCAGACCCTAACAGAGAAACTAGCATTTATGATTCTTCTAGCAAGGACAAAAACTATATAAAGGTTTCACGGGAGAGAACTTGTGGGGATGAATCTTTTGAAGGAACTGCTCAGACTGTTTTGGTTTCCCCATTAAATGCCATCGCTATTGCAGGAGAACTTACAGAGAATGAAGTCGATGCCTGCAGCTTCAGTTCTCCGGGGATGACTCCCCTTCAAGCCAATACTAACTTGAAAGAACAAGGTGCTTATGATTTCATCTCTCCTGTTTTTTGGTTTCATTGATTGTTTAGCCATCTGGTAGGCTTGTTTTAAATTTATTCTTTAATCATTTTCTGATGGTTGTGGCATAGTGATACTCCCCCAAGTCTCCTTTATTAAATAATTGTGGCTATAGATTAGTCTTATATCATGAGTTCCCTTCCAGATAACATAATTGGCTCTAGCCAGTGGCGGATCCAGGGTGAGTCCTCAAAGTGGTCAAGTTACAGGATCAAAATGGATTCGACAATAGCAGCACAACTGCCACTTCTTAGTACTCTAAGGAATTCCAAAAGTAAAAAAATAAAAAAATAAAAATAGAAGCTTCCCCATTTTATCAACAGTCTTTAAAGTATTAAACTTGTACCAAAAGAGTTCACTCCAGGGTCTTCTTGGACACAGTGTTTCAAATAGGGATGTTATCTTTTGCCTCGACTTACAACTTAGAACTGTCATTAATTATTTTTTTCTCTCCTACTTTGCTTCAAGAAAGTTTAGAGCGTACGATTTAGCAAATACGTCTTCTTAAATCCAGTAGTGGCAGCAAAAGAAAAATTAACTATGTTGAGCTAAACTGTAAATTTACAAGAACAAAAAATTGTAAGCTCAGACAAGGACTACGGTTGAATTCCAAGTCAACAGTTTGGTCATCCTCAGATTCATATGTAGAATTTAGAAGCTTTCATCAAATCTAAAGATTTGATGTCCATCTAGCTCTAAAGTTCCAGCACGTGGTGCAAGAAAATTACTATAAATGGGAACTTGCATACTTAACAAGGCAGAATCTAATGAATGAAAAAAGTCAACACAACTTTAGAACTCATTACTTCAAGCAAGCAACAATTGGAGGTTTCTGACTGTGGATACCATCATAGAGGATAAGAAGGAAAATGCAGGCATAGGAGGTGTGGTGGTGGATAAGAGGACGGTTCTAGACTTGTACTTTTAAGAATAAGTAACTTGCTAAGCCTTTTGATCGGAAGTTGAAACTAACATAAAGATAGATAAAAGCTTTTCATTTTGGTAAACAGCCTAAAAAGGTGGTCACATTAAACAGAAAAAAACTTTAAACGTGGTCAATTGACCACTTTGGCTATAACCTTACAATCCCCTGGCTCTGGCAGCTCCGTGATAGAATTTTGTTTGTTTGGCTGCAGAAGATGATCAAGTTGACACACAAGACACCTTAGAATGTGGCATGCTTAGAGGCAACCAGAGAAACAATGCTGAGAGAGAAGAAACTTCAAGTTTGGCCGCTGAAACCTGTGACGGTATAATCTCTAGACAAAAGGACTTTGCCCACGAAACATTGCATGGAACATGCCATCTGGAGAGAAAGGAAGTGGTTGATCATGAGGCAACATATGCGTCAGCAGCTACTGATGAAGAGAATAATGTGGGTGGCTCTGAAGATAACATATGCGCTAATGACGGTGTCCATCACTCTAGACAAGAGGACTTCGCCCACGAAGCACTGGATGGAACATGCCATCTGGAGAGAAAGGAAGAGGTTGATCATGTGGCAACAAATGCGTCAGCAGCTACTGATGAAGAGAATAATATCGGTCGCTCTGAAGAAAATATATGCACTGATGACGGTGTGCATCACTCTAGACAAGAGGACTGTGCCCGTGAAGCAGTGGATGGAACATGCCATCTGGAGAGAAAGGAAGAGGTTGATTGCGAGACAACACAAGCGTCAGCAGTTACTGACGGAGAGAATAATGTGGATGGCTCTGAAGGAAATATATGCGCTGATGACGGTGTCCACCTCTCCAGACAAGAGGACTTCGCCCACAAAGCATTGGATAGAACATGCCATCTAGAGAGAGAGGAAGAGGTTGATCGTGAGGCAACATATGCGTCAGCAGCTACTGATGAAGAGAATAATGTGGGTGGCTCTGGAGAAAATATATGCATAGATGACAGTATCCATCACTCTTTAGGTGGCATTGATGGCCAACTTCCAGTGGTTACAGAAAGCAGTTTTGAGAGAAGCCGTGCATCTGTTCCAGAGGATGACAGGGAAAAAAGGTCTTATGAGAGTTTAGAGCGAGAAGGAATTCTGCTAATCATCTCGGAGGAGATTGAGGCTGACAGAGCTGAAATTCTTCACCGTTCTATTGCCGCCAGTGTGGTCCGTCTGGATAGTGGCATTTCATGTTGCTTGGTGGAAAGTGATCAACCTGACCAAGGTTAGTTCAGTTTTTCTCGGACTTCAATACTCTTTAGCAAACGTACTTACTCCTTTTGTTCTTCTTCTATGGTAGGTGAGGAAACCGGTAGGCAGTTGGAGTCTGAGAGGTTTGATCAAATAGAATCCAAAGAGATGCTTGCAGCAAAGGAAAGTGAACATGAAAAATCTTTGCACGTGGGAAATCCATTGCTAACTACCTGTGAAGATACTACTGATGAATGTTCCACTACAAGGGAGGAAGGTTAGAATTCCCTCTTTCCCTGGATATCCTGCCCATTTTAAAGCATATGTTAACCCGTTTCTTTTTCTTGAACCTTGATGCCCAGTAGATCAACTTAAAGCTAAATATTCCGCACCAATAAGCAGCTCAAAATCTGGCAAAGAAGCAGAAGGTTCTAGTTATGAGACTAAATTGGCAGTTCTAGGAATGTCTCTTGATAATAAAATCGGCAAGGGAGCGGATGAAAGGTTCAGTCCTGCGGAACTTGAGGAAATGACTAAAGCAAAGGAAACTAAGCATGCCAGCTCTATACAGACAGAGATCTCGCTGCCAATTACTACTGAAGAGACTGCTGATGGCGGCTCCAAATCAAAGTGGCATGGTTAGTTGCTCTCCCTTTTTATTACTAAGGATAAAACAGAGATTTTTGCATTTTGTGGGAAATGGTTTTCTTGGGGTGCAGGAGATGCGTTCAAAAATCTGTTCTCGACACCAGTTGATCAAAGAAACCTGTACAAAAAAACCTCTGATTGTGATTATAGGGAAGGCTGGCAAGGTTAGCTCATTAACAGCTCTTTTGCGATATAAGGTATTGTTTAGTATGCATATTTAAATGTTTGTATCTTATTGATGCACAGGAGATCAGCTTAAAAATCTGTTTGCTACACCAGTCATTAGTACTATAGGCCTCCCAGACACGCAAACTTCTTCTCGTGGAAATTCAGATCAAGCTATGTTTGTGGGAAGTAGTTCTGGAATGGCCAGTGGTGGGAAGTTTTGTCGAGGCATGTCTCAGGAAACTATGGGAGCAGATGGGAGAGAACTGCAAATAATTCCTCTTAAAGAAGTTGCACTGCCAGGTAACATTTATGAGGTCAGTAGGGATGGTTTAGATGAGGCTGGGGGTGTTGCACAGGTGGATGCCTGTAGCACCGCCAAAGATTGTGAATTTACAGAGACGCAAATGACTTCTGAGCTTACTAAAAGCACTTCCAAATGCATGAAAGGAATTAATATGCTGGAAGAGGAACACAAAATAGAACTTGTGTTGCCAGGATCTCCAATAGGGAGTGATATTGTAGGGTTTGATCATGGGGATGAAATTACAACGAAATATCTCAACACACCAGCTGCTTCTGCAAGGGATTTACCAGAAGAATGCAAGGTTTGCGATGACATATCTATTGAAGTTGCAGAAAAGAAACTCATCTCAGCTGCAATGAAAGCAGACAGTTACAGCAAAGATACTGTAGATGTTCTTATGGATGGTAATGTGCTAAAAAATAATGACTTGAAATCTAGTGAATCTGATGGAAACGTAGTTGTTGTGGTCCCAGAGATGGATGGAAGTGCTGCTACTTCACAGAAGCTCAGTGATAAAAAAGTTCGAAATGTTGTGGAAGTTTCTGAACTTTTCGATGAGGTAAAGAATGATGATTACGTTGACCAAGGACAAAATATTCTTCAGGATTTGTACGAAAGGACCTTTCTTACACTAAATGAATGTGTCTCTAGAGACCCTGCAAATGAGGCTCTCAAGGAAAGATCAATTGATGTTACCGGATCTCTGTCTAATTTGAATGAAGCCAGTATTGGTTATTCTGGTGAACTCAAGAACGTTGGATTGATGGGAGGTTGTCTGAATATTGACTCTTCTCTGGAAAAGAAACAGGATCATACCAATGCACTACAAGTCTCACCAGGGAGTTTTTTTCATCAGTTGAAGGGTGAGAAAAAGATGGTTTCACAAAAAGCTAATTCCACACTGTTGAGTGTTTCATCAAGTCAAGGCGAGTGTATTTATATTTTTTTCTCAGACTATGATCACTTATTGATCCCTATGCCTGCGATTCTGTAATACCAATATGACATGCTGTGAATCTTTAATCTTCTCATTTCATTCTGCAATGCTTGTAATAAACTTCTCTTATGAAAATTATGCAGAGGATGAACAAGAATCGTGTGCAAATGGAGGCGGGCTTAATGTTAATGCAGGGCAGAAAATGGCTGATGTTGTTCAAGATGACGAGTTGAACAATATCCACGGTTTTAGAGTGCCTGCTCTTGCATCTGATGAGTTCCAGGGGTATACGGGTACTTTCTGAGATAAAAATTACTTGATTAATTGCTTTAGCAAACTTTGAACCGGTATGGTGCATGTTTTCCAATGAATACTAACACTCTTATTGTCCCTTCATTTTTGTAGTCAATGCTCTCACTTCAACATCTGAGCCTTTCGATGAGGATGATACTTATAGGAAGAAATATAGGGAAACCATGACTCAAAGTGATCCTAATCGTGGAGGCAACAAGGGAGATGATTTGGGAAATATTGAAGTAGTTCCTCGAGAGAGACTAATTGATACTGCACATCCAATGTCAGAAGGTGCTTTTGTTAAGAACACCTTCTGTGAGACATCAGGTGTGCCTTCTTGTGGCAATGAAGTTGAGGTCACAGCCAAGGAAACCGACCAAGCACAGAGTCCTGCACACAGCTCTGGCAGAATACTCTGGGCAGGTGAGTCGAAGAAATTTGTAAAACTACATAGCTTGAATCCAAAAAATTGTGATTGCTGCTGTTTCACTCTACCGAATTTATGCTATGCCTGCTCCATTTTTGAGCTAGCCCAGGCCTAATGGCTTCTAGATACAAAAGTGAGTGGACTAGTTCGAAAGTGGAATGGAAATATTAGTTTCCAAGTTTTAAGTGATAATTAGTTGCAATGAATAGGGATTTGTTTAAGTAAGTTCTTTTGTATGTTCTTATAGCTAATGATTTCTGTTTCCTTGAATAACAGAAGATGGTTCCATGGAGTTCGACATTGGGTCCCAAACATTCAGCAATTGGGAGATTGATATACCTTTTGAAGGAGATGAAGTTGGGAAATTTAATGCAAGGGCCTCAAGCATAGATCTTACATGTGAGGATGACAAGGATGCTGGACCAAACGAAAATCTATCTGTCACCAGTGAAGATGTTGAAATCACCCTAGATGAGGTGTGGATGGAGGTTGACAAGATGAGTGGGGATGAATCGAAGGATGACTATCCACAAGAGGAAAGTATTGAAAAAGTTAATCTGGAGGAGAATCAACCATTGGTTGAAGAGAAGTATGAAGATGGTACAGAAGCAATTCAAAAGCAATCTCTTGCATCCTTTGATTTTGATGAAGGTGTCTATAGATCATATCTATAAATTGATAGCATTTGTTTTCTTTTGCATTTCTGGTATCTGGCCTCTTTTTTAAATGGACCAGCTTTCATGTTTATTTCACAGGCACTGCTGAAGATGCTCAGACGGGAGAGTTAATTGAAAGGAAGAATTTTGATCCAGAAGCTGAGGAAGGCAACAACCCTTCTGCCAAGCGGTTCTTCTCCACAACAATGAAGAGGAAGATTGCTGGAACTAGTTTGATTCAAGCAACACCAACCAAGTTATTCATGTCTGACTTTAAGGAGAATGGACCAGGCTTTAAAAGAGAGCATCCTGGTGCTTTGACAGGGGCAAAGTTGGTGACAAATAGACGTGCATTGGAGGATCTTCGAAAGAAATAGAGACTGGATACCGCTGTCAATCATTTTTGAAGAATTGACTGGTGGAAATTTGACAACAAGGAACACATCTTGATTATGTTGTTACAAGTCATAGCATATCTCATGCCACTCGCTCCTGAAAAAGAAATTGAGTGAAAGAAATTTGTACAAAACTGATTGTATGTCTTCTAGAGTTCTGATATTTCAATGGTTGAGTTCTTCACTAGGTTTCTGCCCCTCTATTGAGTTGTATTAAATATATTGCGATGCTTATCAACCTAAACTTCAGTTTGAGCTGTGTCTAGAATTCATTCCTGCAAGCCCACAGCTTCTGACTTCCAACAACTTGAAGTCCAAAGTACTATTGTCCATTTCATAAATTGAGTACACGCTTACACACAAGATTAACGAGGTTAGCAAAGTGCATGAAAAAGAGCAGAATAAGCCGTGAATTCGGTTGTCTTTGGGTTGCATAATGAAGGATTAACATAGAAATTTCTATTTTTTGATTAGTTTTGATGAAGGATGCTTATCAACCTAAACGTACAAGACATTACAACTGATGAAGGAGAATTAGAACCTTGATCGGGGAAATCTAGATCCAACGGCCTCTATTAGCTGTTGAATAATTAGACAGCTATAGTCTCTCTCTCTCTCTCTCTCTCTCACCCCCCACCACGCCCCACATCAGGTGAGAAACGGGTAAATTCTTAATTCAAACGAGCTGCCGTGCACACGCGATACGTGTGCGGCTCATTTATTATTGTGCTCCTAACATAGCTTCATACGCAACATTTCATATAAGTCAAAAGAATAGACATAATAATAGATTTTCAATGCCAAAGCAGAGTATTCACTTCGGGCTTTACTATGCTTTGGATCACGACCGATAAGGCATTTCATAGAAGTTTGATGCCAAAGCAGAGTGTGCACTTCAGGCTTTACTGTGCTTTAGATCACGGCCAAAAACTGCTTTACTTCTTTAAGAAGCGATTTTTTCAACTATAAATAAGGATATAATATTCAGCTGGTGGCCGTTGAATCCATTGTTAAGCATGATCCGCATTTTAATGCATCCCAGACAACTTAAAAAAATATGGTAAGTTGGCAATTTTTGCTCAAGCATAAATAGGAAAAAGCAGAACAAATACGCATCTAAGATTACCAAAGAATCTCTAAATTGCTGATTAATTATGTAATCACTTATATTAGCATAAAGGAGTAAGGGGACACATTTAGAATACGCGCTCCAAAATCTATCAAAGTAAAGAAATGTATGTCTTCAGGCTCATGCAGCAAATCAGCATCACCCTTCTTTCTTTTATACCATTCATAGGAAGAGCATTAATTGGGATAGACACCGAAACATCTTGTATATCTAAAAATGGTGAATACTGCTGGCATTGCTTCAAACGAAAGAGCATGCGTAGCTTGAGCAAAATTGAAAATGTATGCCTTTCATCTTTTTGATTACTCAACAGAACCAGGGGATTTGTAGTAAACAAAAGATCATTCTTCAAAGATATTATCAAGTAGAGCATCAGATGGGTCCACTTCTGATAAAGAAATAGGATGACATTACAATCAGCTCCAGAGTGCAACAGATGCATCCCTCACATCTCCCAGCTCTTCTTGCGATTCCTTCGTCTGCTCCTCAAAATATACCAAATAAACCTCTGAGTTTCTTCCTACCAAGGGCAGCAAGAGAATGACACCAAAACAAAATCCGGGTAACGAAATTGAAGAAACCAACTTCAAAATCAATGAATACCTCGAAGGCTCCGTATCACTCAATTTCAATTTTATACAATCAAAACTCGTGTCCTACTGATATAGCAAGAAAAGAAAGAGAGGGACTAACACAGAACCACTACGCTGCCGCCATTCCTTCGCTCAACGCCGCCAGAACCCTGCCGTCGAGTCAATGGATCGCAACGACCACTCTTCTCCGAACGCCGCAGACCATCCCCGCCGTCGTCAATGGATCGCAACCACTCCCTCTTCTCCGAACGCCGGAATAGCCACTTGTTCGATCACAGCCATGCTAACACTGCCACCACCAGATCCACGGCTAGTCGTGGATCACCGGCCAATCCCACGCCAGTTGACATGAAATGATGACCATCGACCAACGGCGTCACTACAACGACCACTGGTCCACCCCGCCACCACAGAACAGCCACCAACCGCCCGCAGCAACACCCAACGCTGCAACACGACCGCCGGCCACCAATACCGGCCGAACAACTAACGGCCATAACACCGCCGCCGACAGCCACCATACCCGCACCACAAACGCCGGCCGATTGGTGGCCGGCAAAATCACACCTTTTGGAAGAGCAAAGTTGAAAATGAACAGGCTTGCGAGGAGGAAGAGCATGAAAAAGTCCAGAAAGAAAATCTCTGTAGCCAAAGATTAGGTGAAAAAAAATACCTTCAATTCTGGATGGAAGTTGGCAGTTGGGCGTATGGTTTCTTAAGAGGAAATGGAGATCGGTTCTGCAATGAGGTGAAATGAGAAGGGGAATGGCGAAAAATAAAGAAATGCATGAAGTAAAAAAGAAATGCACGTACTATTGCAGAATACAGCTTACCACTTAAATGAAAAAAAAATGCTGATAGAAAAAAATAAAATTTCCAAACCTCTGACTTCTCAATAGAATAGAGATTAGGGATGGCAATTTGATCCGCAATCGGTGGATATCCGCCCCACTCCGATCCTATATGAGCGGGTTTTCTTGACTTTGACCGGGTTACGGGGGGTATGATATTTAAAATTTAAACCCGCAGCAAATACGGGTTGGATTTGGTATTCGCTCTCACCGCCCCGCGCCTCGCCTCGCCTCGCCTCGCCCCCGCCCCGCCCCGCTGTATGTGTTTTATATTTAATTTTTTTATCCTAACTCTAGATCTAGGCAATCTCAGCCGTCCATCTCATAGTATAAATGTTGACAAAAATCCTTTCTCTTTCTCCGCCTCTCTTTTCTGCCGCCCCATCTTCTCTCTGCTTTCTTCTCTCAATTCTCTGTTCTCTCAACGCTCATACGCCGAAGGTCACGGCGTCCACGAATCAACCACCTCACGGCACCTTCTCTCTGCCCCGCATGGTATGATACTTATCTCTGCCAGTCACCCATCTCCAGTCCGCTGCCGAAGCTCCTGTCGTGGCTATGCCGAATAGCGACGACGCAATAACAGAGTAGTGGCGGTGGAGTTTGTCAAGTGCGACTGCTCGGCTACATTGCGTCTGTGAGAGCTACAAGGGGTGCTGGATCTGCAGCACCTCCTGTGAGGCGGTGTGATCAGACTAGTAAATCGGCAATGACGAGGCACTAGATGGGCTTTTTTCTTTTTAGTTCTTTCCATTTTTTGTTGAATTCTCTCTTTCCTTTTGTTGGCGATGGGTGATAATGGTGAGTGTGTGACGACTGCGCCATGGTTAGGGGGTGCCGGCGGTACTCAGTGTAATTGTGCCTTTTCTTTTATGGCTTAGGCTGTGGATGTGGCCGCGAGTAAGGAAAGAGCGGAGCGGATTGGGGTGGGGTCAGGTATCCTAAATTACCTTAGGATCGGGGATGGTATGCAATTTGTTTGACCCGGTGCCGGGGCGGATTGGGGCGGAGTCGGGTATCATAAATTACCTTAGGATCGGGGATGGTATGCAATTCATTTGACCTGGTGCCAGGGCGGGGCTGGGCGGGGCGGAGTGGGGTTTCAGAACTAGCGGGGCGGGTTCGGATTTGATAAGATCCACATCCGACCCACCCCATTGCCATCCCTAATGGAGATGGAGATAAAAAATTGCAGTTAGTAATTTGAGAGAGTGGAAGAGTTTTTAGGTACCTGAAGATGTGGTGAGTGAAAAATGAATAATTTATTTTTTTGTCCTCAAAATGGACACTTGTCAGCACCTGAGTCACTCTCAGTGTAACACCAAAAGGGTAGGACACCAAAAAATGTCTTCTCATTAGAAGTAGTATAGATTTAACTTGAATATCACAAATGGGTGTCTTTATTTTCTCTTAGATCAACGCATTTTTTTTTACCTTTTTGCAACATAATTTGATCAAATTCCTTGGTGGGTTAAGCGGAGATGGATTACCAGAGTATGACAAGGAAAAAATTATGTTTCAAAAAAAATAAAATAAGAATGGCTTTCAATGACTTTTTTTGATACAAGACTTTTAATGACGTAATGCAGATATAGACGATAAAACATAATAATCGACATGACTCATGTATATAAATGTCATGAATAAATTAGTCCACTACTTAAGATGATTAGAATCATATTGACTACACATATGTAAAATACTGAAAATGTATCTTATTTTGACGCATTGCTATACTAATACATTATATTAATATATCTAAAATTACTATCAAGGTAAAAATATATCTAGTTTTCACTAACACGCTAATTTTCTAGTTCTTCATATCTTCCTTTAATCATTTTATATCAAAATCTAGAGAATATCGTTTGCGTATGTAGTCATATTAGAATCGCCTAATACGTTGTGGGCGAGACTATTATGTAAACTTGAATAACCTTCTAATAACGTGCCTTGAAAATAGAGCTTGGAATAGAAATGGAAGCACGTGTAGTTATTTTATTTACTTTCAAGTAAACACCCTTTTAAATATATAAAATTAACTTAAAAAAAGATAATATAATGTTATCTAGTGGAAATATTGTGTTTAATTGTTTTTCTTCAATGTCATATTGACTTCTTGTCCATCCGTTTTGATGTATTTTAAAAAAAAATTCCAAGACCATCAATTAAAAAACATATGCGTACATTGTAATGCTAATTTTTTTTTTAATTTATCGTAGAAATGTTAGAGTTTTCTACAAAAGCTTTGCACATGATTGAGGTTAAACTTATAAAGTGATAAAATATTCTTACCCCGTGTAACACTGTAATTAAATATTGAGATCAAACAATTAAAAAGAAAAGAAATCTTTTAGTTTTGACGTATGTTCACATATAATTTTCATAATTGACCTGGTGATATTTTGTTTCGTCCTTTAAGTGCTTTTAAGATTTTATTGGTCAAATTTAAGGTCCAATATGCACATTTTGCAGTTAATTGTTATTAAAATCTATATATTTATTACCTATAAAAGTACGAATTTTGTAAATCTTTTTATTCCATGTTTGTTCTTCGTTAATCACTCTAATAACAATCTTATCATTTAATAATTACTACTCCATTATTACCCTACCCTTTCATTAATACTACTCCATTATTACCCTACCCTTTCATAAATACTATTGTTAATTACTAATTGTGTAATCATTTTGGGTTTTACCTTCCGTCAGTTATTTCAATAACAACTTCACCTTCCCTAATTAGTTTTTTTTTGTACTGTGTTTAAGAAACATTATGTTATAAATTTAATCTAAATCAATATTTACATATTGGGAAATAAAATATGTAGTTGTTAAAAATATATTTATATATATGTATGCGTGTGTGTGGCTGTATGCGCGCGCGCACTACCTCTAAAAGTATAAATTTTATAAATTATTTTTTGACGATTATGTCTTCTGTTAATTACATTCTTACCCTTCTTTTATTACTCCTTTTTAAATTTTGATGAAATTAAAATAATATTGGGTAATGAATCTATTTTATACATTGATGGAAAAAAGAAAAGTGTGATGAGAAAGAAAAACATAACAAAAAAGTTCCTTTATTATATTCTTTTAATTTAGTTAAAATAAAATAAATATTAGATATTGACCTGGATAATGAGAATTGTAATTTTCTTTCTTCATTTTAGGTTAGTAAATAATTAACCAATTGAAAAACTGAAAAACGAAAACAACATAAAGAAACTAAAATACAAAATCAATTAAGAAACAGAAAATTGTTAGGAGAACAAAAAAAAAGGTTAAATAAAAAAACAAGTTCGGTTATTGCAGTGCAAAAAAAAAGGTTAAATAAAAAAGGTTCAAATACGGTGTAAATTTGAATTGAAAATATGTTCGGTTATTGCAGTTGAAGACTGGGTGTTTTGTGTTTCTTATTGATGAAACATAAAGGACCTGATCTTGAAAATTACAAATCTTAACCATTAACCAATTTAATAATTTACAAAAATAAAGTCGTAGATTCATTTTTTTAAGTTCTCTATTTGCTTTTATTTTCAACAGTATCATCAAACATTTTTTTAATCCAAAGCTTACAAAGAATATTTTCAAACATTGAATTGATTACAATTGCGATCATCAAATAACATTTCTTCTAAAAAATTCATAAAAAGTTGAGAACATAATTGAATTAAATTATTTTTTATCCCAAGTAAGATAATAATATCACCTCAAATATTTCTCTTGACTATATTCTCGTGCAACGCGCGTGCTCTGTACTAGTTTATTATAAAAGTGTCATAGTGTTCTACATAAACTTTGCAAAAGATCGATTGAGATAAACAATTAGATAATGATGATTATTCTTATCCTCAAATAGATTATGGATTGTCGATTGAGTTCATATTATATGGTATACTTAGGTGATTAGGGTTTTGAACTTATGAGCTATAACGTTTATTTTCAGATTTAATTTTTACTTCACATACTATAGTACTATAGAAACATTTTTTTTTGTATTTAAAGTTTATTTAAGTCTAGTAATCGAATTAAATCCGTAGCTTCATTAGTTGATTAGGTGAACCTTTAGAATTTAAGGCTATTTAACTGAAAACTAATTTGTGGAGTAAATGTTATTTTAATATCTTAAAGTTTAACAATTGATTCATATGAGATTTGAGGCATGTTTGAGAAATTTTGATTTGTATAAGAGTTTGAGGATAACTAATTTCATTATTGTCCTATTATTTTGATGGTTTAAAAATACTTTTAAGTATTAAGTCATATTCATTTTGTGTGTTGCTTCCTTGAAAATGAAAGAAAAATATTCAATTTTGAAGTATTAATGGTTAATGTTTCTCGCATTCACATTTTGTCAGATTTTTTTTTCTATATTAAACTTTGAGATTTAATAGTTAAATTTAAGGCCTAATAAGTATGTATATTGATTAGGTTGAGTTTTACAATCTATAGAATTGACATTCTAGTTTTATAAGATTTATAAAACTTGGGCCAGCTATCCCCACAAAATTTTTAATAAAAAGTATTGTTTAAACTTAATAAGTAGGAATGAAAATGGAAAAGAATCCCTAAAGAATCATGATAATGTGACGCTTAAGTAAAAGGATAGTTAAGAAAGAAATGAACGTTGAAAAAAATCTTATTTGTTGCTACCACAATGTGTACAAAAGTTTTACAAATGAATGAGGTTAAAAGATAAATCTTTGTATATATGAGTTTCTTCGACAATATGTATGGTTGAATGGCCAGGTGAAACTTTTCGACCGGAAATAATTTTTTGATTTTTTAAATTATGTAATAAATTAAGTAGCGCCGGTAACATGCATGTTACTGTTTATTATTAGATATTAATCTCAAAAAGTAATCTATGAAAGTAAACTATTATTTTGGTACTCTGAAATACTTTTAAGAATTAAGTCATACTCAGTTTGATTTTTTGTATTGCATTTAGCGGTGTATATGATTTCTAAATTTGAGGTTATTGAATTATATTTTAATTTCTTAAGTAAACTATCATGTTGGTACTTTTAAGTATTTTAAAGAATTAAGTTATATTCAGTTTGTATTTTGTTTTCATAAAATGAAAGAAAGTTCTTAATTTCGGAATTACTTATCTTTAATTTTATAATTAATTTCCTTGCTTTACACTTGTGATATTTTATTTTATCTTCTAAAGTTCTTTTGAATGTTAGTAGTAAAAATTAAGGTCTGACATTTAAGTATATTGAATAGATAGAGTTTTAAAAGGTGCAGAATTCGTTTTTAACTCTTATAACGTTAACTAAACTTAGCTAATAGTAATACTTATAATTTTTAATTATAAATTGTAATAAAGAACCATGATGCACATGTCACTTTAATAAGAAGAAGAGGTGAATAATGAATGAAACTATAAACTAAATATGATGACGTGTCACAAGTAAAATGATAAATGAAGAAAAGAATATGAAGCCAAGCAAGGTCCAGGTCAGTTATATTTTATTTTCTAATTGACTTACAGTTCAAATTTATGAAATTCAATAAATTAAGACATTAAGGAGAATTATACTTAAATCATATCTCTGTGAAACATATTTTTTTGTTCTCTTTTTTTTTGTACCTTTGTAAAGATAGACAACATAAAAATTAGAAATTACATTTACGATTGAACTGACAATCTAATGGAAACTATCAACAATCAACGATTCGAACATAAATGCATAATTTTTAGGTGAATTTAATTGAATTTGAAATAGTTTACATAGTTTTTGAAGATGACATTTTATGAATGATAACCCTAAAAAATTACCCTAGCATTAGTTTTTTTATTTGTGATTACGTTACTATGTGATTGAGTAACATAAGTGTCTAGGGTCTAAAATCTTTGTTCACGTATGATTTACATCAATTAAACACTCGCCAGATATTTTACAAGACTACCTAAGTAGTTTTCAGTATTCCAAAGGTTTCAAACCGAAGAGTGTAATGGGTTTAAAATTGACTAAAGGTTTGTTACAAAAGAAGGAAAATTGAAGATTGTAGCTATTTAATTAATCCAAAAGCAACCAAATATTATAACACCTTGAGACACTTTTGTATGCTAATATATTATATGCAATATTTTTAACCTTGGGTGATATAATTGTGAGCAAATTCATAACCAATGAGAATTCTCTATGCGCTGATTAGATAATTAGAAAGTATTGGAACATGAAAAACCATTATATTTGACTTACTCTCCATGAGGCGTCAAACCACAACGTCAAACTTACGGCTAGCCACCAACTGTTTAAAGGTACGTATCATGATAAAGTTTTATCATTAGCGACAAAGATTAATTCAAATAAACTGTAGTTAAATCTTTTGCAAACCAATATATTTTTAAGAAGATTGTGAATTTTACTAAACCCCGTATACATAAAATGGAAAAATATTCTTTTTTCTTATGTGCAGAAAAACATATGAATTTACTTGTATATTGATAGATCCATAGCCTTTCGCTGAACTTTGTCGACAAAGGTGTGTCTAATAAAAAAAGAAGAAGAAGTACATTTTCACAAATATTTAATGTAAAATGTGCACAATAGTAACATTTAATTTATGACAGTGTAAGTGGAATTTCTAGTTGTCCCTAACAAATATTAACTCAAGTAATAGTTTACGGTGCCACTTTTGGCCCATATTTGTCGCTGAAAGATAGTATATTATCTCTCTATCTTAAAAGAATCAATGTTTCTACACATTTGCTTTCCATAAATGTCCCTAAGGATTCCTAAATTTTATGGATAAGTACATTCCACCTCTCGCGCTTGACTGGGTCTTTACCCCCTAAAGTGTACATCCGACCTTTCGTATTTGACGCATTATGGGAGAAACGCGACTCTTCCGGTGTCGGCAAATGCGTCTCATTATGTTCTTCATTCAAAAATTGAGCACCCAGACATCGGTGCCATGAGATTGCCCGTCTCTTTCATAGTTGTTGGCACTCAAAGTAGGTATGCGTAATTTCCATGTGAAGAACCCTAAACTCTGGAATTATTGGTTGCATTCCAATTTTTATTCTTTTGTCAGCGATATAAATAGTCAACTTTGATACACGACTTCTCTGGAGTATGAAACCATTACCGTCCTCAGAAGTTCTGGCCTGTGCACGATACAACCAAGCACTTGCTCTAGCCTATATCCTAGGTCGTTTGGAGTGCTCTTTATGTTACAGTCATCCCACTACTGGTGAAGGCGGTATCTTGAAGAACCGCACCAGACAATTAACCACTTTGTCATATGGGATATGAAGAAACAGACATGTACAAGAAATCAAGTAAGTATTTTTTTAAAAAAATATGTTTAATTATTTCTGGTTGAAAAACTGCTTATTTTATTACTGGATATATAAAACTCAACTTTATGTATGTTGGTGTTTGACAATCTTGAATCAAATAACATCAAGGTTATTGGTCGTGGGAAATAGTCTAATATTTTATGTTCTTTTGGATGATTAAAGATGTTGATCTGCATTATATTTACCCTATATGACCCCAGCATCGCACTATGGGCATCTAACAATCAAATTCATATAATTTGAGAGTTTAGTTTTACACAAAACAGTCATTCCCCATTTTCTGGACTATGGTGGTGTTCTATGCAACATAATGCATTTCATTATGGTACTTTAATCTTTCAAGGATTAGTAAGGCACACCAATACAAATTGAGTTCTTAACAATTTTGTAACTCTATTCAACCATATGTTCAGTATAATTTACAAGTTGCATGTGAAGTGACATACATAATGAAATGTTGCTGACAGATATGTTAAATACTTTTCTCTATTTCATCAATTAAGTATGGAAGTGTTTGGTTTGCTCATTAACATTTTCTAAGATCCAATAATTCACTAAGGTAAAATGCCTTTAAACTCTGAAGCCAA